>JAREIK010001332.1:1563313-1903313 GCA_029783825.1 Sapria himalayana | reverse complement strand
GAAGAGAGAGAAAGAGGAGACATAAGAGTGATAAAGAGAGAGGGGGAGGGGGAGAGGAGAGAGATAAAAGACTGATAAAGAAGAGAGGGAAAGGAGAGGGAGATAGAGAGAGAGAGAGAGATAGATAGATAGAGAGTGAGAGAAATACGAGAGTGATGAAGAGAGAGGAAGGAGAGAGCACACGAGAGAGAGTCAGAAATACTTTTTATGTTTGAAATTATTTAGAAAGGAAATTATGTTTTTATACACCCAACAATAAATACTTATAAAAAAAATATAAGAATTTAATATTTAAGAAAAACTAAATCAAAACAAATATATATTTATATTTTGGTACACTAAAATTTAGAAATGCAATTTTGCCAACTGCATAATACATCAACTATTTAAAAAATTTTTAAAAAGGGCACTTTTCGAATTTATAAAGTTAATTTTGTTTTATTTTTAAAAAAATCTAATATATATATATATATATATATATATATATATATATATATATGTTTATATTTATATTTATATTTATATAAACCTATATAGGTGTGTGTGTGTGTGTGTGTATTTTTCAATATATATATATATATATATAGAGTTGCTGAAGAAAGTGTTGTCACTTTCTCATAAAGTGCTTCCTCTAATGGGAGCATCAACTACTTGCATTTTGAAAGACTTTTTCCTTGACATTGTCACCGAGTACCTAGCAAGAAAGAAGTTTAATAAGAGGACCTAGATGTGACTTCTCAACATGAATCATGGTTATGATAGGTAAAATTAGAAAACCCTAACACAATGACAAACTAAAATGTTTGTTTCCAATCCATGTGATCTTAGTCCTTATATGCTATGTTTGGTTGGTTTCATATTTTTATATTGATGATCATGTGCATGAAATTAGAGACAAACATTGTCTTTTTGAGTGTGTATATGAATGACATTTAATATACATGCTCACCAACAATATTGAGGAGGGCTCTAGACTGATATGGGTGACCCAAAGATTATCATGGCCTACATTACTAATTTTAACAAAAGAATATATTTTTAGAAAATAAAGTGATTAGGATTTGCTCATACTTCTTCTGAAGCTAATGTATGTGTAGTAGATTCATGACCATATTCTGTGGAGTCACAACTTGACTAAAGATGAAAGATCTACCGAACACTCATAACCCTGTTATGTGGAGTCATGACTAGTCAAAAGCTATGAGATTTATAGAGGAGTCATGGCCTTGTTCAATTAAGTCATTATTGGACTAAAGCTATATAATCTGTTGAGGAGTTACAACCTTGTGCTATGGGGTTATGGTTGGACTAAGGATACAAGATCTACTGAGGATTCACAACCATGTTTTATGGAGTCATGACTTGACTAAAACTAGAAGATCTATTAAGAAGTCATGCCATGTTCTATGGTATCATGATGACTAAAGTTTGAACAATTACTACAGTTCAAACTTGCAACCTCGATCTTTGAGTTGCAACTTGAAAGAAGGTTGTAACTAGAGATCACATATTTGGAGTCATGACTTGTATTGTCAAGTCATGACTTAACTTACGATGTAATATCATTATAATGACTATTGGTAACATGAGGATTCAAGGCACAACCTTTACTCTAGGGTCACGATAGGAATAAAGCAACACCATGTTATAGAGTGTCATGGCTTGAACTTTAACTTAAGAAGTTTTAAGTTACTATTTAAAGGCTTGTAAATGACAAGAGTGAGAAAAAAATACGAGTGTGAAAGATGAAAGAAATCAAGTGATTGATATTATGTAAATACAAAAATATTGCTCAAGCTAAGTCGGAAGAATGAATAGTGAAGAAAGTTTCATCTCCTCCCTTCTTTTCTCACTCTCCTTTTTCGTTCATTGTGCAAATATGCTTCTTCTATGAGAATTTGATTTATGGCAGATTTCCCTTATCTGAAATCCTAAACCCCCAACAGACATTCATCCTTGGTACCACATTGATTCTCAACATTTGATAACATAGCCAAATGTAAGAATTAAATATGTGATATCCAAGCAAATAATTGAGACTCATGATTCTTAACATTTGGTATCAAAGTTAGGTTTCAGTATAGAGCCTAGATAAGATTTGTGTTTTGGAATGAAAAGGGGATCACAATGTAGATCAGAGAATTATGAGTTCAAAGATATCTAGTGTTGAGGTGAGAAAATCATGGGGAATAATTTTGAATTATGGAAGTTGAAGTTGGAAGATCTATTATTGATAGATGTTTTGACTTTGTTAGTCCTAATTTAATTAGTTAGGCAACCAATTATATCACCAATTCACTTGATACAAGTAATAAAATGAATTTAAGTATTCATGAATCCTATTCTAGTAATAGAGGCATAACCCTAGAGTATTCACCAAGTGGAAGGATTATAAGTGTCAAACGGGCTGGACCAAGAGGATATGATTCGGCCATGCCTAGCCGGGCACAACACGAGAATGACCCATGCCCATGCTCGTGCCAAGCCTGTTCATGGCATGGCTCATGACGTGCCGTGCAGAGGTCAACCGGGCCATGTGCGGGAAAGGCACGACCTGGTACCGAGGCCAATGGGTACGGTATCTCGGCATGAGCTAAGATATGCCCTGACTGACCAGCCCAATGCCCCAAACCCAAAATGACTACACAAGTCTCAATGGATCTGAAAGTTCCATCTTGCCCAAATCCAGTCCAGGGTCTTTTTTGACCCAAGTTTGTGGCTTGATTCCTTTCCATTCCAGAAGCCGAAGCTTCTGAAATGAGACTGTTTGAGTCTGTTCTACAGTCGAACAGACCCAAATAGTCAAAAAAAATTAAAAAAATCAATCTAAGCCATTGAATTTCGCCTCCAATGGCTATGGGGCAGAATCCGACGGCCCTAAAGATTCTACCCATTTTTTAATTATTATAAATTTTAAAAAATAATTTTTTAAAAACTATAAATTCCCCCCCCCCCTCCTCATTCTAAGATTTATGTTTTTTTAAAATATAAATATCTTGCCTTGGCTCTTGCTCTTCTCTCTCTCTAATTTTTTCTCTCTTGATATTTCAGCCTTCGGGGATCGAGACTTAGCTTTAGCCTTTGGAATTTGGTGTGGATTTTGGTGCACGTGTGGTGAGGATATAAAAAAGTTAAAGTTTATGCATTTTGGTTTACTGGTATATTTTTATTAATTTGTTTTTTAAGTTTTAAATTAAAAATTTCTTCTCTAGTCTAGTCTCTCTCTCTCTACTCTCTAGTCTAAAAAATATTTAAAAATGAAAAATAGTTATATAATTAATGAAAATGAAATTAATTTTAATTTAGAAAATAAAAATCCTATGGAAAGTCTGAGACTACCGAAAATTTAGTTTTTCCGATCGCGTCGACCCAAACATCTTAAAAATAAAAAACTAGGACTTTAGTAGTTTGGACATCTTTTAATATAATAAAACAAAAAAAATTTTAGGAGTACCGAAGAAGAATTGACACAGTACAAATATTGTAAAAAAATTTTAAGCTGTAAGAGTTCATGTGGGGCTGGGCACCTTAAGACGCATACCGAACTTTGCACCAAAAAATATGGTGCATTATGTCCTATGCAAACCCAACTCAATAGTGAATTTTTTGAGGATGGATACAATTCAGTCTCAAAGTTTACCTCCTTCATATACCACAATGAGTTAGAGTGGGAAGACATGACTAAACTGATCACCATGATGGGTCTTCCGATTAGATTTTCGTAGGATCCAAGGGTGATCAGTATCATGCATACATATTTTTAGCCCGCATATCATAGAATTTCTAAGTCCACATCTAGGAATAACATACTAAAATATTATAAGTTAGAAAAACAAATAATAATTAATGACTTTAGAGAATATACTGGAGTGATGTCTGTGGTGTCTGATAATTGGACTAGTCACGATGATCCATCTTCTACATGGCTAACTGCCCGCTATGTAGATTCAAAATGGATACTAAAAAAATTTTATGATTTTATGAGATTCTCCATCCTCATGATTGCCCGACCATTTTTGAGTGCATGATAAAAATTTTTAGCATCACATTCAATAATACATCTAATAATAGAGTAATGATTAACAAATTTGTTAGGAATATTAGAGATGGACCGTTAGGAGAGATTTTCCATGTTAGATGCATGTGTCACGTGATTAACAT
Organism: Sapria himalayana; assembly: GCA_029783825.1. Lineage (NCBI taxonomy): Eukaryota > Viridiplantae > Streptophyta > Magnoliopsida > Malpighiales > Rafflesiaceae > Sapria > Sapria himalayana. The sequence continues at coordinate 1,899,152 of JAREIK010001332.1, read as the reverse complement.
GAATGTATAAGCATATATGAAGGTGTGTGCCCCCACTTTAGAAAACATACATAATTCACTAAAATATATTCACATGCCTCACAGATAAAAGGAATTCAGTAGTCTCTATTCATTTGCAAATCTTAAGAAAATGAAATTTCAATCGGATGTGACACACCATTGGAAGACACTTACCTGATATTGGAGTCATGTGTTGGATACAAACACATAAAATCCTACTATGTCGATAGTAAGAGTGACGAACTTATTATTGACGATATTGACTGTGTTATAAGAATTTCATTTATGAAATTTCTAAAGATTGGTTAAAACACAACAAACATGTATTTATCAGTTTATTCTCTCACGACTTGCATTACACTCTGCTACATGTGCAACATTAGTAGCATGTTTAGGAAGTATCAAGATGACCTGAGACTTAGCGATATGGTTCTAGAGATAGAAACCAAGTACTTAAAGTACCGATCAACCATTTCATCTCTTTATTGTCTGGATGCCTACATAGACCCTAGGGTTAAGGTGGAAGGGGTAAAGAACATTTTGACTTACATTTCCTCGTGCATGAACCTATAAGACCCATCAGAAGAGTTCATTCTTGAGAAGTTGACTGAGCTCTTTACATAATATAATACTAGGTATGGTGGTAGTACTAGTGAGACTTAGGGTACGAACATGGATACCATATTTAGAGATAATGACTTTTCTATTCAGTTAGTGAGGGGGAAATGATGGGGTGAACCATAGAATATGAGCGAGCTATCTCAGTACTTAGATACCGATTACTACTCAATCCTATGATACTAAGAATCATGATGTATTACAGTGGTAGAAATCATACTAGTCTACCTATCTTGTGCTATCTAAGATGACACAGAATCTACTGACTCATCCGGTATCAAGCATAGTATTGGAGTCTACTTTTTCTATTGTAGTAAATATAATTATGGATAAGAGATCAAGATTACGTCTAGATATTGTTGAGGCTTTAGCATGCATGAAGGATTAGGAGGATTTGAGTTTGGGCATGCAGGATTGTGCTGGGACTACAGCAAAAGTGGAGAAGTTGATCGCTGATGATGATTCATATGATATTGATATTGAGGATGATATGATGATTGATGACGACGACAATTAATGATTGTCAGATTGTGAGACTTGTATCTTTTATTTTTTGTTTGTTTATTACTTTGAGCCTCGAGTTTGTCTTTGTTCCTTTGTGGTTGTGGATTGATGCATTTGATAATTGAAACTTGAATATTAATTTTTTGTGAATTTTTATTTTGCATTGATTTTTAATTTTTATTCATATTTAAAGTTATATATTAAATTAATTCATACACTTACACTGGTACATATTTTGTTTAAAAATTTATGTTGTTTACAATTTATCTTAATTATAATAAATAAATTTAATGTTTTATTACATTTAATAAAATAAAAATTTAAAATTTAATTATTTAATTATAGTTAACAATTAACATTAACACTAAAAATAATAAAAAAAAACTTTTAAAGTATTAAAAATATATAAACATAAACTCTAAATACTAATCTAAAAAAGAATAATTAAAAATTAACAACCGACACGTATGAGTCCAACCTGGGATGGTTTCTTAATCTGCCAGGCCAACGGGCCATGTCGGGCCTGGCCTGAAGAAATCGTGCTAGCCAGACACGGCATGGTTACTGTACCTGGTCGTGCTGGGCCCAGCCTGACCCATTTGACACATCTAGGAAGGATATTAAAATTGGCTCATACTTTTTCTAAAGTTATTTTCTATGTAGTCGAGTCACAATCATGCTCTTTGGTGTTACAACTAGATTAAATCTAGAAGATCTATAAAAACTTATGACCTTAATCTATGGAGTCATAACTGCATTAAAGATTGAAGATCTATTAAGAAGTCATGGCTCTATTCTATGGAGTCATGTTTAGACAAATGCTAGAAGATTTGTTGAGGACTCGTGGTCTAGTTTTCTAGAGTCACGACTATACTAAACCTAGAATATTTGCTAAGGAATCTTAATCCTACTCTATGGAGTAGTTGCTTGTCTAGAGCTAGAAAATATTTTGAGGATTGATGTCATGATGAATATAGTTGCAATAATGACTAGAGTTTAGAGTCACTGCCTCAATCGTGGAGTTACAACTTGAATGAAGTTGAAACTTGCTAAGAGAGTTTGTGACTAAAGATTATTGCTATGGAGTCATGAATTGTAATGTGAACTCACATCTCAAATTGAGTTGTAACATCATTTTTTTATTTTATGTTTTGTGTTGTGGTGATGACTTATAACTTGAGGATTGAAGTGAAGAATTATACTCTAGGGTCAAGATAAGAAATAAGCCACAACATGTTGTAGGGTATTGTTACATAAACTTAAGTTTTAAAGGTTTTTAGATTGCTATTTAAAGGTTTGTAAATGACTAGAATAAGAGAGCAAAAGTGAGTGTGAAAGATGAGAAAAAAAAAGCAAGTAGGATGTAAATGAATATGGAAATTTTTTTAACCACAAAAGCATGATAAGTTCTGTGATACTTTTTTGATAGGTTTCTTTCCTTAGAAATACTAAACTCCAGTCTTCATTTATCCTCAGCACCTCATGGATTCTTAACATTCGGTATTAGAGTCAAATATAGATTTTTGATATTTGGTATCAGAGATGATAGTTGGAAGTCCTGGTTCTTAACATAAAGGCTTCATATTATGATGTAGTTCAATACAAGAGTTTGTAGCCATCATAGAAATAAAAAGGTACATACATACTCTATAAGAGAATCAACTAGGTTCGCAATAAATGATTTTGATTTGATATCTCTTGTATGGAAATACCAAACATCCATTTTTGAATTTCATTAGTTATGTGTGGAACCACTTGAAGCACAATGATGATCTTGAACCAATATGCTTGGAACTAAATTGACACTGTAAAGCAAGAAGCAGAAAAGCACCTAAACCATGTTTCTAAGTAATCACCACTTATTTTTCACCGATGATTGACTAGTTAAAACAAGATAAAGAATAAGCTATGAAAGTATGATGGAGCAACCAAAGGGAATATAGTTTTTCCCATATTCAACATCAAAAGAAATGTCTTAAACAACATGGATGCGTAGTTACCAAACATATTTTTCATAGTTGCTTTATTATTGTCATGAGTTAGATTGATGTTGAGACACCTTTCATAGTTTTTGAGGGCAAAATCCACTTTTTGGGAGATAGGGAATAAATAAGGGAAGCTTTTTTACTTGGGCTCTTGATAATAAACCAAATATTCAATCATGTGTTAGCATAGAGGAAGACACTGTGAAGGGAGATTGAGATGAATCATGGTAGTGGAGCATAAAAAAATATAACAAAATTTTGATTGGGGTCATTAATTTGACTTACCCACTGGAGAAGGTTCTTTATAAGAAAGCAATGATATTTTCTCTAGCAACTCCATATATATATATATATATATATATATATATAAGATTTATATCTAAAGAAAATAAAATGAAATAATTCCAATTTGAAGAGCAATTGAAAATATTAAATAGAAGTTTTTGAATTTGAAAACCACTTTTTCCAATTTTTTTTAAAATAATTGATGTGCTGCATGGGGAAAAATGGTTTTTTGATTATCAATTCACCAAATCATAAATATTTTATGTTCTATTGCATTTTTTCTTAAATATTAAATTTTTAATTTTTTCTTGTAATTATTTTTTGGTGGGTGCGCCAAAACAAAATTCCTACATATTAAATCTTAATATTTTAGAAAATAACAAAATATTAAATTTTTGGTTATTTCAATAATTTTAAATTATTCAAATAATATTATCTTCCTAATTTTTTTGAATTGCAATCATTAATATAATATATGAGTATTTTGGGTATTTAGTAAGGGTAGAATCAACATATTTATATCTCATTAAATTTTAAAGTTAGTTACTTCCATTTGACTATTTTTCTATATTTTGTTCCTTAACACAAAGGTGGTATTTGTTTTTTTAATTAATGCTTAATAGAACTTTTTTTGAGCTTAATGCTGAATGGTACTTAATAGCATTAAATATTAAGTTGTTTATTTTTTAACATTGGATAATGAGTAGGGTTGGTAATGAGGCAAAATTTAAAAAAAATAAATGAGCCGGGTCGTGATGAGGTATATTGTCCCAAACCCCCGTTGTCATCCATAATCGTGAGTGTTATTAGCTCTCCTCCTTATTAGGTAATGATGATTTTTTTCTTATTTAGATGAAAAATGATTTTTTTTTGAATAGAAAAAACTAAATATTTTAACTATTTCTTTTCATAATAATTTTTTAAAAAAATTCAGCATTAAGTCATAAATTTTTTGAAAAATAAATAGCTGAACACTAAAACTAAATTGTTATTAGTGTTCAGCCCAAAAAACAAATAGGACTTAATTGTCTATTCTTCCTTTACTTTTAAACACAATTCTCACTTAAATCTATATGTAAAATTTGTTATCCAATAAAGGTGGATAAAATGATGAAATTAAATTAAATTAAGATAAACATCCAAGTATCTGCATATATATATATATATATATATATATCAAATATTTAGATATAAAAAAATAAAATGAAATATTTCAAATCCGAAGAATTGTTTCAAATTCCAAATAGTGGTATTTGAAATCTAAAGCCACTTTTTTTAAAATTTATAAATAATTGATGGGAAAAAATTGGAATAGTATTATTAGTGCACCAAATAATAAATACTTTATGTTTTGGTGTATTTTTTCTTAAATATTAATTTTTTAATTTTTTCTTGTAGTTATTTTTTGGTGGGTGTACTAAACATAATTCTCACATCTCAATATTAAAGAAAATAATAAAATATTATATTTAAGGTTATTTTTGTAATTTAAAATTATTCATATAATAATATCTTCCTAACTTTTTGAATTATTCATATAATCATAATTCAACATATTTGGGTATTTTGTAAGGGTAGAATCAACATATTTACATCTCATCAAATTTAAAAATTTTTTAATCCTTATAACTACTTTTTTATATTTTATTTCCTTAACACTAATTATCTATTCTTCCTTAACCCTTAAACACAATTCTCTCCTAAATCTGTATGTGAAAATGTTATTCTATAAAGCTACATAATATGATGAGATGAATTTTAATTGAGATAAACATCCATGTATCTGCATAAATTTATCCAGAAATGTACTCTTCCAAATCTTTTTTACTTATATGCTGCTCAAATTTGATTAATTAATCAATATTTCAACTTAGTGGTGTCAAACGGGACATGATGGGCCGGGCCAGCCCATTTTTTTTTGAGCATGCCGTGCTTTCGTGCCGGGCCTGGCACGACACGATTACAGTATCCTGTCGTGCCTGGTGGTGCATGGTTTATTAAAGACAGACCTGGCCTGGCCCATCGGCCCAGCGGTAAAAGTATCATGCCGGGTCAGGCCCGTAGGGGTCTGGTTAAAAAAATAAAATTTTTATAATTTTAAAAATTTAAAGTATTGTATTAAAGTTAAACTATATATATATTATATATTATATTATATATAAATAATGTTTAAAATTTTAAATTTTTAACTTGAAAATTGTTAAAAATTTAATAAATTATAAAGTTTAAATTTTTTTATTACATTTTTAATAAATTACAAAGTTTAAATTGGTAACTTGAAAATTGTTAAAAATTTGTAACTTGAAAATTTTAATAAAGTTTAATCTTTTTTTATTAATTTTTAATAAATTTAGATTACAGTTTATTAGAATTAAATTATAAAGTTTTAATATTTAAATGAAAAATTTAAACACAAATAAATTAAACAAAAAATTTTGTTAAAAAAAATTACAAAGTCATAAAAACAAAAGTAAACCAAATATCCAATTGGCCAATAAATATCTAACCAAAGCAAATACAACGTAACGTAAATAAAAAAGGGTACAATCAATACAAAAGAAAACATTGAAATCAAAAAGCAGAATCAAGAATAAATAAGACAAATCATCAACTGTGTCCGTGACCGCGAGGCATCAAAGATCAAAATCACGTGGCAATGACAAATGGCATGTGGCGTGGCATGAAGTGGCATGGTATTGGCAACCGACATCTGGCAATGGGCATGGGAAACTAGAAACCATGTCAATCGTCAATCGGCATATCATGAGCATCATCAACCACAACATCAAAATCACTATCATATGGATCATCATCATCAACAATAAACTCCTCCACTTTCGTAGTGGATGCAGTCCATATTCCAGCTCCAGCACGATGCTTGATGCTAAACCCTCGAATCCTCCAAATCCTTCAAACAAGCCAAGGCCTCAACAATATCCGGACGTAATCTCGATCTCCTATGCGAAATCACGTTCATTGCAATAGAAAATGCAGACTCTGATTCTACGCTCAACACAGGAGGAGTCAGTAGATCCCGTGTCATCCTAGATAGCACAGGAGAGGTGGACTAATGATTTTCACCACTGTAATATATCAAGATTCTTAGTAACAGAATGTGATAGGTTTGAGCAGTAATTGGTATCTAAGTACCGAGAAAGCTCGCTCCTATGTGATGGTCCACCCCGTCATTTTTTTCTCGATAATTGAATGGAAAAATCATGATCTCCGAAGAAAGTATCCATGTCTGTAATCACAGTCTCAATACTACTACCACCATACCTAGTATCGTAGTATGTGAACATGTCAGTCAACTTCTTGCGAATGAACCCTTAAGATGGGTCTTCCAGGTTCATGTACGAGGAAATGTAAGTCAGGGTGTTATCTACCCCTTACACCTTAACCCTAGGGTCCATGCATGCAGCAAGACAATAAAGAGATGAAACGGTTGACCAATACTTTAAGTACTTGGTTTTCATCTCTACAACCATATGGCTAAGTGTCAGGTCTGCTCGATACTTTCTAAACATGCTACTAATGTTGCATATGCACCTGAGTGCAATCCAAGTCATAGGAGTATAAACCGAGGAACGCATGTTCGTCGTGTTATAAAAAATCTTCAGGAATTTCATAAATTAAATTTTTGAAGCCCAGTCAGTGTCGTCAATAATAAGTTCGTCACTCTTACTATAGACGTAGTCGGATATCACGTGTTAGTATCAAACACATGACTCCAACATTAGGTACGTGTAATTCCAATGGTACCTCACATCAGATTGAAATTTCTTTTTCTTAAGATTCACAAACAAATAGAGACTACCAAACTTGTTGGGCAATCGCGCTTCCACGGGTAGTGAGATTAAGAACAGAAAACAACAGAAAACACATAAATAAGCAATATATATATCCCAATCCACAAGCATCCACGACAGAATCAAAACGAGAAATCAACACAGAAATAACGTGGTTCGCTAGTCGCTCAGTACGACTAGCTACCTCCACCAGAAAATGCTTATGCGTTATAGATTAAAACCAAGAATAGAAAGTCTTATAGTATGCAGCATGGAGCAGTCGCGAAATTGCGCAGAGAGAGAGGAGAGGGATGATGAACAGTTCAACCGGGTCAAAAAACAGCCGCCCGAAAAAATAAATACAAATCATTTTATACAAAAAATAAACATCCGGTTCATTTAACTGAAGCGGGTCGGATCATGGAATGGGCCAGGCTCTGCTCCAAAAATTTCGGCCCGCTGACCGGTCAACGCGACCTCCATTATTGTGCTACTGCTGCATCCCCGGGCTTTTAATATTTCCATTCCTGCACTTACATGAAAATATTAAAACAGATTATTAAGTAAAAACAAATTATATATACAGCAAAACTTTTATTGTCTGCGAGGAGTGTGAATATATTTTAGTGCATTACATATATTATCCAATGCGAGGGAACACACCTTCATACTCGCTTGTACAATCATGTTAATCATGTGACACATGCATCTGACACGAAAGATCTCTCCTAATGGTGCATCTTTAATATTCCTAGCAAACATGTTAATCACTATTCCATTGTTAGATGCGTTATCAAATGTGATACTACTATTTTTATTTTGAATTTTATATTCTCTAAAGATTTTCAACATACACTCAAAAATGACCGGGCCATCATGAGTATAGAGAATCTTAGAGAATCCTAAAATTTTTTTATTCATTGTTCTGTTAGAATCTACATAGTGGCCAGTGAGACATGCATATAAGATGATTCATCGTGACTTGTCCAGATATCGGACTTCACAGACCCCACTCCACTATATGCCATAAATTCATTAATTATTAAATGTTTTTCTAACTTATAAAATTTTAGTATGTTGTTCCTAGATGTGGACCTGGGAACCTACGATAAACAGGCTGAAAATATGTCCGCATGATGTGCACTACCCTTGGATCTTCTGAAAATATGATCGGAAGACCCATCAATGTGATAAGTCTAGCCATGCCTTCCCTACCGAACTCACTACAGTATATGAAGGGAGTAAACATTGAGATTGAACTTGATCTAGTCTCAAAAAATGCAATGCTAAGTTGAGTTTGCCTATGATCTAATGCACCATGTTTTTTGGTGCATAATTCGGCATGCCTCTTAAGGTGTCCAGTCCCAAAAGAATTCTTACAAGTTAAATTTCTCATACAATATTTGCACTGTCATTTCTTCTTCCTCACCCCTAACATTTTTTTGTTTTATTATATTAAAATGAGTCCAAACTACAGAAGTCTTCCTAGTTTTTTGTTTTTTAGATATTTGGGTTGAGACGACTAGAGAAACCAAAGTTTCAGCAGCTTCAGACCTCTGTGTAAGATTTTCATTTTCTAAATTTAAATATGTTTCATTAGTACTAGTTATTTTTTAGGATTTTTGTTAAACAGAAGGTAGAGCCTAGATGATAGATTTTAGATTTTTGGATTAAATAGAGATACTAGAGAGAGAGATAGAGTAAACAAAAAACTTAAAATACCTTGTAGATCACGTGCACGGTACACCATAGTCTAGTTCAAAATTCCAAACCTGAGTTGAGAGTCCCGAAAAGCCGAGCCGAATGATGAAATCCCGAGTCCCGAGAGAGATAAGAGCAAGAGTTTTGAGAGTGTGATATTTGAGAATAAATATTTATGAAAAACATAAATGTTATAGAGAGGTGGTGGAGATTTTATAGATTAAAGAAAAAAAAGATTTTAAAGTATTTTTAATGTTTTTTTTTTAATTTTTTATTGAATTTTATGGGGCAACATCATGAGGGCCGTCAGATTATGCCCCATAGCCTTTGGAGGCAAAATCCAACTGCTGATATTCAAATTTTTTTTAACCGTTAGGGGGGGTGATTCGGGTTGGTTGGGACAACGGATCGGGTCGGAGTGGACCCGCGCACATGCGTTTTCCCTATCTGAACCAAATGGTGCTGGCGTTGGGGTGGGGACATGGGGTGCGGGTCCGCAGGACATGTCCTATGCCGTCAGGCCGTGCCACCGGCCACCTAACCATGCTGGGTCATGCACGAAACGAGGCCCGGTTGGCATCAGCACGGCTCGACACGGGCCCGGGCATGGGAAATTTCCATGCCGAGCTGGCCCAGGCACGGTCAAATCGTCCCGTGCCTCGAGCCCGACCAGCCAGTCCAGCCCGGTTGATTATTGATACCTCTATTTCAACTTTCCATCTACAAAAATTACTTGTTAAATAAAATGTCCAAATATATTATTCTTATATTCAAGAATGAAAATATTAAACGTTTTTTTTGTGATGCCATCCCAAATCATACTTGGCCTATTACCATGTCCTTAAAATAATTTGTATTTTCTTAACATTATGGTCATGGATTTTCATGTTATTGAACCCCATATGAAATATTAATTAAAAATCCTTCTTTATAGACTTTTTCATCTTAGAATCAATAATTTGCTTGATGATTATATTATCATTCCAAGCAATGTGTCTCTACATATATATATATTAAAACATGTTTTACATATTAAATTTTAACATGAAAACCAATAAATTATTTTTTAAAAAATGTTCTAATTCGTCTTAGAATTTATAATTAAATAATACCATAAAAATTCAGTTAAATAGTTTATACATATATTTTGCACAAAATTTCACCATAAACTTATATAATTTCAAAAAATATATATAAAATCTACAATTTTAAACTAAAAAATTCAAGCATCAATTTCAATCACCAATTCAAATTTAAAAAATACTAATAGTTTCACATTTATAAAATCTCATATATATTTGATACACCAAAAAATATATTATAATAAACCAATATTTATAATTGAAGGAATCAATAATATAAAATCCTAGAAACAAAAATTTCAGAATAAAACATAAACTATAATAATTTGCATGCATTATTCTTTAGGTTAAGCTCTTCTTCAATCATGTAGTTATCTTCATGATGACAATCATCACATCACCAAACTTCTAGGTAACAAGAGAATATTTTAAGACAATCGTCACTAAAAATAAAGTAATTATCGATTGATTTCATAACTTTATAGTTTGATAGGTTTTAATAAATAGTCATGAAATTGATAGGCTTTGGAGATGTTTGACTGAGGGATAGAGTATGGAGTCCTATTTATTTTTAGCATCTATTCTTGGCCAAAATTTTATTTAATTGATCAAAGAAATTTTTGTATGTCACAATTATACTAACTCATTAGCACAATCATTCCATGTGTAACACAATCTTTATGATTGCAATATTATCATGGAGTTACAGTCATACTTATCTCATAAAATTTAAATCACTATATATCATAACAACTAAAGTATCCCAATAGTATTAAAAGTTATTGTCATGTCCTAACTTTGAGATTTTATCTTTAATATGCTATGGTGATTTTAAGTTAGAGTCATAACTTTTTTATAAAGTTGTGACTATTGAGCTATAAAAAATTATAGAGCCAAAACTACTCAGGTCAAAGCTATGAAAATTATTCAATACCATGAATTTTAGGATATGAAATGTTATGGAGATCATTACACAAGTATGCCATTTCCCAAGACCATGACTTGTGTCCTCAAAAGAAGGCAAAACCATGATTTTATGTATGGGCTAATTTTTAGCATTATGGCACCTTTCTAGCATCGTGGCAACATAATATATGAGAAAATTAAAGACTTATGTAATGGCTATTTTATACTGCCATCATCATATAATGATCAAAAAAGACCAATGCTAATACCATAATAATTTCATAATACCATGATCATATAATAATATGAAAGACTATTCACAATGTCAAGACCTTTCTTAGTATAGTGGTCCTTTATGAAGAACAAGAAGACAGACATACAAAGATATGACCAGCCCACATTATCATAACTTTGTATTATAAAAACATTAGACCTAAGTCATGGTTATTACCTAACATTATAACTTTGTGTTATAGAAAGATTGAGAAGTATTATTGAGTCATAACCATTTTCTAGAGTTATGACCACAAGCTTAAGATATAAAAGCCAATGTTTAGACTTTCTTTTGAAAGCCATGATTTACTATTTATAATAAATCTAGAATAGCCCAAGTATAAAAGTTGTAAAAAAATTTAGATATCTCTCATTATTTTTTTCCCTCCATGCAACAAAATAATCCACAATACAACTACCAAACCCTAGGTGTGAATTTCACAATCCATGGGGACTCAACAAGCAAGCAAGCAATGCATAATGCTAATCCCTAGAGTCAGGGGCACAACTCTCAAATCTAACCTCACTAGGATGGATTCAAAAATATTTATCAAAGTAGCATGTGATCTAGGATTTTATAATTTGTTTTATGTAATATGACATTAGATTTTATTTTAATGAATATGTTTGATTTATGCGGTGATATGAATATTATTGGATGAGTGATTAATTTACACATGAACTAAGGTTTAAAATATTGCTAAGTTTGTATAAGATTGTCAAGGTAGACAGTGACAAGTAAACCTTGGGGTTTAATAATACATATGATAGAAAGGAATTGGCAACCCTTCTGACTATGATGAATGAAAAAAATCTATACATTAAACCCTAAAATTGGATATGTTAATTATTATGAGCATGGTACTTATGAAGCCAAAAAAGGCAATGCTTTTACTCATAAATTTATTTTACCCATATTAAAATAAATAGTTATCAATTGGAATAAATATTATCTAGTATGTTCTTCTTAGAGTTTTACCTTTAATGTGGAAATCACAACATCACCAAGGAGGAGAGGCATGCAATCCTTGGGATTAGTATGAGTTTGTATGACTCACAAGGTGTGGTGACATCCCATGTGAGTTACTTTCACTCATATGTTTCCCATTCGTAAAACTTGAGAGAAGCATATGTTAATTATGCAAGTTTATTATTTATGAAGCTGAAAGTACAAATACTTATAAATTGTATAAATTCTTAATATTTATGACACTTGAGACTGAATAATAAAAGTGTGCATATGAAGTTACCTAAAAAGTATGAGATTATGAATGACTATTGAGTAGATATGAATTATTATCTCAGTGGTGACATATTGAGGAGATAACTATGATAAGACCATCTTTATACCATTAGGGCAAGGAGTAATTGCATAATATCACCAACATTCGATGTGTCCAAACATAATATAATTTGAGCTAGTTTAAATAAACACCACCTAAATTAAATGAATAAGCCCATAAATCTAAGATTGATACCACAGTCTAAATATCTATTATACTAGAATTAAATTCTCTCACTGTTGAACAACCAAACTACTAATATAATCTTTATGAGATTGATATTTAGATGAAAGTTCTCTTTACTATTTGTATGAATCATGCACATACAGATTCATGTTGATGAGACTTCTTGTTAATTAGCTTTTGGAATATTACCTAACTTATAAATTAGTCACCATAATATTTTACAATATATTTTTGGTACCATTTTCTAGGATTATTTAGTTTGGTTAATCAACATAAATTAATATAATTATTCTTGTAAAAGGATAATGCTTTTTAGTAGTTTAGATGACATTAAATATGATAAATCTTCTTGAATCTTAATGTTAATTTATATTAACTTGTTTGGAAAGTATATATTTGTATTTTAGATGTTCATGTATCTTTTTTATTTATTTAGCCATCAATCTATCAAATCAAAATGTGCAGCCAATATCTCCATGAGAACCTAATGAATTTTTTTAAGGAGTTATGAAAGAAAAATAAAGTAGATGAATTTTTTTTTGGGAAATATGAGACAAAAGAAAGTGAAAATATATCTAAACTATTAGTACAAAAAGACTTATTATGCTCAAAGTAGTAATATTTATTATGAAAATTATGGCAACCAGTATCAGCACTATTATTGACTAAAAGTGCATTTTGGACATTATGGATATGGAAGCCATGAGGAACACACATTATAAATTCTCAGACAACTTCATAATTTTCAATCACAACTAAGTTTGAAGACATGCTAAATGATTTGAGAATATCTAACAATACTTTTATAGAGAAGGTGAGAAAACTAAAGGAGAAATTTAAATTCATGGATTTGGTCATGTTTGAAGAAAGTGTTGCATCCAAAATCTTTCTAGCAAATATAAAGATTTTTATGATTTTGAATTTAGAAAATAAAATTAAGGATATGACCTCAATTATTCAACAAGGAAAAGATGAAGTGAGTAATGAAATCTCTATGGCTAATATAGATACATTTTTGGTAGAGAAAATAGAACAAAAAATTGAAAATTTGGCCTCCTTATTTAAGAAGAAAAAAGGAGAAATCTCTATGACTAAAATGGAAATATTTATAGTAGATAATCTAGAAAAAAAATTGAAGATACGACCTTAATTATTGAAGAAGAAGAAGATAAAGAGAATAATGTAATCTCTATGACTAATATGGAGACATTTATGGTTGAAAATATAGTAAAAGAAATGAAAGATATGGCATCAATCATTCATATATCATATGTATGAGTGAATCTCATACCTTACCTATCATCATTCACCATGAAAACCTCGTACAAACTCACCATTAGTTAAAATACTAATTTAACTTATATTTAGTCATCATCCATCAATATTCATAACATAAAATATAATCAAATAATAATTACATCAATTATCCAAACCAATTTCATCACATAATTCAAATAATACAAATCCTAGATCATTCTAATTTTATACATATTCCCAATTTAATCTTCACAGGAGGAGGGTTTGAAAGTCATACCCTCAAACTCTAGGGATTAAAATTAGTATCATTTCTTTTGCTTGGTTGTGGGACCCCAAGAGAGAGTGAAATTCCCTTCTATGGTTTATAGTTTTCATCATTTTTTTCTTATTTCATGAGGGAGAACAAAGAAAGAAAAGAAATAAAAGAAATCTTGAAAATTCTCTAACTTTCACTTTTATACTCGGACAACTTTGTATTTCTCTAAGTAGAAAGTCATAACTTTTAGATGAAAGTCACAACTTTAGCCTTCTTCACTTCAGTTTGAGTTCATGACTCTAGAAAATACTCATGACTCTATTCAACATCTTGATATCTCCATAACAAAAGATCTTGGTTCAAGCAATGACCACAACATTGACCTAATCTCTTTATAACACAAAGTCATGGTTTTGTTAAATGGTTATGACTTTGTTCCTTCATCATTTGTAGTCCATAGATGATCACAATATTTTGAAGTGGTCATGAGGTTGAGATGGTTTCAACATTGTTATATACTCATGGCGCTATGTAGAGGTAATGTGCTTAAAAGTTATCTAGGATTTAGTCTATTTCTCTAGCATGTTTTCATATTTAGGAGACTGATTTCATGGCTATAATATAGAAATTCACCATTCTCATGGTTTTGTAGGTTTCGGTTAAAAGAATTGAAATTGTAGTAGAAATCCAGGAAATTGGTTAAGTCAAATTTATGGCGACAAAAACGACTCTATTATGATAAGAATCTGAAATAAAACTAAAAATCAAGTCGTAACCAATAAGTGATGTCATAACTAACAGCAAGAAGAGAGAAAGACAAAATCATTTCCAGTCAAGTCTTCAGTAATGGTAGTCGCTACACCATATGGATGCAAAGATAATATTCTTTGTTGTGACATAGATAGTTCATGTCGCGACACACAACAAGTTGCAACCAAGAGTGCAAGACAAAAAAGACAAAGGTTGTCGCATGTAGTTTTTCAGATGCCACAAGATAATGAAATATATGCACGCCAAGAAAACTAAGGTCATGACAAAGAATTTTGTTTAGCAAAGAATATAAAGATGAAAATCTAGTTGCATCAAAAATTTCTTATTGCAATAGCAAATTTGAAGCAATAGAAAAAATACATGGTCATGACAACAGAATTAGGTTGTGACATGCAAACTAGAAGAAATAGAAAAGTGGAGGTTGTGACTAGAAATTTGAGTTGGGGTACTTTTTTTTTGGATTTAACAAAAATAACCCTCAAAGATAGGACTAGCATAGACCATATAAAAGCATATTCTTCTTCAAAAAATGGGTTCGGAGATGAACCAGGAAACTGTAGCTAACAGCTCATGTATATTTTTTTTTCTTATTTTAGCATACTATATTAGATTATCATTTTTCTTTATTATTATTTTTTGGATCTGGAACACGGCTTATTAGAAGCATGAATCTGAATAAGTTTTACTTATTTCTTATGAATCATTGGCTATATTGTTTTGAACCCTAAACAAATTGCTTGAAATCAGATGTTTCAGTTAATTGCAATCACTATGTTCTTCCTTGATCTGTAGTCCATTATGATTGTGATATAGTAATGCAAAGCACAATATTCTCTAGATAGAAATAATTGTTAAGTATGTTCTTTTTTGCAAAAATTAGTGTAAATATCTTAGAAGTAGAAGGTTAAATCTAATAGAATGGTATTTAACTTTAATTAACTTGTTCCCAATGTTAGTATCAAATGCCCATAATTTATTGTATCCTACATATAGTGAAGAAAAAATGAGTTCTGCCAGTTTATATAGATAAAACCCCATTACTTAGAGATGAGAAAATTGAGCAATTATCTAGATAAACCAGAAATATCATTTTAATATTTCAAGTGATCGATGTACCCATGTTGGCTTAAATCCAATCAAGGTAAGAGAAAACTCTTTATGATTTTTAGGAAGTAGCAACAACTATTTTCTGAGACTTGCAACACCCATGTCTTGGGAAGCAAGATACCTATAGTCTTCAAAAAAAAGGTATGAAGCATTGAGAAATAAAAATACTCAATTTTCATAAGAAGGTTCAAACTAATAGTAACAACTTAGATGTTCGACTACTTGGGAAGCATGGTTATTTAAGTGGTTAAATTTGTAGCTACAAGAAGAGATCCATGGTTACATGATAAATATTCTTGATAGATTTCAATTTTTCTCTAGAAAGAAACAATGATAATGAAGTTTACTAGAATTGGTTATTTCATAGCATTGCATGCCAGTGTTAATTTCTATGAAAAAACTGATCTAGTTCAATTTATCTTTGCATATTTCTTTTAAATTTTTGCTTTATGTTTTATTTCTTTATTTTCACTATTTTTAAACTAGTATAAGAAAACATCTTTTTAGTGATTCAAATAATGTGAATCTTTAGTAGTTTAGGTAGTTAAAAAATTAATTCATGTCATACTCTATAAGAATGATATTTAGACTTACATCTATTTTATTACTTATATGAACTATGAACTTTTAGTATTATTGACTAAATGCATTTATAATCTCCATTAGATAGTTTTAAATGAGAGTGATTTAGTCTATACAAAAGAAAACAATCAAGTTTTATGGTGTCATTGCCGAGGATTGAACGAAATAGTTAAACCAATATTCAAACAAAATAGAGAAACACCAGTTCAAACATATTTTTAGAAAAATCACTAAAATATGATTTAAAAATAGTGTCTTATGAAGACATTGAACTTTTTGAGCTTAATTGATATATATGTAAAATCTTATTGGTGCCACTAATCCCATTTGATCTTTGTGTGTTTCAATTTCTGAAAGTAATTCATGTACATGAAGCAATAAATAGTTTTATTTCCATTATGTAGTGAGATTGAACGAACACTGAGATGCCAATAAAAAGTTAGAAGTACAATAATAAAAGAAATGACATAAAAGAATGACTCCAATAGAAAACCAAGAAATAGCAGCAAGACCTCTAAGGCTAGACACCATCAAAGATTTCTAGTGACCGGTCATCTAGGAAGAATATTTAATAGTAAGATAACCAGTTATTGAGGAAAATAATTTTGACCTTAAACCAGCTCTCTTTACAATGGTTTAGTAGAATTAGATTATAGTCCATCCATTAGAGGATCATAATAAACACATGGGTAGATTTTTAAGAATGACCCATACTATAAAGTTGAATGGTGTGAGGCCATAAGTAATCAAATAATAGTTATTCCTATATTTTCTGAGAGAAATAGTAGCCACATGGTTCGAATATCTACTATGTGGCTTGGTGAACACTCGGGAAGAGCTGATGGAAGTATATTTAGATAGGTTCTTTTCTCCATCTCTCACATCGAAAAGAAAATGAAAGATCACTACCTACAGACAAGGTGATGAAGAGAGCTTATATAGTACTTGGGAAAGATATAAGAGGCTATTGAAGAGGTGTCCAATGCATGGAATAGATCTGAAGACTTAGATGGACATCTTTTACCACTCGATGAATTATACCTTTAAGGGTATAATTGATGCAAGCTACTATGGAACTTTTAAAAGAAGAAGTGCAGAGAAAGAAAGATAGCTCATCGAAGACCTTGCAAGATGCAACATGAGGGCTCCATCAAAATCTAGCTATTATTATTTTAAAGCTACTATTGAAATCTAGCTCGAAGCACTTATGAATAGATCAGATAAACAAGAGAGAAGAATTCTCTATACTCATGAAATTGGAGCCTTCAAAAGAAATGGAAATAGAAGCAGTACTAAGGGACAAATGGAAGAAAGTCCTTATGCAGTTGAGGAGGCAAACTACCTAAATGAACAAAAGAATTATTATTTTAAGCCCAACCCCAATCTTCCAACATATTACACTCTAGCCTTGAGGAACCACGAGAACTTTTCTTATGGTGGAGGAGGACAATAGGGCCTAAGGCATGGACAACACTGCTAGTAAGGGTATGCTACACCAAGGTTCCAGCAAGAACAGCAATAGTAGGATGGAGAGAATAAAATTAAACATCATGGTCAAAAGAAAAGAAATTTCTTGGAGTAGCAAATGCTATAGTTCATAGGGGACAACAAGAGGATGCTTAGCCTCCATGAACAAAAACTTGATGAGTTAGAAGCCTTCAAGTCCAACACACAAATATTTCAAGCAAATATAAGTGCTTCTCTCAAAAATATTGATACTCAAGTAGGGAAGCTAGCCCTAAATTTGCAAGGTCAAAATGAAGATGCTTTTTCCATTGACACCAAAAAAAATCTGAGAGACTGCATGGCTGTGAAGCTAAAAAGTAAGAAGGAATAGAGAGAAGAAAATCAGAAGAAAGTAGAAATAAAAAGTATAGTTCAGAAAATATTGTAGAAGAAGCTAAATGATTGGTACAGTAGTAGCAACAAGATGAGAAAAGGACAAAGAAGCTGAAAGAAAAAGTTCAAGTATCTAGTACTGAAGTTCCATTCTCTCAGAGACTACAAAAGGCTAGACTGGAGAAGTAGTTCTCCAAGTTTTTGGAGATCTTCAAGAAAGTAGAAATCAGCCTACCATTTCTTGAGGAAGTAGCTCAGAAACCACTCTATGCTAGGTTTTTTAAGGACGTCCTAAGTAAAAAGAGAAGATTTACTAAAGAAGGAGAGGTGAAACTGACTACCACTTGTAGTGTAGTCATCCAGAGAAGTCTACCAGAGAAAATGAAGAATCCATGAGGCTTCAACATTCAATGCACCATTGTGAAAGCAAATTCAAGAAAGCTCTTTATAACTCAGGTGCTAGAATTAATTTATGCCTTTATATGTGGTTAAAAGGCTAAGTTTGGTGGAACTCACTCTCACTTCAGTAACTCTACAAATGGTAGACATGACAATGACTAAACCCGAAGAGGTCTTAGAAAATGTATTTGTCAAGGTGGGAAAGTTTGATTTCCCTGTGGACTTTATTATACTGAACTTGGAGGAGTACTCACAAGTTTCACTATTGCTAGGAAGACTATTCCCTACAACTAGAGCTACCTTGATAGATGTGAAAAAGGGAGTGTTTACCCTTAGGATTGGAAATGAGACATTTCATTTGCAGCTTTAACAAAAGTCTTGACCAACTAAATAATGATGTTCAAGATGAAGTGTTAGTAGAAAATATCAACCCCTCTAGTTATGGACTAAAAAATAATTGTAATGTTCTACTTTCAATCAATAAAAATGAATAAATTTCTTATACCCTGTGAATGTTGATTCTAATTTTAGTTCTAAGTTTACAGAAACTGTTTTGAGTCTAAATGATAATAATAGTGAAAATTTTTATAATAGTAAAAAGAAGGCAACTCAACAAGAGATAAGTATAGATAGAGGAGTCATGTGTGTCAGGCAGCTCGAGCCCAACATGTAGCAAGGCCCGATTGAGCCATGCCTGGCTTGTCACGACATGGTCTAGAACTATGCTTGGGCTTGTGCCTAAACTTGTGTTGGGTTGCCTCGAGGCATGTTTCATGTCGTACCGTGCTGAGATCTTTCGGGCCTCGTGCCAAGCTAGACATGATCTAGCAGCCTGGCCCAATGGCATGGTTCTTTGGCATGACTTGAATCATGCCACAGTTCTAAGGCTAAGTTTGGGCGTGGTCCTAACTCGACCACCCATGACACTCATTCGCTTGACTACCTTGAATCACTGGCCTCAGCCCGACCCCGAGCCTAGAAGCCAAAGCTTCTAGAGCCATTGAGTCGAACTGACCAATGGTGAAAAAAATATGCGCACACCTTAAGCCATCGGATGCATCCCCAATGACTAGGGGAAAAAATTTGATGGTTGTCAGGTTTATCCCCAAAAAATATTAAAAATTTTAATAAAAATAAAAAAAATGATTTTATTTTTTTCAAAAAAATCTTTTTTCATATCTATAAATATCTGCCTCTCATTCTCTAATCTCTATCCTATTTCTATCAACACACACACTCACACACACACACACACACTCTCTCTCTCTCTCTCTCGTATAATCTCTTTTTCTCTCTCCTCTTGGGACTCGGGTGCAATGTGAACTATTGTGTGGACATCATTTTCAGATATCAGACATCACACATCATAAAGAAAATAGGTTTGTCTTTTATGGTATTATTTTTTAAATTTTGTTTAGTTTTTTTTTATTTTTATTTTAATCAATAATTTAATATTAAATAATATTTAATTTTAAAAATATAATTTAGAATATAATTAATAAACTAATACAAATTAAAAATAACAAATACTAATTTTAATGATGATAATGAAATTAATATTAACGTAAATATAGATAATTTTAATATGGATAATGATAAACTGACGAAAAGGTCCAAGACAGCTTAAACTTTGTTTTCTCCAGTGGCTTCGACCCAAACATCTATAAAAAACTAGAAAAAAATTAATACTTTGGAATCACTTTAACATTATTCAAAAAAAAAGATGTTAGTGGCGTTGATGAAGAATCAGCACAATACAAATATCATAAAAAAATATTAACCTATAAAAGTGCATGTGGGATTGGGCACCTTATAAGGCATGCCAAATAATATACCAAAAAATATGATGCATTATATCCTATGAAACCCCAACTAAGTAGTGAGGTCTTTGAGGTCGGATCTAGTTCAATCACTATGTTGACCCACTTCATTTACAACAATGAGTTTAGGAGGGAAGGCATGACCAAACTAATCACCATGATGGGTCTTTCGATTATGTTTTCTGAGAATCAATGGGTAGTCAGTATCATGTAGACTGATTTGTAGACTGCATATCATAGGATTCCTAGGTCCACATCTATGAATGATATACTAAAATACTATAAGTTAGAAAACAAAATAATAATTAATAAATTTATGAAATATAGTGGCGTGGTATCTGTGATATCTGATATCTAGACTAATCAAAATGAAGCATGCTATGCATGCTTCACTACCCATTATATAGATTCTAAATGGATACTAATTTAAAAAATATTAAGATTTTTAGAGATTCTCGATCCTCATGATGGTCCGACCATTTATGAGTACATAATAAAAATCTTTAGAAAGTATAATATTTAAAATAAAATATATAGTATCACATTCGACATCTTATCTAATAATAGAGTTGTCATTAATATGTTTGTTAGGACCATTAGAGATGAGTCATTAAAATAGATTTGTTACGTTGGATATATGTGTCATGTAACGTAACTATATGTGTCAAACGGGCCGGCCCGGCACGGCCCGGCCTATTTTTTTAGGGCACGTTCGTGCTACCGTGCCGGGCCGGGCACGACACGGTTCCTGTACCGTGCCGGCCCGGCCCGGTTTAAAAATTGTCGGCCCCGGCACGGCCCGTAGGCACGGCGGGGCCGTGCCTTGCCTGGCCTGCTCGGGCTTGCCTGTCCGAGCGGTTCGGGATACGGGAAGACCGCGGGTCGGGTCGAATCAGACCCGACCCGCGGTCTTTTTTTGCGGGAGGGGCTTCCCGGGGTCGGGCTCACGGGACACCCGGCACGGGACTGACCCGTGCTGGGGTGCCGTGCCACGTGCCGAACCGTGCCGGGTCAGGCACGGCACGGCTCAGGCCGGGCACGGCAAGGCACGGCACCGCCTAACCCGGGCACAGAATTTTTTCCGTGCCGGGCCGGCCCAGGCACGGCTGAACCGTGTCGTGCCTCGTGCCGGGCCGGGCTGGCCCGGCCCGGTTGACACATGTAAACGTAACCTCATAATACAAGCATGGACGAAGGTTGTTTTCCCCACTTTAGAAAAAATATATAACTCACTAAAATTTCTTTCTACACCTCATAGACAACAGAAGCTTAGTAGTCTCTTTTTTTCTACGAGTCTAAAGAAGAAGAAATTTCAATTGGATGTGAGACACCGTTGTAATTACACATACCTTATGTTTGAGTCATGTGTTGGAAACAAACACATGATATCCGACTATGTAAATAGTAAGAGTGATGAACTTTTAATTAACGACACTGACTCACTGACTGGGATACATGAAATTTATTTATGAAATTCCTAAAGATTTTTTATGATATGATGAACATGTATTCATCAGTTTATATTCAGGTGCATATGCAAATTAATCGCATGTTTGAAAAGGTTTAGCAATGACCCAACATTTAGTGATATGGCTCTTGAGATGGAAACCAAGTACTTAAGTACTAGTCCCACATTCCATCACTTTATTATTTGGACCCTAAGATTAAGGTGGAAGTGATAGAGAATATTTTGAAATACATACCTTCATGCATGAAAGAGGAACACCAACCTGAAGAGTTCATCATGAAAATTTGACTGAGAAATTTTCATATTATGATACTAGGTATTGTAGTAGTAGTAGCCAGGCTCTAGGTATGTTCATGGATACTATATTCGAAGATAATGACTTTTTCATTTAGTTAGTGAGTGGTAAATGATTAGGGGGACCATCGAATATGAGCAAGCTATCTTGATACTTAGATACCAAATTTTGCTCAATCTTATCACATACTTATAACAAGAACCTTAATTTTTTAAATGGTGGAAATCATATGTACCCACTTATCCCATGCTAACTAATATGACATGAGATCTACTAACTCCTCTAGTGTTGACTGTAGCATCGAAGTATGCTTTTTCTATTATAGTGAATGTGATTTCAGATAGGAGATCTAGATTATGATTAGATATTATTAAGGCATTAGTATGCATGAAAGATTGAAAGGATTCGAGCTTGGGCATATAGGATCGTACTGCAACTAAATCAAGAGTAGAGAAGTTGATGACATATGATGCTTTATAGAACTTTGATGAGGATTTAAATTGAGCATACTGCTAATCATACCATCAAACACTAATGAAAATGATCATTGATGTAATAATTTTTTGTCTTTTGAGAATTGAGCTTGCATTATTATTTTGTACTTGCATTACGTTATGAAATAATTGAAATTTATAATATTTATTTTATGTTTTTATGAGTTGTAAGTTGGACTTATGATTGTAATTTTTTTTTGTAATTAAATAATTAATTAATTTTGTATTAAAATTTAGAATATTTAAAAATAGAGATGACTTGTTTCCTAACGAGCCCGAAATGGTATGTCCCGGTATGAAAAAGCACGAAATCCACAAGGCTCGGCACAAATCAATCCAAATTTGGTAGACTCAAGCCGGTTGGTCCATGCAAGACCTATTCTTTTTAAGTCATGTCGTGTTAGGCACGACATGACTCATGTACCATGTTGTGCTTGGCATGGAATGGTGGCCCGAGTGAGCCACCAAAAAATGGGTCATGCTGGCCTGACACGGCCCATTTGACATCTCTAAGTACAGAAGGGTTGAATTTAAAAGAAGTTCTAAATCATTTGAAGTATGCTTTCCTAGAATCTGAAAAGGCTAAACCAGTGATTATATCTTCACATAATCCAAGAACTAAATTTAATATTCTGTAAAAAATGAGAGAAATGCTGAAAAAAAAATGTCCGGCACAGAAGAGAGATACAGTATAGAAAAAAAATATCCTAGAATTTTCTTTTAATCGTAACGAATTATTCTGTAATCGGAATGAAATAATCCAAGAACTAAAGTTACTCTGTGCGATGAAATCTTCACATTAATATCAAATTTATTAGGTTTCTGTCAAATTTTCTGAAAGGTAGCGGTTTTCTCTTATCTGAATTTCTTTCTATTTAATGGCCAGAAATAATCATGTTTAATATTTCAATTTAAATTGTTAGAAATTTTATTGGAAATAATTAATTGATGAAAAGTTTTGGTATTTCATTTAGTAAAAGTTAGTGTAAGACGAATTGGATTTGGATTGTTATAATTGTGTCTAGAACATAGTTAAATTGAAAATGACATAATTGCATTTTACATGTACGGGAACATTCCATATACATGGGTGGGTGCAATATATATATATATAAAGGTATATAGATGGTATTTAGCGAACTCGAATTGGGACAATGTCCAAACTGAGTTGCGTGGGATTTATTTGGTACATGGTTATTGTAGATTGCGAACTCGAATTGGGAGAACTCCTAGGCAAAGTTACGGTGGTGCTTATTTCTCGGAGTAAATCCAAGAAAATCATATTTTATTCGGATAAATGTCCAATATGTTTTTCAAATGAGGTCCATATTTTTTGGAATAATTCCAAAAAAATAAATATTTCTATAGAAATATATACATATATGCATATATATATATATATATATATATATATATATATATATATATATATATATATATATAAAATATGTCATGTGAGGGAGTCGATGGGACTCAGGAATATGAGCATATTAACATTTCATCCATAATTTTATTCATATAAACATTTAACTTGAATGGATTTTGATATATATTCATAACATTTTACGTGCACTTAGGTAGAGTGTAACTATGAAGAAGTTTACCCTACTGAGCTTTTCTCACTCCGTTGTGGGACCCCTTTTCAGGTACAGGTCCAAAACATATGACAAATCCACATACATGATTGCACATGTGAAGGAAAGCCAGTTGTGGCTTAAATAATATTTTGTGTGTTTTCTTTCTTCCGCTGAGAAAATAAATGTATAATGAAAAAAATATTTTGTACATTTGAAAAAATTTTATTTTATTACACATTATATTGTGTGATGAAATAAATGGGACCCCCTAGAGGATGGGGTGTCACAGTTTATTAGATTGCACATGTATGAAAAACAATTGTTGGTTTGTCTCCCAAGTAGTACTACATTTAACTTCACTTAGGATGTCTTCTCATTTGATACCACAACTTTAGTAAATTTTATGACTTATTTTTCTATGCTCCATTTTATCTATTTCTTCTACATCCTCAATGTCATAGCATTGAGTACTGCCTTGGCTTTGCCTTTAAACTTGTCTTTTTCTTTTCTTTTTTTGTTCTAACAAATTCATGGCACTGTGAATAGTTTCAACTTTGTCTTGCACCTTTTCTTTGCCATTACCTTTCTGTAACTCCAAAGTTGTAATGTTATTCATAGTCATGATGTTGTTTTTAATCTTTCCTTAGTCATTTTCATTCTAGTACCCCAAATTCATGACACTAGACGTGACTACTACTTTGTCTTTTGTTTGTCTTTCCATAAATTCAACCTCAACCTTGTCTTTTTTATCAAATGTTTCTTCATCCTTTAAGTTATCATCATATCTCCTAATAGGTCACGATTTGAAGAATGTCATGATATCACATCATTCATCTATCTTTGTTTCTTCATTTTTTTCAACTTCAATATAATACTTCAAAACCTCATTTTCATCCCTATCACATATCCAATGTTGTTCCTCCATTTCATTAACTACGTCACACTCACAATTCCAAATCTTTTCTATTCCATAAACTATGTTGTTCTCATAACTCCAAAGTTCTTCCATCCATATATTTCATCTTCATCTAGCTAGTAGTCTTCTACAAAGTCCTTCCATTAAAAAACTACTTTTTATTACATTATAGTACAAAATAGATTGTTAATCCTTCAATACCTTATTTCATAGTCATGTAGAGCCATAAATCTCTATAAAGATTAAATTTTACTTATTTTTCACCAATGTGGAGAGTGAACTCTCCCATCTTAATATCATTGAGGGCTTGTCTAATGGCCAAAAAATAGATGTTTGAAAATTAATGGTATGTTTTGATCTTCTTCCATATCCAAAATAACAAAATTTGTTGGAAAAATAAAAATACCAATCTTTATTAGTACATTTTCAATTAATCCAACAAACTATTTGATTGTTTGATCCACCTTTTAGAGTGAAAGAGATGTTTGAATAATTTTTTTGAGATTTAATCTTTGTGCAATAGATAGGGGCATGAAGTTGATGCTTAATCCCAAGTCATACAAAACCTTCAAAAATCTATATTTAATAGGTGTAGTAAAACTTCTATGATCTTTTAATTTTCTCAATTGTTTTCTTTGAACTATACTTTTCAATTATGTTCATAGTTTTGTATCTCTCAATTTCTTATTACTCATATATTTTATAAATTTAGCATAATTTATCATTTGAATTAGAATTTTGGAACATAGAATATTCACTTTTAATTTCTAGAGTATTTTCAAATATTTTTTTATAGTATACCAAACATTTTCCTTTTCTAAATTATTACAAAAATCTAAGATTCAGTGAAAAATATATACTTTTGGTTTCATTTTGTTACATTTTTCTCTCTTCATGGCTCTAGGTAATCTTTATTCACTCTTCTAATTCTTCAACTTTCCTTTTCTCTTCTTTAGGTGAAACTTTGTTTTTTCCTTCTTTGAGTGTCATGGCTTTGGTATGTGTCATATTTTCATAGTTATCATTTCTCTAGTCTTTTTCTATTGGCAATACAATTTATTGGAGAATTTAGGTTGGACAATGGCTTTTGAAAACTTCAATACCTTGTTACCCTCATAAACTCTAGAATCCTTTTATTCAAAATCATTTTGTATCTCTGGAGCCAGGGCTCTCAAAAGAGGCATGACATTTTCACTCCCAAATTATCCTGAATTATTCTATCCATATTGCCTTTGCAGCTCCTTCCCACTTCTAAGTAATAATGAGGAACAAATCCTTAGATTCACCTCCATGTCACTTGGAATACATTTGCTCATCTTCTATTTATTGATAATATCAATTAACTATTATCTTGTTCAATATTTCTCATCACTAATTAGTTTCATTCAGCTTAGCTTTAAGTGCCCTCTCACACTTGTCTTGGTCATTGTTCTTATTCTAAAGTTCTACTATAATGATTTGCACACCATAATCCAAAATTGGCTTTTCTTTCTTTCATAATGTTTGCTAATAAATATTAGAGCTCCCTTCATTCATGTAGTTTATCACATTATTCCTTATATTTCTCTAAGATTACCTGATATGTAGTAGCCCACTCCCATAGTTTCTATATGAAAGAGTTTCATGATTTCTCACATTTGGGTGATAATACTTTGGGACATTATTACTGGGTTAAAATACATACCTACTATGCATTTGATTTGCTTATTCCTTTTGATATACATGCTTTATTCCATCAGTTCATATGATTGTAAAGTCTTTCCAGACATTCTTCTCTTTTTTTCTTGGGCATTAAACTTTCTTAATTGGGCTTCCATCTTTCCATCAATGTGGTGAACCAATCCAACTTCTATACTCTGACTTATCTTTGCCCAAATGAGCAATTCATTAGAGTTTGATAGTTAATTTTTGTTAGCTTTTCAAACAAGTAATATACCTCCCCAATGATTTATTCATAATAGATTTTCCAGTAGCCACAATAATCACATACCTCATCATATACTTTAGCCTATTTTAGAAGGCTTGCACTTGGAAATGCAACTTAATACTATGTTGACCCCTTCTCCTCAATGATATCTTAAAACAATCCCAAGCATCATATAAGTTCTCATGCTGTTCTTGTCAGAAACTTATTTCTCTTTAAAGGTAAGAAGCAATTTACCATGCAAAAACTTTTCTAAGAAAATCTCATGCAATTTCATCTTAACTCTCAATGAAGCCTCATGGTAAACATAGGAACCAACTTTGTACTTTATCACTTTATAAAAATGAAAATATTATCAATCTTATTACATCAATGAAATAATATCAATCTTATACAACTGAGACAACTCCATTAATCTTTATAGTATCGAAAAGCTCCAAAAATAGTGTGATATGTCCTTTAGGGTCTTTCGATGCTCTTTAGATATAGTGGTGTTACTTAATCATAAAAATTAGACTTCGCTTCAACTCAAAATTATTATATTTGACTTCTTACAAGTGGATCCCAGAATAATTATCGATCATTATGTACCTCCAATAATCTCCCCAAGTATGGTAATGGATTGTATATTGAATAATTTGCTCATCATATCTTCGGGTCTCTCTATTATTTCTAGTGTCTTTTATAATATATATGTTAGCTCTTTGTTTGGTAAGTATTCTTTTAGTTTTTCAATATATAGGTCTATAGCATTTAGCTCAGTCCTAGAATTTTGGCTCATCAATGGTTACTAAAAAACAAAGAAAAGAGAGTGCCAGAAAACAAACAAATTCAAATACAACAATTAACATTCAAAAAAGTTAATAGGCCTTAGCCATTATATTTGAGAATATTTATCAAATATAATGCTATCTAATTTACTAAAAAGAAAGTATTCTTTTATAAGAATAATAATGGCAACTCATGTTGACCAACTAAACAAAATAATCATTGTTAATGAAACCAAAACTTGCGACTTTATTACTTCATTAAATTTCATTGGTTAGGCAATGTCCTAGAATCTTATTAATGAGAGTATTTATATAACTAAGATCCATAAGTATATAGATCACACAAATAGTATAACATACTTTTATCTAGATATCAATCCCAAAAGGATTATATCAGTAGTTCAGTCATTCAACATATGGTATGTATTTTTATTATAATGGATACTTGAATGGTTAAATAATTTTACGTTCATGGTTTATATATCTAATTTATGTGATTTAATTAACTTGTTCAATATGTATACATATAATGTTAGAAATAGAATAATAGTTGCGGTATTGTACAATGACCACTTTTCCTAATTGCATATAAGGTAGTTTTATTATTGAGCTCTTCTCAATGATAGTCTCTTTATAGTTGTCCACTCTGTATGTCACTAGCAAAACAACAATTCAACCTTATATGTTAGTTATTTATTGTCATATACACTTTAGGAAACTTCATCATATGTCCTTGATAGTTACTCCAGATGAAAAATTTTGTTCACCACCGTTTGTTGTCTTAAAGACCAATGATTGATATGGTTTGTAAGTATTTATATTTTTGGCTTCATAAGCACTATACTCACATACTTAATATATGTTTTTTTTAATTTCACCTATAGTAACCATGTGAGTAAAAGGAACTCACAAGTACTATCACCACCTTGCAAGTTACCACATACTCATGCATGTCCCAAAGATTTAATGTTACCATCCTTCTCAGTAATGATGTGATCCCTAGACTAACATTGAACTCCATGAGAAAATATTTTATATAACGCTCATCTCGATTAAGAACTAGTTTCTCTAAAATATATATAATGGATTGATATGTAAAAATATTCTTACTTTAATATTAATAAGAATCATACTCATAATGATTAATATACCCAAACTTTAGAATTTGATTTATTTGTTCATCTCATGATAATTAATTTACCCAAAATTTAGTATTTGATCTATAGGTTCATCACATGCATTATAATTGGAAGGGTTGTCACCATATTCTTATCAAATGCATGAGTAAGTCTTATGGCTTACCTATCACCATCTACCATGATAACCTCACACAAATCTACCATTAGTCAAAAACCTAGTTAAATTTCTATTTAGTAATCATCCATCAATATCTAAAACATAAAATATAATCAAATCATAATTGTAATAATCATCCAAACCAATTATACCACATAATCCACATAATTACACCACATAATTGTTTCAATCCCACTCTAGTAATTGATATTGATCATGCATCCCCATGCTTACTTTTGGAACCCCAAGAGAGTGCAAAATTTCCCCCTTAAGGTTTATAATTTCCATACCTTTTGCCTGTTTCATGAGGAAGATGAATAAGAAATGAAAGATCACCCAATATTATTTAACTCCAACTTTTATACTCAGACACTTTCTATTTCACTAAGTAGAAAGTCATGACTTTAACATGAAATTTAAAACTCTAGCCTTAATCATTTTAGCTTGAGGTCCCAATTCTAGAAAATGACATCTAGGTAGAAGTCATTTTCTAGAGTTATTTATTTTTTATTATTTTTGTTTTTATTTTTTTATTTGTTTTTATTTTTTTATTTTTTTTTTTGAATTTTTTGTTTATTTTGGTATTTTTTGTTTGTTTTTCTTTTTAAATTTTTTAGTTTTTTTGTTTATTTTGTCATGAAAGACAAGGCGAATAGCTCTTATTTTGGGTGATTTCCAGGTGATTTTTGGTGAGCCTCCAACGAACTTCTGGCGAGACATTTCTAGGTGTGAATGTAGGAGATAATCTCCAAAATTTGAACAATAATAAGTCATTTTTATAGGCTTCAATTTTCTACCTTTTGTGATTCAAAAATCCAAGGTCAATGGGGTTAATGGAGGTGGTCAAGGTGGGTGATCAAGCAGTGTAGGAGTCATGGGTAATTCATGGAGTGTAAATAGACATGCCTCTAGCGACACATCTATGGGCTCCCAGTAGTGGCTGCTAGGTAGAGGTGTCAAACGGGCCATGTAGTGTCGGGCCTGGCCCGGTCGGGCCTAACCTGGCCGTATGGGCCAAACCAGGCCGTACGGGCCAGGTTAATTTCTTTTTAAATTTTTATACTTTTATATTTATTTTAATTATAAAATATATTAAATTTTATATAGAATTATAGATAATGTATAATATAATAAATTGTTTAAAATTTATTAAATTACAAAGTTTAAATTTTTTTTATAATTTAAAATAAAATTAGTTTATAATTTATTATAATTAAATTATAGAGTTATAATTTTTTAAATGAAAAAATAAAATAAAAAAATAAATAAATCAAAAAATTTTGTTAAAAAAATTAAAAAGTAAAAAAAACAAAAGTAAACCAAATGAAAAATGACAAATAAGCCAATAGATACCGAAAGTCCGAACCAAACAAATTAAAGTTTCAACGTAACGTATAAATAAAGCGTATAATCAATAAAAAACAAAACATCGAAATCAAAAAGCAGTGAATCATCATCAATCGTCAATCGGCATATCATGAGCATCATCAGCCACAACATCAAGACAAATATCATATGGATCATCATCATCATCATCATCAATCAACTCCTCCGCTTTCGTAGTGGATGTGGCTGTAATCCCAGTCCCAGTCTCAGCTTCAGCACGATAATGGATGCTAAATCTCGAATCCTCCCAATCCTTCAAACAAGTCAATGCCTCAACAATATCTTGACATAATCTCGATCTACTATCTGAAATCACGTTTACTACAACAGAAAAAGTAGACTGCGATGCTACGCTGGACATCAGAGGAGTCAGTAGATCTCATGTCATCCTAGATAGCACGGGAAAGGTGGACTCATATGATTTCTACCACTGTAATATATCAAGATTCTTAGTATCAGAATGTGATAGGATTGAGCAGTAATCGGTATCTAAGTACCGAGAAAGCTAGCTCCTATGTGATGGTCTACCTCGACGTTTCCCCCTCGCTAGCTGAATAGAAAAATCATCATCTCCAAACAAGGTATCCTTGTCCGTAATCACAGTCTCACCACCACCACCACCATATCTAGTATTGTAGTATGTGAATATGTCAGTCAACTTCTCGTGAATGAACCCTTCAGGTGGCTCTTCCAGGTTCATGCACAAGGAAATGTAAGTCGGGTGTTTTCTACCCCTTCCACCTTAACCATTGGGTCCATGCATGCAGCGAGGCAATAAAGAGATGGAACGGTGGACCAGTACTTCAAGTACTTGGTTTTCATCTCTGTAACCATATGACTAAGTGTCGGGTCAGCTCGATACTTCCTAAACATGCTACTAATATTGCATATGCTCCTGAGTGCAATGTAAGTCGTGGGCGTATAAACTGACAAACACATATTCTTCGTGTCATAAAAAATCTTCAAGAATTTCATAAATGAATTTCTTGAAGCCTAGTCAGTGTCTTCAATAATAAGTTCGTCACTCTTACTATTGACGTGGTAGGATATCATGTGTTCGTATCCAAACATGATTTAAACATTAGGTACGTGTAATTCCAATGATGTCTCACATCCTATTAGAATTTCTTCTTCTTAAGATTCGTAGACAAATATAGACTACCAAACTCTTGTTGTCTGCGAGGAGTGCAAATATATTTTAGTACATTACGTATATTATAAAACGCGGGGAAATACACCTTCATACTTACTTGAACAATCAGGTTAATCATGTGACACATCCATCTGACATGAAAAACCTCTCCTAATGGTGCGTCTCTAATATTCCTAACAAACATGTTAATTGCTACTCCATTATTAGATGCATTATCGAATGTGATACTAAAAATTGTATTTTGAATTTTATATTCCCTAAAGATTTTCATCATGCACTCAAAAATGGTCGGGCCATCATGAGGATGGACGATCTCAGAGAATTCTAAAATTTTTTTATTCATAGTCCAGTTAGAATCTACATAGTGGCTGGTGAGACATGCATAAGATGATTCATCATGACTTGTTCAGATATTGGATGTCAGGGACACCACTCCACAATATGCCATAAATTTATTAATTATTTTTTGTTATTCTAACTTATATAATTTTAGTATGTCTTTCCTAGATGTGGACCTAGGAATCCTACGATAAGCAAACTTAAAATATGTCTGCATTATACGCACTACCCTTGGATCTTCTGAAAATCTGATCGGAAAGCCCATCAATGTGATAAGTCAGGCCATGTCATCCCTACCCAACTCGCTAGAGTATATTAAAGGAGTAAACTTTGAGACTGAACTCGATCTAGTCTCAAAAAATGCAGTGCCAAGTTGGGTTTGTCTAGGATCTAATGGACCATGTTTTATGGTGCATAATTCGGCATGCTTCTTAAGGTGCCTACTCCCAAACGAATTCTTACATATTAAAATTCTCATACAATATTTGCACTGTGTCATTCTTCTTCCTCACCCCTATCATTTTTGTGTTTTATTATATTAAAATGAGTCCAAACTACAGAACTCCTAGTTTTTTGTTTTTTAGAAGTTTGGTTTGAGACGACTGGAGAAACCAAAGTTTCAGCAGCCTCAGACCTATGTGTAAGATTTTTATTTTCTAAATTTAAATATGTTTCATTAGTATTTGTCATTTTTAGGATTTTTATTAAACTGGACACTTATTTAGAGACTAGATGATAGATTTTAGATTTAACTATTTTAGGTCTAGAGAGAGAGAGACTAGAAAGAGATAGAAAGAAAGCAAAAAAAAAACTTAAAATAAATTACCTGGTAAAGCAGTTAGGTCGATCACGTGCACGGTGCACCACAGTCTAGCTAAAAATTCAAAAACAAAGTTGAGATTCCCGAAAAGCCAAGACAAATGACGCAATCTTGACTTCCCGAGTCCCGAGAGAGAGGAGCAAGATTTTTTAGAGAGAGAAAATGTGAGATTTAAGAGAATAAATATTTATGAAAAACATAAATGTTATAGAGAGGGGAGTAGATTATATAGATTAAAGAAAATAATTTTTTTTTAAAAAGTCATTTTTTTGTTTTTTTTTGTTTTTTTTTTATTTTTTAGGGGGCAGAATCATGAGGGCCGTTGGATTCTGCCCCCTAACTGCTGGAAGTGAGATCCAACGACAATAATTTAATTTTTTTTTTGCCCGTTGGGGGGGGGGGGAATCGGGTCGGGTCGGGGGAGCGTGGGTCGGGTCTGATTGGAACCGACCCGTTGTCTTTTTTGCGGGAATGGGAAGCTTGGCTTCGCGTTGGCCCGAGTGTCCCGAGTCATAGTGAACCTACTTGTGACCCGTGACTTGTGAGGGTGCGGAAAGCCAGGTCTACGAGTCAATGGGTGCGGGACTGCAGGTGCGGGACTGCAGGTGCGGGATGTCGGGGCTGGGTGTGAATGGTGACCACGACCATGCCTACGGGCAGTGTTACAAGCCACCGAACCGTGCCGGTCAGGCACGGCACGAGGCATGGCTAGCCCCGGCACGACATGGGCCGGGGCATGGGATATTCCCGTGCCGGGCCGGCCCAGGCACGGCCTAACCGTGTCGTGCCTCGTGCATGGCCGGGCTGGCCCGGCCCGATTGACACCTCTACTACTAGGTATGTGATATTCTTTTTCTTAGTTATGGGCTTTATGTTCAAGTCCAGCAAGGCCTTTTTAGGCTTCCAGCATTTGGGACTTGTACCATACAAGTTCTAATCTCTCTTTTTTTTTAAAGTTAAGTTAAATCTACTTAGAAATTGAACATTCACACACACACACAGCTCAATTATTACTTGAAATTGCAAATTAAATAAAATATAGAAATTTGAAAAATTCATTTCTAAGGTTTTAGATTTTTATTGCACTTTGTAGTTTACTTAAAAGGCCGTTGTGATGTGTGATTTCCTTAATTTAGTGGCTATAAAACTATGTGAGTACCCATTGGAAATGGTGAAATTTGTGCTATTCAATTTATCTTTTTATGATGATGATTTCATGCTTAATTTCCTACATGTAAATGCAAATAAATCATGTAGAGTGGTGAATCATATTTTTGTATTAAAATAATGAGCATAATCATATTTTATTATATATGTCCCTGAAATGGAAATAGAAGTATTATATATATATATATATATATTACTTCTATTTCCATTTCAGGGACATAGATATTGGATTCACATGACATGGAAAGTAAGTCAAAAGAAATTGATGACAAATAAAAGAAACCTGAACTAATATAAATTACTATTTATCTTTTTTATTAACTTTTCATCTTTTAAATTTTTATACATGTATATGGTTTGATAAATTTAATTAGTTTGTTAGATAAAATCATTTGTATTTATTGATTTAATTAACTAGTTACTCTTGTATTTTTTGAATTTAAACAGCCTAGATAAGTCTTAGTACTCTATTGATAATTATACAAAAAGATATGAGGATGGTATTGAAGCTTTTTTGAATTATGGTAAACATAAATTTAGGTGACCTTAGTTCCATACAATATCAATGCATATAATGTGGGAATAAAAATATCAAAATGGTTAAATATTTTCTTATAATGATATCGACTCAAGTTATGACATATTGACATAGCATGGTGAGAACATATGTAATGTTGAGGAAGATAAGTGTACCTTAGATGCTCAAGAATATTGTCTTAAATATAATGATGATATCAGTGCTTTGAAAATGGTTGAAGCCGCCAGAAATCTATTTGAATGTAATCCAGATAAATTCATTGACTTGTTAAATGATGTTGTGTGCACTTTATACACTGGTTGTAGTGGGTTTAGTAAGCTTTCTATTTTGGTATGATTATACAACTTCAAAACAAAATATTGATAGAGTAATGCAAGTTTCAATGAAATATTAATCTTTTGAGTGATATGCTTTCAAAAAATAATTTGATGCCAAACTCAATATATGAAACAAAAAAGACATCGTGCATCTTAGGAATGGAATATGAAAAGATACATGCATGTCCAAATGATTGTATTTTGTATAGAAATGAAAACAAGGATATTGATTTATATCTAAATTTTTCTGAATCAAGATGAAAAATTCTTAAAGGATCTAATAATCCAAAAGTAGGCATGCTGACAAAAGTTCTGTGGTATTTTTCCCCAATACCCTAGGTTTAAAAGAATTTGTGGTACTCATCAAATTACAAAAGAATTGAAGTGGTATTTTAGTGAAAGAGAAATTGAAAATTATATTTGACATCCAACAGATACAGCATCATGATAACTCATAGACCACAAATAGCCGAATTTCATAAGTGAACCACAAAATCTTCATTTTCTACTTGTAATAGATGGGATAAATCCATATAGCTCCTTAAGTAGTCATCACAATACATGCTCTATCATACTTATAAACTACATTTTCTCACCATTGTTGAGTATGAAGTGAAAATGCATGATGTTAACCTTAATAATATCCGGCCCTAAGCAGCTAAAAGATAATATTGACATCTTCTTGTAACTACTTATTGATGATTTAAAAATACTCTGGGATGTCGGTGTTCAAGTTTATGATGCATATTTGCAAGAGGTATTCACCTTAAAGGGTGTATAGCTTTGGATGATAAATAATTTTCCCACACATAAAAATTTGAGTGGCTGAAGTGTTAAGGGTTATTTGGCTTGCCCAATTTGTGCTGAAAATATAGAGTGTATACTTGAAACATAGTCCAAAATATATATACCAAGGGCATAAGAGATTTTTGTGCATAAATCATCCATATAAAAGAGTATAAATGATGTTTAATATTTGCTAAGAGCCTAAACTTTTAATTGGAATAAAAATTTTACAAAATACTAGAAATATTAATTTTGTATATGGAAAAATACAAGAAAATATAGTGCATGTTGAGAATTTAAAATAAAAATACAAGCTTCAAGAGGCAAGTCTAAAGTTACATGGAAAAAAAGGTCAATAATTATTTGATCTTGAGTATTAGTAGTTTCTTCATGTACGTTATATAATAGATGTGATGCATATTGAGAAAAATATATATGAGAGCATCATGGGAACCCTTCTTGATATACCTAGAAAGTCAAAGGATGAACTAAGCAACCATTTAGATATAGCAAATCTAAGAATTCGAAATGAGCTACAACTAATTGTAATTGAGAAAATGACATATTTTTCTGCTGATAATTTCACACGCCATCTTAGATCACACGCCATCTTAGATAGTATGAGATATGTAGATTTGTATAATTTCATAATAGTAAATATTCAAATTCATCTCTTAATGTGATATGATGGAATAGTTTTTGATATCTAATTACCAAGACAATTCACTTCTATCCAATTAATCATTTTTGTTTGTTTTTGGTTAACTGAATGAAGAAGTCATTGTCTCTGAAATGATATCAATATCCATACTCAGGGCATAACTAGAACTAGCTTACATAGTAATGTTATATGAAAATAAGTCATCTAATTTTATTGAGAAAAATCATTTATGTTGGTGTTCTTGATTTATTTACATTGATATGTGTGTCAAAATATTTCAAGCAATCAATAGTAAATTAACTACTACTCAAGTTGAGTCGATAAACTTGTATTTTTGGCAAGATACTTAAACTCTAGGATTGACTCATTTTCTTGTGTGTAAGAATATTTCTCTAGTATTTTGGTTAATATTATATTTAATTGAGAAAAAAAAAAGTTAATCAGTGTGAAAATTCTCAAATGCCCTCTTGGCATATAAAGAGATTGTCATCATTAGACTATCACTACCAAAAATGATTCCTTCATCTCTTCGATATTTTTACTACAAAAATAATATATTATTTCATTCATAAGTAATTCACATGTCTATTCTTTTTAGGTAAATCATAAACTTTCATTTATGATTACTTTGAATATATACTCTTATTCTTCGACCTCAATATCTTGAAAAGGAAAAATAATATGATAATAAATATATATTTGCTTTTGACTTTGTAATTGTCATATTCACAATAATTAACATATGACTTTCTATTAATCTCACATTTAAAAATCATATAGAAGAATTTGACTAGTAGGGTCTTCACAACCATATGGGTCACCTTCTCTTGTATGTGTCTTATGAAATACGTGTCACCATCCACCATGGTTAACACAAACTCTCACACTATGGTTAAACTCTTGAGTAAGACATTCTACTTAATCATCATATTACTCGATGCTAGTTCTTTTATAATATGGATAATGGATTGATCATAAGTGTATTCATGTTTTTGGCTTTGTGAGTGTCATACTTGTAATGATTAAACTTAAACTCAATCTTGGATTTTCACTCATAGATTTGCCTCATGCATTTAATGTTAGAAGGGTTTTCACCACCTTCTTAATGGACCATGTGAGTTTGCCATGTAACATTGTTGTCATTGTCCACTATGGACAACATGCAAAAAAATTATGATATATCAAAAACTCAAAATTTCAGTTCAATAACATATTCATATCCATTAATATTTCACAATATAATTTTAAAAACATATAATATTATAATAGTATCATATCCATCATACACACATACATAATCTAACCCTTGATATCAATTTAGCCTAATATTGGAGAAGATTTCATGTGAGTTGTATGAGGAGGCAGCTTATGCAAATCATGGGTTCCCAACTGTATGCCCAAACAAAAATACAAGTATTAAAACCTAAAGCTCAATCAAATATTATTGTGTTTGCCTTGAATTTTCTTTTAATTGGAAGTTTAAATCAAGTCACCTAGTGTTTTTGGTGGCTCTTGCCTTGAATTCCAATTCTCCTCTTTTTTTTTTTGATTTCTTCAAAATATTACTTAAATGCTTTTTAGCATCATTTGATATTTTAGTTGGAAGTCCTGATGCTAGCTTGAGGTTGTAACTTTTATGTCTCATTGGATCTTCTTTAGAGTACCATAGTTGTGGTAACAATGAATGTTGCAACTCAAATAACTCTTCTTTAGAATAATATTGTGCCACTAGAAAAGGCTATGACTTTTGTGAATTCTTTTTTGAACAGAGTGTCATGGTACTAGAAAAAGATGCTACCGGAGTAAATGCTCTATGCCACTAAATCTCGGACTAGAAAATAATATCACTACTTAAAATACTTGTATTTTTGCTCTATAATGAATAAATTATAGTACTAAAATTTATTGCAACTAATTGTACTAGTGGGGTACTTGGCTGTCACAATGTAAAAATAATATGTCAACCATCAAATTTTTTAGAGATAGTGTGGCCGCGAGTCAAGGAAAATGACCCAACCATAAAAACTATGTTGCACAGTAGTAATATTGTGTCGACTTAGTGTTAAAGTTATGATGTACAAATTTTACCATTATTAGTTTTAAAAAGTTAAACCTAATAAAGTATGTCAAAACTACTCAATATTATAGTGTAAGATGACCTCGAGTCATGACATAGGAAATGTCATGACTCTATTATTTTTCTCTCACATCAAGCTTTTACTCTAACAAATCTATCAATTTATACCCAAATGTTATGATTTATTAATATTCATTAAAGTCTCATAAAACATAATTTTAGTAAAATCTATCAGCTAAAAGTACAAATATATGTAAACACATTAATAGATACACTACAGTCTACGAATCACCCAAAATTTTCAATACATGAAGTTTCAAACAAACTCACAGGATAAAAGTAATGCTCATCCCTGAGCAATAAATCCTCTTCCATCTTCATCACAAAATACACACCATCAATACAATAAAAGGAATTATTGTACAAAAGAATCAATAAAAACAATGCACAACTTCTCAACAAGGAAAAGGAGGGCAGCATGCTCATTAATGTGGATCAAAATTCTTACATTAAACTCCTCGCTCAAGGGCATTAATGGGGGCATGGATGTAGAAGACTTCTATGAATATCCTTTTATATTTTCTATCCATTCTATCATCTACACAATGACATTGCACATTGTGTCTTCTTGTTTTCCAATGAAATTTAGTGCATCTTTGAATAAACCAAGCAGCAAGTATATTTTCTTCTAGTTCTTACTATATCTTCCCATTTATATTATTTATTATTTTTCTATGTATTGCACTCTTTCCTCTACTAACTTATCTTTGTCTATTATTGTTTATTTCCATCCACTTGTGATGAACTCAAAATATTTCTATATGATTTATTTCTTATTATCACTATGGTCTTCATATGCATCATCACCTCTTCAAAGATCTTTATAATTCGATGTTCAAACTTGTTGTGGATGAAAAAAAATAACATCTTTTTCTTGTTGAGATGCATCTCCCACAATACATCTCTTTCCTACATTGTAGCTTTGTCTTCCTCCTATTTTCTTTTCACATACTCTTCCAACTAGAAAAGTATTCATGCCTTTTATTTCTTACAAATTAATTTTTTATATTTGGCCTCCAATTTCATTTCTTGAAAATTTTTAATGATTTCTTTTATGTCACCCACTTTCATATTCAAATAATTCTCGAACACTAGTGGTGATTCTTTCACATGCTTCTCTTCACCTCTTTTCATCACTTCCATGTTGGTTGCGGGGAAGGGTGTCACTTTCTACCCAACTTTGGTAGACTCTTCTCCTTCTAGAATCATTTTTTTTCTTGTCTCATCCTAGCCCTCTCTTCATACCTTCCAATATCAGGGGAGACACCATAGGTATAATTTATCTTTATCTTCATTCATTGAAACTTTCGTGACTCAACATAGTTAAGTAATAAAATATAGGTAAATTATTTGGTCTTCCTCTTGAAAGTTGACAATAAACTTTCCTACTTGGATCTTAGCCTTTGAATAGGTGAAAGAACAAGATTACACTATCTTGCATGATTTTCGAGTAGTGAAGAGTTGGTTGTCAATAATAACATAAAAAATATAACCAAATTTTACTCTCTTCCATGAGTTCTCCTTGTACTAAGTGCCCATTTGTACTCTTCATTGAAACTCTACATTCACCTCTTCCACCCACCAATATTTTGATGATGGATTTGTAGTTTGGCTACATATTTAGCAATTTGAACTCAATACCATCTATGGCTCCTTGCAATATAAATATCTTGTTGATGAACTCCCTATCAAAATGTTCTCAAATTCCTCATACATAACAACTCTTGTATTGCATCTCTTATAAATTGGAGTAAAACTTCCTAACGATAGTAGTATTACTCATTTACATTTCCATGCATTATTCATCCCAATTCCTTCCCTCTATCATTTCTCGAAAAGTTGAATTAAATTCATTGAATCTCCACTCTTCTATAAACCTTTCTTTTCCAACATTGATGTCATCCCTCACTTTCCCATTTGTATAAATAAAATCAGCTCTCTCATTATGATTTTTGAAGGAGTCTTTGCATTAGATAACCTATGTTGTTTTCCTATAGCTTTGCAATTCGATTTAGCCACATCTTTTCTTTCCCTTAGCTTTGAATTTAATATCTTATCAGCTAAATTTGCTCAGATCTTGAATAGTTAGGGATGCAGAAGTTTGTACTTGAAGAGATGAAAAGAAACGTAGAGATTTTATAAAATTAGGGTTCAAGATTTTATATAGGAGTAGGGTTTGTCATGGCTAATAAGAAAAATGTTGTGATTTTTTTTGTGCCCATGATTTCTCTTTTATAAAAATAGCATGGCTGGGTTGGAGTGTCATGACTTCACTTGAATTACAAGAAAGACATGGCTATGTTTTAGTGTCATAGCTTATTTCGAGTGCAAATATGTATAAGTATATGGGTGTGTATGTATACATAAATCAAAAGAAATAAAAAACATTTATTTTATCATACAATGCAAAAAATAATTCTTAGGTTATCTCCCAAGTAGTATTATATTTAATGTCAAAAGCTAAACCTTTATTAGATATGCAAGTCAATTTATGATCTTAGTGGTCCAAGTGAGTTTCTCCATATAATCTTTGATCTTCATTCAACTTATATTTTTCATGTCACTCAATGATACTAAATAAAAGATTGCCACCATTTATTTCTTTCCTTGGCCATTGTCTTTGCAAAATATATTTTTTTCAGAACATATTGTCCATTGTCTTATTTCCTCTTAGATGAATAGCTTCTAATGTCATCACTTTATGTAATGCCACAACATTATTTTGTCTTGTATCTTCCAATGAGATTACATCATTAAAAATTGTCTCAACTTCTCCTTGTCGTGTCGTGACATTAAAAGATACCATAATTTTTTTTGTATATTTTTCTACTTGGGTCATGACATTGTAAAATATTATGTCTTCTTCTTTTTGCTTTTGTATGATAATTGTAATGGCTCCTTGAACTTCTATCTCAACTTCATTATTTGTTATTCTAGTCATTCTATTCAAGCTCTTTTTAGAAGCTATTATTTCCTCCTGCACACTAGCACAACTATCTTCCAATCTCATTTTCATTAGTCTAAAATGAGCTTCTTCGGCTTCATTAATACTTTTTAACTTCATGGATAAAGTAATTTTTTTTTCTTCAAATTATAGCTTTGTTATCAGATATGGATCATAATGCTATAGTGGTTTCTCAAATATCCCATTAAGTAAACTTTCATCATTTTCAATGTATGGATGAAGATATTGATAAAAGCCGCTACTTGGTCAGAAATAACACATTATTTTTGTAGTGAGTTTATTTATTTCATTTGATATAATTGGTTGGAGTATATCATCTCAATGATCTCTCTAAAATGTTGTCTTAGTAGTACTCTTGCAACTCTCTCTCCATTTATGGGTCAAGAGATGTTAATTCCCTAGAATTTTTGCTAAATAAGTGTAGTGGTTACAAAATCAAAAAAAAAACAAAAAACACAAATGTAGATCACACACTAAGCAATAAATATATCCAAATAATTGTAAACAAAATTATTTTTTATAAGGAATGTTATGTCAACTCAAGTTGACTAATTCAACTAAAATCAAGTAATTAATTCCTGATAATGATGTTAAAAACTTATTGTGACTTTGTGAGAATATCAAATCTTATTATGGATCAATTTGATTTCAAACCCTCATTGTCCAATTATATTTCAATTCATATAATTCTACAAGTATATGGGTCATACAAGTTGAAAAATGAATAGAAGTCAAGATATCTATCCCATAGGATATGAGTTGGTAGTTTGAGTAGCTAATAGTGTATCAACTATTACTCAAGTTGAGTTGATAAGCTTGAGTTTTGGAAAAATATTTAGACTCTAAGTTTAACTCACTTCCATGTGTGTAAGAATAATTCTTTAGTATTTGGTCAATATTTTATATCGATTTTTGAAGGAAATGTAGTTACGTGTAAAAACACACAAGTGTCCTCTTGATATACAAGGTAATTGTCATTCTTTAATTGTAACTATCATGGATGATCTCTTGTAGTTGTCCCTTTTTATTTCATTAGCAAAACAAGACATTGTTCTATTTGTGAGTCATTTACATGTTTATTCATTTTAGACAAATCATCAACTATCCTTTATGATTATTTCAAATATCTAATCTTATTCTTTGATCTCTAATATCTCAGAGATTCAAGATAATATGGTAATAAATATATTGACAATTTTGACTTCATAAGTATCAAACTCATAATATTTCATATATCTTTCTATGAATCTTACCTATAAAAATCATATAAGAGAATTTGACTTGTAAGGGTACCACCACCATATGAGTCACTTTCTCTTGCATATGCTCCATGATATGCCTATCATCATCCATTATAACCAACAAGTGACTCCCACACTATAGTAAAACTCCTAGATTATACATTCTACCCAACTCTCATTTTACTCGAAATAGTTCTTCTAGAGTATCTACAATAGATTAGTTGTGAGTGTATCCAAGCTTTTGTCTTTGTTAGCTCCAAACTTATAATAATTAAACTTTCCTCAATCTTGAGTTTTTACTCATTGATTTGTCTCATACATTAAGGTTAGAAGGGCTATTACCACTTTCTTATCAAACCATATGAGTATGTCTCATAACATACTTATTATTATCCACTACAGCTAATATGCATAAAACTATGATAGAACAAAAATCCTAAATTTTTAGTTCTATAACACATCCATATCCAACAATATTTCACAATATAACATTGAAAAAATTATTTAATAATATAATAGTATTATATTCATCACACACAAGTACATAACTTATCTCTAGATATTAATTGAGCCTAACATTGGAGAAGATTTCACATGGGATGTATTAAAAGGAATCTCATGCAAATCAAGGGTCCCAATGAAAGTCCAAATGTAAATCTAAGCACTAAAACCTAAAACTCAACCAAATCTTTCTATGTTTACCTTGAATTTGATTCTAATTGGGGGTTGGAAATCTAGCTTGGGATGAATTAGGTTAGCCTGGATCGAACCAAAGCTAGTTTGGCTAAGCCTGGCATTTCTTTGTATGACTCGACATGACTTGGCATGACACATCCAAAAGGCATCCCAACGAGTCAAGACTAGGCTACCCATTTTTAGATTTGTGTTGTTACAACATGACTCATGCTAAAACTATGTCATGCAAAGCATGACACTGTGGTCAGAATGAGCCTAAAAAATAGGTCTACCAGCATGACATAATCTGTTTGACATCTCTACACTAGAGGCGTATCATAGCTTTAAGCACCAGATGGATTGGTTACTATAATTAAAAATTATTTGAAAAATCATAAAATGTTATGCCAATGAGGTGTAAGTTGATTTCATAGCCAAAAAGAATTTGTTAGACAATGAAATGATTATGCCAATAGGGGGGTAGAGACATTGCATAAGTAGATTGCTACAACTATTTATATATAGTTTTAACCAAGAATGAATACTGAAATTACCTTATAGCTCAATGGGGTATAACAAAGTCATAATATAAAGAATATTATGACTTACTATGACTTTTTTCTCCTCTCATTCTCAATAATCCACTAAGTCTCTATTTTATAATAAAATAACATAATTTCATTAATATTCATCATAATTCATCAAAATCTACAATTTAGTAAAATTATTCATTTTTAAGCTTATTTCTACCCACACACACCATGAATAATTACTAAAATACTTTGTTTTATTCAATATTTGACATACCAATTAACAACCTCAAATGGACATCACAAAACAAGCTGATGTTAGTGCTCCTCAATTTGATGATAGGATGAGTCCTAATCTTTTCTCTAATTGATTAGTTACTAATTAGAAATATTTTGATTGGTATGATATGATTGATAATGAATGCACTCAATTTTCTAAAATAAAATTAACTATTTTAGCTAAGATTTACTAGAACGTATTTTTCAATGCAATATTTAATCAAAATATATTCATCGATATATTCTATCAAATTATTTCATTAAGGTAAACTGCCCATCACCCAATGGAATGTTTTGAAAGTAAAGTTGTTAGAGAAATATATTCTTCCATCAGATAAAAGTGAATTATTCTCCAATATTATTAATTTAAAACAACTGCCTCTTAGTGTAACTAAATATTCAATTAAATTTGTAGAAGC
Organism: Sapria himalayana; assembly: GCA_029783825.1. NCBI lineage: Eukaryota > Viridiplantae > Streptophyta > Magnoliopsida > Malpighiales > Rafflesiaceae > Sapria > Sapria himalayana. The sequence continues at coordinate 1,854,357 of JAREIK010001332.1, read as the reverse complement.
TAGGCTTATGTGTAGTGAGATCCATATTGAGGATCAATTTTCAATTTGCAATTGTTTTGTTAATAGCTTCAAGTTTGACATTCAAAAGATGATTAAATTGCATGCTCCACACACTATAGAGAAATCAAATCAAAAGGCCTTAGAGGTTGAGAAGTTCAATAGACCTTTCTATTTCACACACACAAGTCAATCCATATTGTAGCCTATGCCATCAAATTGTAATAGTAAGCATAATGACATTAGAAGCACATAATTCAATTTGCATAATAATTTCTCTGCTACTTCTTCTATTGACTATAAGTATAGTAATTCATCTATTGTATGTCATAAGTGTCATCACAAAAGTCATATTGCAACTCATTTTCCCCAATACACAATAACATTAGATGCTGAACAAAGTAATCTAGAGGAAGAATAAAACCAAATTGTTGATTTGTTAGAATATACTACTGGTGAAGATTGTGATGTTTATGCATGTGTTGGTGTAGTTTATGTGTTCTATCCAAAATTGTAGATAATGATAATTGGAAGCATACAAGTATTTTTTTTTACACATTCATACCGGGTAGAGATAAAAAATATAAGTTAGTGATTGATGAAGGTAGTTCAATGGATACGATTTCTAATGAAGTTATCAAATTGTTAAATCTAAAATTAGAAGCACACTAAAATAATTGTTAGAGTAATATGGGTGAATAACCATACTTTTCTATCACTCATAGGTATATAGTCTCAATTCAAATAAAAGATTATAAAGATGCAATCTATTATAATGTTTAACCCATAAATGTTGCCCATGTCTTAGTGAACTACCCACATTAAGAGAGATCCAACATTTTATAGAATTAGGTCTATGTTCTTAACTATCTAACCATTCATATTATAGGGTGAATCCTAGAGGAGAGAGAGAGATAAAGAGATAGAGAGATAGAAAGATAGAGAGATAGAGAGACATAGAGGAGCTGGATAATAGAGTCATCAATAAGATCACAATCAAAAATAAATTTTGTATCCCTTACTTTAAAGACATGGCTAAATGAACTAGTTAGTTTTAATTGATTTTCTAACATAAATTTGCATAGTAGTTTTCATTAAATTCATGTTAGGCCAAGTGATGAGTGGGAAATTGGATTTCAAATACAAGATGATTTGTTTGAGTGGTTAGTCATGCCATTTAGTTTGTCTAATATTATTCTTTGATGACATATATATCTATAGCCAATCCAAAGAAGGGCATTTAGAACATAATCGATAGGTTTTTCTCACTCTTCAAGAGACCAAACTTTATGGTAACCTTAAAATGTGCTCTTTCATGAAGCCACATGTGCTTTTCTTAGACTTTATTATGTTTGAACATGGTATTTCAAGAAGTCCCTAAAGGGTTAGAGATATTAGGGAGTGGCATGAACCAAAATATATGACTATAACTCATAGTTTTCAAGAATTAGTTTTTTTTCTATAATAGATTTGTAAGAAGGTTTAGTACTATTATGCCTCGAATCTACGAATGCTTAAAAATGGAAGAGTATTAATGGTCTAATACTATTATCCAGACATACATAGAAATCATGGTAAAAAAGACTGAGATACATATTTTGAGATATCTTGATTTTTACCAATGTTTTTTAAGTTACTTGTGTTGTATCAAGTGTAGATCATCATATAGCTTTCTTTAGTAAGCAACTTAATAGTGTTAAAATATGATATTCTACATATCATAAAGAGTTTATGTTATAGTGTAGAATCTTCATTTTTGGAGGTTTTACTTGCTGCATACTAAATTTCTACTATTATCTGACCAACAAGTTTTAGGATTTTTTAACATACAAAAAAACTTGAATGCTCGACAACAAGTTTTAGTAAGCAACAAGTTTGTAGGTTGATTTTTTGAATGAATATTCTTTTATGATTAATCAAAATGCTAATATCAAAAACAAGGCTACTGATGTATTTAATAGATTAATTGTTACACTTCATCATAGTAGTGTTTAAATTATTGGATTTGATAGATTGAATGATGAGTATTCTTCATGACCTAACTTTGGTATTTTTTATGATGAGGTTAGTCATGATATCCATCATGAGTATAATGACTTTCTTATTGATAATAATTATTTTTTTAAGGTGACTAAATAATATATACCTCAAACATTATTGAGAGACTTATTAATTTGGGATATACATATATGTGATTTAGTTGAACATTTTAAGAGGGATAAAACTATTATATTGGTTAAAGATCAATTCTATTAGCCTTTTTTGAAAAGTAATATTTCTATGATAGTTTCAAAATATAGAACATTTTTGTTAGATTAAGCTAAGAAATAAAACATTGGATAATATACTTCATTACTTGTTTCACATTAACATTGGATGAATGCTAGTATGAACTTTGTTATTGGATTACCTATGACTACTTGAATACATGACTTTATTTTAGTTGTTGTTGAATGATTTTCAAAGATGCCACATTTTATTTTATATATGAAAACCAGTGAGGCTTCATATATTGTTAAATTATATTTTAGAGAAGTTATTAAGTTGAATGGTTTGTCTTCTACTATTATATCTGATAGACACATAAAATTTATATACTAGTTTTAGAAAACTCCTTGAAAACTATTTGGTACAACTTGAAAATTTCATTTACTTTTAATCCTCTAATTAAATTGATGGTCAAACTGATATTGTTACTCATAATTTAGGGGATATCGATAGGTTCTTGGTTAGAATAAAACAAAGTATCTAAGATTTCATTGTATCAATAGTTGAGTTTGCTCATAACAATTTTGTTAACCATTAATATGGTAAAAATCCTTTTTAAATTATTAATGGTTACTCAACTACATGCCCTTTGACCCTGTTCTTTAACCACCACACATGTATGTCTTTGAACCTGTAGAAAACTTTCCAAAACATATCCATGACTTTCATGTTGAGATTAGATAAAAATATTTTTTTATGTAATATAGAACATAAATTAGTTGGTGATGTGCATCATAGAACAAAATAATTTAATGTTAGTAAATGTCATGTTTCACATTCATCCTAAAAAAATGACAAAAACATTTTCATAAAAACCTTATGCAAGACACATGAGTCCTTATTCTATCATTTGTAAACTATGATCTAAGGCATATCTTCTTGATTTTCTTAATGATATAGATATTAGCTGCATGTGAATCTAGCAAAGGTGCATCCACTATCCCACTGAGATAGTATTATATGGAGATGATGGATATTATTCTATATTATTAGTTTGTGACTTCAAGAGATTGTGATTTGTGTTGTTTATTTTCCAAATGGCATAATATTCTATTTTTTTTATACTCATAAAACTTGTTTGTGACACAACCCAAAAGATTGTTGAGTAATTAATTTCATCTTATAGAGATCTATAAGTATATGAGTTATACATATAGTAAAGCAAATGTAAGTCTAGATATTGATGCCTCGAAGATACTATAAGTAGTTTGACTAATTAATATTAAACTAACTATTACTCATGTTGAATAGATAAGCTTATGCCTTGAATATAAACTTAGATTCTAGGGTTGACTTATTTCTTTGTGTGTTATGAGATTTATTTAATATTGTGACAATGTTATGCTCAATTATAGAATGAATGATCATTTGATTTAGATTTTATCATTTGCTCACATGACATACAAGGTGGTCATTAACCTTAGACTATCACTACCAAGGATGGTCCCATTATAGTTGTGTCTTTGATATATTACCACCAAAACCATATTTAATATGCTCATAAGTTATCCATACTTCTTCTTTTAGAAAATATGTCAGGTGTTCTTGACAACTATTTTGAATATGTATTTTTATTATCCAATCTCAAAGGTCATAATAAACATGAAATAATGCAGTCATTATTCACACGTAAGTCATACTAGAGAAAATGATTCACATGTATATCACCATCTTATAAAATATCTATATTTGCATATGTTCCATGACTTACCTATCACTAACCATCACAATTAATAGATAACTTTCACAATATGGTAAAGCATTTATGTTAGACATTCTACATAACCTTAATATCATTTGGAGGATAATTCTTCTAGAATAAACATAATAGAATGGTAATAAATTGATTTGTGCTTTTAGCTTCATAAATGCCATGCTCACACCAATTAAACTTATATAAATATAGGGTTTCTACACATAGGTTCATCTCATGTGATAGGAGAAAATGATCGATCACTTTCATCAAATCAAATATCATGATTGTATACCATGATTTACCCATTACTATCTTCCAAGGCCAACACACATACATCTATGTTAGAGTGGAAACTAAATTTTTGTTTTAAATAACATTTATATCCATCAGTATTCAAAACATAATATTTTCACAATAAAATATTATAAAATTAAAATCATCATACACACATACATAAACCAATACTAGATCTTTATTTAGCATAACATTGGAAAAGAATCTATGTGAGATTATTGTCATTTCATCTTGTCAAATAGATGATTCCCAATGATAGCCATTATTAGGATCTAGGTCTAAAATTTAATTCCTAATTAATATCTGCTTTTGTTTGTCATGAATTTGTCTTTAATTAGGGGATAGAAATCACACTACCTTATAGTTTACCAAAATCCCTAACTCTCTCTTTTATGTCATCGAGGTCCCATTGAGGTACCATGAGGCTCTTCAAGCTAGATGTCACAACTTTTAAATTGAGGTTGTGACTCTATCAATTTTTTCAATCTGTTATAGTGCACAAATTCACAACAGCAAAGGAATATTATGACTGAGGTAATTCCTCTCGAGAATAAATAGTTGTGGAAGCAAAGAATATCACGACTAATTAAGTTTCTCTTTAGATCATAAGGTTGTGGCAGAAAGAATTCCACAACCAAGATAATTCTTATCTGAGACATAAAGTCTTGGTAGCAAAAAATGCAACAACTAAGATATTTTTTTTCTATAATGCATTGTCGTGGTAGCAAAGAATATTATAACTAAATATTATCTAGTGTTGTGCAATTTTGACTATGTAACAAATATGTCATGGAGTTGGAAAAGCATTATGACTTATTGTACTAGTTTTTCAATTGGTTGTCACAATGTAGAAATAATATTATGACAAAATTATATTTTAGAGCTAACATAACTATGATTCCAAGATAATATTGTAATTATGAAAAATGTGTTGTGTTGTGAAAGATTGTTACAAATAGGTGGTAAAGTCATGACATACAATGATTATCATAACTTGCTTATAGAGTTACAGGCAAGAAATACTATCATAATTTTTTAATAGTCATGTGCTAGTGTAACCAAGTCATGATATTGGAAATATGACTACATTGTTTTACTATTTTACCCTCCATCTTAGATTTCTACCAAGCCCATAAATTATGATTTAATATAGATCTAATTCTACTACTATTCATGTAATTCCATCAGAATTGAAATTTAGTAAAATCATTTCATTTAAAACTTAGCTTTAGTATAATCACATCATGAAAATTATACAAAAGAAGCTTAAAAAGTTAGTACTTTAAGTGTCGAACAAACTTACACAAAAAAATAATTATTTATCTTCGAGCTCACTAATTCTAATGGAATATTAAAACAACGGAAAAATATCACAAAAAAAAAACAATTCCACAATGCATCAGCATGGAGAACAAGTTGATAGATTGATTGGAACTTGGCCTCCAAATCCTCCAATGGTAATTGTGCTCTGGATAACTCAAATTTGAGCATGAATGAGGAAGCTCTCTAAGTATCTCTATTATTGCGTGTTATCCATTCTATCATCATTGAAATCTTATTATATAAAGTTTCTTGCCTTTCCCCAATTCAATTGAGTAAATCCTTAAACGACACATGTGCAAAGTACAAATTTTTATAGTTCTAATTGCACTTCTCCAAATACTATATTCATTGTTTCACTCTATACATCACGTTGTAGTCTATATTTTCATCTCTATATTTTATCATTCTTTTCCTTTCATTTGTGACAAAATTGTAGATCTACCCAAAGGCTTTAGTGCATCTCAGCACTCCAATCTTCCTTCTTTTCATTGATTTTTCCAATATTTTTATAATCAGATCCTCAAAATTTTGTTAGGTGGACATAAATAAGTACTCCTAATTAAGATGTATCTTCCAAAATGGATCATATTTCTTCGTTTGACTTTGTCTTCCTATTCCTTTCTATTTACATATTCTTCCCGCTTGCTCTCACTTTTCTTTGATTTTTCCATCAAAGAACCATGCATCATCATTAGCTCTCCCTTCAATCAAATCTCCATTGGGTTAGCCTCAAACTTCATTTCTTTAGAATAGTGAGGACTTCATCAAATTCTCTATCCCATATATACCGATTAGAAATTCATATTTGGTTAGCAATTCTTCATCAAACTATTCTTCAAATTTTTCTATTCCTTTTATGTTGGCTTTGGGAAGGTTTAATACTTATTTCCCCACATCAATTGATTCTTCCATTTCCGAATCAGCTTGCTGTTCTTATCTCATTCGAGTCTTCTCTTTACACCCACAAATATCAAGGGAGATATATATGGGTACCATTCATTATTGCCTCCAAAAGTAGGAACTCCTTCTACTTGGCATAGCATAGTAATTAAGGAGGGTTGAATTATGTGGCCTAAAAATTCCACTCGTTGGAAGTTGAGAATTGACTTTTCTAGGGTTTTCATAACATGGATCTTGTACTCTCTCTCACTAAAGAGAAGAGCAAGACCACCATATCTTGTGTGTTAGTAGATGTTGGCTAGAAAATAGAATACAATATATGCAAGTACAAGCATAATTTGCTCTCTTCTCTTAATTATCCCCTCACAAAGTGCCCATTGGACTGTTTGATGACATTGTCTAACTTCCATTACTATCCATCAACATTCCAACAATGGCATTGTAATTCAATTTTATTATTAGTATTTTGAAGGGCTTTATCATCCACAACCTTTTGCAATCAAATAGCTCATTTATAAAATCATTATCAAAGCATACCAAACTATTCATACATAGCACCTCTTATCTTGTATATCTTCAAGATAAAAGTAGAACTCTCTCACAACCATCACATTACCCCATTCCATGTAGGTGAAAAATCAATCCCAATTATTCCTCTATAAAATCTCATGGAATGGTGGGATAAACTCTCCAAATCCTCACTCACTCACGCAATCTTCTTTGCAAGAGTAAGCATCATTGATTTTATCCCCCTTTTCTATCAAAAACATGAGTTCAAGTGTCATAACATGGGGAAAAGTCTTAGTGGTAGGTGGGTTCTACCACTTTCAGTTAGACTTGTGACTCATTTCAGCTTGTTCTCTACTTACTCTAAGTTTTGCAATTAGTATTTCATTCTCTATTGTAGCTTCGACTTTCAAAATAGGCATGGTAGCTAGCTTTGTTGGAAATGGGCCAAGAAGGAAAATTTTTTAAAAAAATTAGGATTTTGAGCTTTTAATAGGGTTAGAATTCCAGTCATAGCTGATAAAAAATTGTCACTAATTTGTGCTTGGTAATGACTTTTTTTTATAAGTATAGTCATAACGAGATTTGAGTGTCACTTCTTCTTTTGTCATGCATGAATGTTTTGATTAGGTTTGAGTATCATGATTTCTTTTAATGTATGTACAAATGTTTGTGTAGAATGTATACATAAAAAAATAAAAAAATAATAGCACATAGTACAAAAATAAATCTTAAGCTATCTCCCAAGTAGTGCTATGTTTAACATCCTTAGCTAGACTAATTTTTTGATCTTTATTTCAATTAGTAACTTTATTAGTACATACTATCTTTTGTATATAGTTTTTTCTCCTCAACATATCTTCAAACTTCTCATTCAACATTAGACTATCTATCATGTTTCTTTCTTTAGGATGTTCTTCAATAGATTTCATTGTTTTATTAATAGTCACATAAGATCACCTTCACTAAGGCCAAAACTTTTTGTGAAGTCATGACATCAATAGTTTCTACTTGACTCTTTTGTGTTGTGGCTTAAGTCATTGCCTCTATGTTCAACTTCTATTTCATATAAATTGACTTTTTCTACTATCATGACTTTTGTAAAAGTTGTGAATTCCTTCTACATAATAAATTGGACTCCTTTTTTCTGATATACAATAATAGTAGTCCCTACATCATCTTTCTCTCCAAGTAAATTGATTGTTAGTAGTGAAATTTCTACCTCTTGTACTATTTCTATAGTCTCAAAATTTTTCTTTATAAATTATATGTCATCTTCATCACTTAGGAATTCCACCAATTTAGCCTTTTCTTGCACATCTTCAAGGAACTTATCTTTGGTTCTTGTTTTGTCACAAAATTGAGAAATGGCAGACTTCAAATTATTTTTTTTTTCCATCCAAGTCTACTATAATCTTTTCTTCTACCAATTTTTTTAGTTCATTAGTTTCTTAATTTTTTTTTAGCCAATAATCATCAAGGAAGTCCTTACATCTGAAATTCACATCTTTTCTTTAGGCTGTACATATGAAACTTATTGCAACTTTATTATGTTTCCCAATTTTGTTAGTAAGATAATGTACAAAAAGCTCATTAGTGAGGATATCTCATTAATAAGGATTTGAAAGTAAATGATTCATTTAAATAGTAATAAAAAAATACGTCTAGATATAGATCCAATTGTTATTTATGGATATTTATGGATTTTCATATGAATCTTACATCTAAGGGTTTATCCATTTTAATTAATTAATGCATGTTCAAATAGTTTGAATTCTATTGGATTTAGATAAAGAACAAAGGTAGGGTTGTTATGCAATGACTATTTATTATAATGCTATGCATGGTGGTTATCACTATTAAGTTCATCTCAATGATAATTTTATCTTAGCTATATACTCGGTACTTTAACAATTAACACTAAGAAAATAAATCATCTCTACTCGTTAGTCATTCACAAGCCAATAATATTTAGGCAACTCATCAATTTTTCTTAATAATTGCTATATATATATATATATATATTTATTTATTTATTTATTTATTTATTTATTTATTTATTCTCTATCCTCATGTATCATAAATGTGAAATCCCGAAAAAAACGAATAAATAATTAACATAATTTGATTTCTAGGAAAAAATGAGCAAAATGGTAATTTTTCAATAAGAGAAAAAAACCTAAAAATTTTAGAGTCCTAATGATAAAATAGATGTCGTTATCGAATTCGTCTTGAAAGATATAGCTACGGTGGCAAATTTTATTAAATTCTGAGAAAGTCAGAATTTAGTTATATTTTTATGTATTTAAGTAATTATTAGAATATTTATGAAAAAAAAATTACAAGAAACCGGAGGACCACACCACAATGTTCGCATGTGGCTAGGCATGCGCGGACGTAGTCCAGCCAGTGGTCCCGGTGTCAAACAAAGAAAAAGAATTTAATTAATTAATTAATAATTATTATTATTATAAGCAAAAAAAATGTCAGGAATCCGGAAAATGGGAGAAGGCCGAAAAAAAATGTTATGGTAGTAGGGAGAGAGATACAGTACATAGAAATATATATATATTTGTGGATTTTCTTTTAATCGTAACGGATTATTCTGGAATCGAAATGCAATAATCCAAGAACTATAAAGTTATTCTACACGATGAAATCTTCAATTTGATATCAAATTTATAAGGTTTTCGTGAAATTTTTCGAAAGGTTATGGTTTTCACTTATCAGAATTTCTTTCTATTTAATGGCCACAAATGATCATGTTTTATATTTCTATTCTAATTGTTATAAATTTTATTGGAAATGATGAATTGGTGAAAAGTTTCGGTATTTTGTTTAGTAAAAATTAGTGCATTATGAATTAGATTTGGATTGTTATAATAATGTATGAAACATTAATTAAATCAGAAATGACATAATTATATTTCTTATGCACGACAACATTCCATATAAATGGGTGGGTGCATGGTATAAATATATATATATATATATATATATATATATATATATATGGGTGGATGGTATTTAGCGAACTCGAATTGGAACAACGTCCAGACTGAGTTGCATAAAATTTTATTTGGTACATGACAATTATAGATTTGGGAACTCAAATTGGGACAATGTCTAGGATGAGTTACAGTGTTGTATATTTATCGGAGTAAATCCAAGAAAACCATATTTTATTCGAATAAATGTCAAATATGTTTTTCGGAGGAGGTCCATATTTTTCAGAATAATTCCAAAAAAATTAATATTTTTCGGAATATTTTTCGGAGGAGGTCCATAGATATATATATATAATATGTCACCCTTAGCTTTGGCATGTGTGAGGGAGTCGATGAGACTTAAGAATATAGGCATATAAATATTGCATCCATAATTACATTAATATAAACATAATAATTGAATGGGTGTTGATATATATTCATGACGTTTTACGTGCACTTAGGTAGAGAGTAATCTTGAAGAAGTTTACCTCTACTGAGCTTTGCTCACTCCATTTGTGAGACCCCTTTTCAGGTACAGGTCTAGGGCAGATGGCATATCAACATACTGGATCGCACATGTGAAGGGAAACTAGTTGTGGCTTAAATAATATGTTGTGTGTTTTCTTTATTCCACTGAGCATATAAAATGGAAAAAATGTATGGTATATTTGAGAAAATTTTATTTTATTACATATTGTATTGTGTGATGGAATGAGTAGGACCCCCTGGGGTTGGGGTGTCACAGCTTGGTATCAGAGGTTATGTATACGATTACCTATAACTCAGAAATTGGTAAAAGTTTCATAACGTGGTAAGAAAGTTTAGATATATAATTATCTAATACTCATGAAAAAAAAAAAGAATACTAGGGTAAAGAAACATAACCTTAGTGGTTCAGAAAATGAAATGATAATTTCAAAATAAAAAGATTATTATTTGTTGGCATGTGCACTAATGAAGGGAATGACAGTGATTCTTATATTATTATTTGACTTATGAAAGATGACAAGTAGAGAACGAGTACACCGTAGACGTCCATGAAATGATGATCAACCCCCAGCCTTCTTTGATCAGCAGGCTCTAATAGAGGCTGTGGGTGTCACTGTTGCAAGAGTTACACAAACTAGTGCAACTGGAGGTCTAGAAGGATCAAATAACCTCCAAATGTTCAAGGCATATCATCTTCCAATATTTATGGGGGGAGGGGACCCAATGGCGGCAGATCCTTGGTTTCGACAAGTTGATAAAATATTCGATGCAATGGAAGTCACTTTCAATGCTACCAAGATCCGGCTAGCAGCATTCCTGTTAGAGGGTGAGTCCCAAATTTGGTGAGATTGGATCAAGGCCTCGAAGAATATAGAGGCAATGATATGGGAAGAATTCAAAAAATTATTTATGGAAAAATATTTTCTGACTTCAGCTAGACATGTCATGGCTCGAGAATTCCTTGAACTTAGACAATGAAATATGATGGTGCTGGACTACGTGGCTAAATTCACCAAGTTGATACGTTTTGGGAATGATTATGTGGCGACTAATATGACTAAGGTTCGAAAATTTAAAGATGGATTAAAATTGTCCATCCGAGGCAAGATTGTGGGATTTCTTATCCAAGATATGGATTCGATAGTTAAGACAGCTTTAACCATCGAGCGAGAGGTTGAGGATGCACGAAATATCCAGAAAATGAGTGGAAGTGCTAGCGAAAAGAGAAAAGTGAATCAACTTTTTTATGGAAAGTGGCAGAGACTATTTATCCCACTAAGATTTTTATGGACAATGTCGTTATTATTAAGGCCAATGTCGTTATTATTAAGGCCAATGCCAGACTAGGAATTCTAGCCAAATTGGACAAAAAAATTATTTTTTGTCATCAGCCTGGACATTGGAAATAGGAGTGTCCACATGAAGCAGGGATTCTAGGATTATGAGACATCACAGTCCCAGATATCAATGGGAAATACACAAATATGGTTTATTCATCATTTCTCTAGTACGGGTCCAAGGAATCAGGTACAATCTCGGGGTATTCCACAAATATCTTTTACATCACAAGCATGCCAGGGAGGCCAAGACATGGGTCGAGGTCGAGGTGAGAGTTCACAGACCAGGACTTTAAGGACCTAAGGGCATGTCTATGCAATTACAACACAGATGGAAAGGATTGATCAGTTAGTGGTATAATGTACTTTCTTACTTTTTCATTTATGGGCAAGAGTTCTATATGATTCTGATGCATCACATTTATTTATTTCTACATCATGTGTGAAAGAATTGGGATTAGGTGTTAAAAACTTGAATGAGCTATTGCATGTGACTTCTCCTTTGGGGTCTGTGGTGAAAATTAATCAAATATGTCAAGATTGTGAGTTAAAAATTTCAGGAATTTTATTCATGGTAGACCTTAGAGTCATGGACATGTCGGATTTTTATGTAATTCTTAGTAGGGACTAATTAAAAGCACATTGAGTCATTATTGTTTGTGATCATAGAATAATTATTATCCACACACAAGATGATATATGTGTTGTATTTCAGGGGGATAAGCTTGATGATTTATCACATATTATATATGATTTTAAATAGCATGGATAACTTATGGGTTGGCTGGCATGTCTCATCCTTGAAGAAGAGGGGACGTTGAATATTAATCTTCCTCGGATAGTTTGTGAATATGAAGATGTTTTTCCTGATGAATTACCAGGATTACCCCCACACAGAAATGTTGATTTTTGTATTGAGTTACATCTTGGTACATCCCCCATTTTTATGACTCCACATAGGATGACACCGATCGAATTAAAATAACTCAAGGTCTAGATAAAAGATTTGTTAGACAAGAGTTTTATTAGACCCAACACTTTACCTTGAGGTAGTCCTGTTTTATTTTCAAAGAAGAAGGATAAAATCCTTCGACTGTGCATTGATTATCGATAGTTAAATAGGGTTACAATGAAGAATCGATATCCATTACCAAGGATTGATGATTTATTTTACCAATTAAAAGGTGCACAGGTCTTTTCCAAAATAGATTTGCCTACTGGATATCGCCAGTTGCGAGTTAGGAAGGCTGACATCCCTAAGACTGCATTTAAAATACGCTATGGTCATTTTGAGTTTAGAGTAATGCCTTTCAGATTAACGAATGAGCCATCCGCATTCATGGATCTTATGCATAGAATATTTCAGCCATATTTAGATTATTATGTTGTGATTTTTGTGGATGACATTTTGATCTTATCTCAATCCGAAGGAGAGCACGAGGATCATTTACATGTTGTTCTCCAAACTTTGAGAGAACATAAGTTGTATACTAAGTTTTATAAATGTGACTTTTGGTTGACAAGATTAAAATTTTTGGGACATGTAGTATTAGCTACAGGTGTCTTAGTGGACCCTGAAAAAGTCAGGGTAGTGATGAGTTGGGAGAGGCCAAAGTTAGTTTTTGAAATACGTAGTTTTTTGGGATTGGCTGGGTATTACATAAAATTTATTGAAATTTTTTTTCGGTTAGATACTACAATGACTAGATTGACCAGGAAGGAAGTCAAGTATGAGTGGACTGATTCATGTGAAAAGACATTTCAGAAATTGAAAAGGAGACTTACTTCAGTGCCTATTCTGATAGTTTCGGAGAGGAGGTAGAAATATATAGTGTATAGTAATGCCTCGAAAGATGGATTGAAATATGTTCTGATGCAATCTGGAAAAGTTGTAGTATCTAGAAGATTTGTATGGGGAGCAATTTGAGGTATATTTAGACCATAAAAGTCTAAAATATATCTTTACACAATGAGACATTAACATGAGACAGTGTCGATGGATGGAGTATCTAGAAGATTTTGATTTTACTATGCATTACCAACCAGGTAAGGCAAATGTGATGGATGATGCACTTAGTTGAAAGTGACAAGGTGCACTAGCTAGTATAGCTTCATGGGAATGGGATATGCTTGAAACTGTGGGACGATTCAGCTTACAATATAGCAGTCAAAGTTAGGGTATTATCAGAAGTTTAGTAGCTATACCTTTGCTATTAAATAAAGTGATTGAGATGCAGAAACAAGATGTAGAAATATTATCTATAAAAAATTGAGTGGAGACTGGCATATGTGATGAAGGTTGGGCTATTCATATGGATGGTAGTTTTCAGTTTAGGGAAAGGATTATAATTTTCTAGATAGTGGAATTGAGAGATGAGATTCTTAGAGAATTTTACTATTCTTATTTTATAGTACATCTAGGTGACACAAAGATGTATAATAATCTTCGTCGCTAGTATTACTAGAATGGGATGAAGGGACATATTGGGGATTTTGTTCGATAATGCCTCACATGTCAGGAGATAAAGGCTGAGCATCAGAGGTCAGCAAAATTACTCCAGCCTTTGGAGGTAGTAGAGTGGAAATAGGAGCATATTACAATGGATTTTGTTACTCACTTGCCATGGACATCACGAAAACATGATGTTGTGTGGGTGATTGTGGACAAGCTTACAAAGTCCGCACATTTTCTAGCAATGAAAATGACCTTCACACGTGAAGAATTGTGCATGTTATACATACGAGAAATTGTCTGATTACATGGAGTGCTAGTATCTATTCTATCGGACAGAGATTCTATATTTACGGCTCATTTTTGGAAGAGTTTTCAGAAAGCAATGGGAACAAAGTTGATAATGAGCAGTGCTTTCCATCCACAAACAGACGGTCAGTCGGAAAGAATCATACTAGTTTTGGAAGATATGTTGCGAGCATGTTGTCTCGATTTCAAAGATAGATGGGAAGAACATCTGCCTTTGGTCAAGTTTTCCTATAATAATAGTTATTAGTCAAGTATCCAAATGACACCATATGAAGCATTGTATGGAAGGCCATGACGATCTCCAGTTTGTTGAGTTGAGGTGGGAGATAGATCCATCATGGGTCTAGATATGATTAAAGATACCTCAGAGAAAGTAGAATTGATATGACAATGTTTTCTTACAGCTCAAAGTCGATAGAAAAGTTATGCTGATAAATGAAGACGACATATAGAATTTGAAGTGGGAGATCATGTTTTCTTGAAAGTGATGCCAAAAAGGGGAGTAATCAGATTTGGCGAGCATGGAAAGTTATCACCAAGATATATTGGGCCTTTTGAAATACTCGAAAAGGTGGGTTTTGTTGCTTATCGATTGGCATTACCACCATATTTATCTAGTGTCCACTAGATATTTCACGTATCTATGTTTAGGAAATATATTTCTGATCCAACTCATGTAATGGATTGGAGCGAACTAGTTAGTGATGCAGATGGAACATTTAAAGAAATGTTGTGCATATCATTGATAGTCGAGACCATGTTTTGTGACGCAAAACTGTGAGACTAGTAAAAGTAATATTGCAGCATCAATGAATAAAAGAAGCAATATGGGAACGTGAAGACACGTTACGTGTTGCTTATCCTTTTTTATTTGAAAATTACGGTATGTATTTAGTAATTTAACAATTATTTTTAACTTCATAATATGTTTATAAGTGCAAATGTGTATTTATAAAAATTTCGGGACGAAATTCATTAAGGACGAGAGAATGTGAAATCCCAAAAAAAATGAAAATATAATTAACATAATTTGATTACTGGAAAAAAATAGGCAAAATGATAATTTTGCAATAAGCGTAAATAACCTGAAAATTTTAGAGCCCTAATGATAAAATGGATGTCGTTATCGAATTTGTCTTGAAAAATATAGCTACTGTGGCAAATTTCATTAAATTCTGAGAAAGTTAGAATTTAGTTATATTTTTATTTATTTAAGTAATTATTAGAATATTTATGAAAAAAAAATTTCCAAGAAACTAGAGGACAACGCCACAACATCTACACGTGGCTGGGCACGCGTGGACGTGGTCCAGCCAGCGGTCCAGGTGTCAAACTAAAAAAAGTAATTAATTAATAATAATAATTATATTTAAAAAAAGAAAAAAATGCAAGGAATTTGGAAAATGGGAGAAGGCTGAAAAAAAATGTTTCAGCAGTTGAGAGAGAGATACATTAAAGATAAAAATATATATATCCATGGATTTTCTTTTAATCGTAATAGATTATTCTGGAATCGGAATATAATAGTCCAAGAACTAAAATTACTCTACACGACAAGATCTTCAATTTGATATCAAATTAATAAAGTTTTTATGAAATTTTTTGAAAGGTTTTAGTTTTCTCTTATCAAATTTTTTTTCTATTTAATGGCTATAAATGATCATGTTTTATATTTCAATTCGAATTGTTACAAATTTTATTAGAAATGATGAATTGGTAAAAAGTTTTGGTATTTCATTTAGTAAAAGTTAGTGTATAATAGATTGGATTTGGATTGTTATAATTATGTTTGAAATATCGGTTAAATCAGAAATGACATAATTGCATTTCATATGCATGGGAATATTGCATATACATGAGTGAGTGTATTTTAATATGTGTGTGTGTGTGTGTGTGGAAGGTATTTAGCGAACTTGAATTGGGGACAAAGACCAGACAGAGTTACAAAAGATTATTTTTGGTACATGGCTATTATAGATTTGCAAACTCGAATTGGGACAACGTCCAGACATAGTTACACGGAATTTTATTTGGTACATGGCTATTATAGATTTGCAAACTCAAATTGGGACGACATCCAGCCTGAGTTACGATGGCACATATTTCTTCGAGTAAATCCAAGAAAATCATATTTTATTCGGATAAATGTCCAATATGTTTTTTGGAAGAGGTCCATATTTTTCAGAATAATTTCAAAAAAAAAATATTTCTATAGATATATATATAATATGTCACCCTTGGCTTCAACATGTGTGAGAGAGTCGATGGGACTCAGAAATATGGGCATATAAATATTTCATCCATAATTGCTTTCATATAAATATTGTACTTGAATGGGTATTGATATATATTCATGAAGTTTTATGTGCACTTAGGTAGGGAGTAATCCTAAAGGAGTTTACCTCTACTAAGCTTTGCTCACTCCGTTTTGTGGGACCCCTTTTTAGGTACAAGTTCAGGGCAGATGACAGATCCACATACAGGATCGCACTTGTGAAGGGAAGCTGGTTGTGGCTTAAATAATATGTTATATGTTTTCTTTATTCTGCTGAGCAAATAAAATGGAAAAATATATATGGTACATTTGAGAAAAATTTTTTTATTGCACATTATATTATGTGATAGAATGAGCAGGACCCCCAGGGGGATGGGGTGTCACAATAAAGACCAAGAACTATTATAGTTTATAAGTATTTATACTTTTAGCTTCACAAGTGCGAAACTCACATAATTAACATATAATCCCCTCAACTTTTACCACTAGAAACTATACGAGTGAAAATAACTCAAAGGACTATCACCATCATGTGAGTCATGATATACTTGTATATATCCTATAGATTACCTATTATCATTAGTGATGATGTGACTCTCATACTAAAGATAAAATTCTTACGATAATATTCTATAAAACATTAATTTTAATTGACAATAAATTAGCATGTAAAATTATTTATGTTTTTTGGTTCATGAGTATCATACTCGTAATGATTAACATGCTCATATTTGGAGTTTTAACATTTAAGTTTATCTTGCACATCATAGTCAGAATGGTTTTTACTTCCATTTTAGCATATGCATGAATGAGCCTCATAGTTTACTTATCATCATCTATCATAGCAACTCACACAAACCTACCAATAGTCAAATCCCTAATTCAAGTTTAATTTAATTATCACATTCATCAATTTATATTCCACAATATTAATTAGATATATTTATTAATGTCATAACCATTTATATATCACATAAAAAAAATTACATAAATCCTAGACCTCATGCTTTTTTGATTGATTTTCATAAATCTACCCTAAAGAGAGAGGTTTTGAAAATTATGGCCCCAACTCTAAAATTTAGTTTACATCTTGCTTACATGTGGAGCCTCTATGAAATGCAAAATTTCTCCTAGGATTTGATTGATATGCTTTGACTTTAGCTTGGTGCATGGAAAGGAGAATATTTTCTTCTCATCTTTTATTTTTCACTTTTAAGTCGAAAATCATTGCTTTTTGAAGATGTAATGACTTTGGCATGTTTCTCTTGAGCTCTAGGATGTTCCTTTAGAAAGTCACGATGACTCTAAACTATCCTAATCTTTCTGTAAAACAATGTCATGGCACTATTAAAATTTATGAATTGAGCTCTTCGTCTCTGTAATGCAAAATCATAGTACTAGGAATGACCATGACATTAGGAATAAGCTTTCATATGCATCATACGACCACAACAATTAGAATGTCCATGGTGCAAAGAATGGTCTTTCTTGAGCAAGAAATGACCATGATATTGGTCTTGACATTTCTCATATATTATATAGTCATGAAGTCACGGTCATACTTATCTCATAAAAATTAAATGGCTATGACATTAATTTCACATCATGGTAATTAAGTATCCTCCTTGTGCTAAAAGTCACAGTCACTTCCTAGCATCATTAATTTACATTTAATAAGACTTTGTAATCTTAAGTCAGAGTCACATCTATTTCTAACACTACAATCATTCCCATTGTCATAATCAAATAGCCATAGTACTAGAAATGGTTCTGACATTGGAAATGACCTTTCATATACATCAAATGACCATGACACTAAGTATGGTCATGATGCAAAGAATAATCTCTCTTGAACAACAAATGACTATGATATTGGCCTTGATTTTTTTATAAATCATATGGTAAGGACACTAAAAAAAAGCCATGACATACATAATTAGCCCAAACATAAAAGGTATAGTTTTGCCTTATCTTGAAGATAAGAGTCACAGTCTTGGGGAATAATTATATGTAAGTAAATGACATCTATAACATTTTGTGTCCAAATGTTACTATTCTAGATAATTATCATGGCTTTGGCCTAAGTAGTTTTGGCTTTGTAATTTTTTATATCTTAAAATTTATATCTTTATAAAAAGGATGCAACTCTGACTTAAGACTAGAAAGTCTTGTTAAAGATAAAATCACAATGCTAGGAAATGACCATGATTTTTAGCATCAGTGAGGTACTTAGTTACTGTAACATGAAATTAATATTATATCTATTTAATTATTATGAGATAAATATGATTGTGACTTCATGATAATAGTGTAGCCATAAAGAATATATTACACAGCTCAAGTATTATGCTAATGAGGTGGTAGTCATGGTTTACAAAGATTTCTATGATGAATTAGATAGAGTTTTGGCTAAGAATATATGTCAAAATTACTTGATAATTAATAATCTACAAAAAAAGTAAAAAGCCTAAAAAACATACCAATTTCATGACTATTCATCAAAAATTTACCAAAAATCTAAAGTCATGAAATCGATGTAAGTATTTCTAATTCCCATGTTTACACGCCATATAATAGCACCAAAATAGTTAAGAATATATGGGAATTTGAATACTAAATAAACTCATACTCTAATATTATTGTTCATCCTAGAGAAATAACTTCCCTCTAAAATAAAAAAATATAATATTATATCAAATCAATTCAACATAATGGTGATAACATCTCAATATAGAAATAAACAAAAAGTATAAATCAAAGCACTAAGAAAGGTTGTTGGTATGCTTTTCATTTATGATCATACTCCTTAAAGGTGAAATTTGATTTGGAGTGTTTGAAAAATGACATAGAAGTGGATAGTATTCCAGATCTCCATTATGTATAGCTAATTTCACCAAGTACTTCTTATCTTTTTCCCAATTTCACTATCCACAGGTTCTCTTGATATTTTTGTTATCGCCATTCACATCATCTCTTTTCAACATATTTTTCTTCCAATCAATCATAATGGCTTCATATAGTTCCCAATTGATTCAGTACTTCCCATCAATCCAATATCTATATATTTCATTCATTCCTACAAGAATTTGTAAATCTCATCTTCACACTTTTCTTGCTTCATGATAAAATATCTACTTTATTGGAGATGATTTCTCATATGGAATGTTGTTTTCTTATTTCTTTTGCTACTACTATGCCATAAGATTTTAAGTTGTTTTTCAAGTCTTCCTTATTTCTTTTGGCATCCCATCATACATTTTCCAAAATATAAAAAATACAATCAAATATACCTCCATGTGAAGTTATGAAATGCTCAATGAATGATAGCTCATATTCTCATTTTCTTCCCCTTCTTTTCATCTCTTGAATATCATATTTGGTGAAAGATATCCCTTCTTCCCAAATTTTTACCAATTTTTTCCCTTCAAGCATTGACTTCTTTTTTTAAAATCTTTTTTAATTAATCATTTTAATGCCCAGAAAATATCAAGAGGCCAGTATCAGACACATTGCATCAAACTATTCATTTTGGGAACTTCCTCAGCTAGACATAATATGGTAATAAAGGAATTGTGAAATAATTAGCTAGAAAATTCATCCTCGAGCAAACAAAAAATCAATTTTTGAAAAATGTTTTCTACATCAAAACTACTACAAACATAAATGGAATACAATAAGATCACTCTCTATGGAATGATCCTTGAGACTTTGAGAATCAATAATAAAAATGAGCATTTGAAATACAACTAGACTTTCACCATTCCTTTGAGTTCTTCCTATATCGACTATCCATATATTCTTTTCAAAGTTACCTTCCCTTTTCCCTTTGTATTCATCAAAAAACTAGTGATAGGTGAAAATTTTGGTTGCCTGTGAAATGATTAAAAATTCATGTTATCTTTGGTTCTTTGGAATCTAAGTAACTCATTCATTATCTTCATATCAAATTACACCCAAATATATCTCACAAACCATGTTTTCTTTTGGCTATCCTTTAAATTGACATAGAATTCTGTTGGACAATTACGCTTCCACGGTAGTGATATTAAGATATAGAAGACAACACGAACAACAAAAACAAGTAATATATATCCAATCCAATCACGTCATAATAAAAAATGAGAAATAAAACACAAGAAATAGCGTGGTTCGCTAGTCGCTCAGTACAACTAGCTACATCCACTAGAAAACACTTATGCATTACAGATTAAACCCAGAAAAAGTCTTACAGTATGCAGCACATAAAGCAGTCGTGATAAATCATGCAGAGAGAGAGATAGAAGACGATGAACAATTCCCCTGGTCCAAAAATAGTCACCCAAAATTAAAATTACAAACATTTTATATTAAAAAATTCTCTCGGTTCATTTAATCGGAGTGGCCAGATCATGGGACGGGTCAGGCTCTGCTCCAAAAATTTCAGCCCGCTGACCGGCCAGTGGGACCTCCGTTATTGTGCTACTACTGCATCCCCGGTCTCTTAATATTTTATTTCATGCATTTACATGAAAATATTAAAACAGAAATATTTGGTTATACAAACAAATTATCAAAAAACAAAATACATATGCAGCAAATTCTTTGATAATTGAAGCATTTCCCTAATTCTTTATGTGTATATAGTAATAATCATTTCCTCTTTCTGATAATGTCCGTAAATGGAAAGATGAATTTGTTGAATACACTTTCTCCAATAAGTATTTATTTGTAAGATTAGAATATATCTAGTGCTACCTTATTTCTATAACTAAAATCACTTTGTGCAACATGACTTTGGGTGGAATTTCTATGGTGCTAGGTTTTTGTCACTTTTATTTCTCCTTAAGGCTCATTTCTCTAGCATGTTTCTTCAAGGATCTTCTCTCATCCATCCTCAAATTAATGAGATTAGTGAATTTAGAGTTAAATTGTTGTGGTGTCGAAAGAGAAATAAAATTTTATTGAGATTTTTCTAGAGTTAAGTATTTATAGTCATGACCTAATTAATGAAGGTCGTGACTTTACATGCTTTCTCTTCTTTCTATAAATGAAAAGTCACAACACTCTATAAGTAGTTCCTTCAAAGTCATGACACTTGGTCATGACCATAGATTTTTTAGTTCGTTTTTTATGACGCTTTTATTTATATAATATCTAAGTTATGGCACTTGGCACGATATTGGTTTTGTCATTAAAATTTTGATGGGCATTATCTTTATGAATGCCCAAGTCTTAGCTTTGAAAAATGCTCATGAATTTTGGGCTAAAAATATCTGAATCATAGATGGTTTAAATCTATAATTGTTTTGTGTGGAGGTTTTAAGTGTTGATATGTAAATATAATGCTTATTTTATAACTAAGATACTTCATCAAGCAAACAAAAATGAAAAAAAACGTTGGTTTTCATTCTAAGTTGCGCTATGTTTACCATCTCTAGCTAGACCATCAATGACACATTTCATTCATTGAAAATTATTGATGTCTAAGCTAACTTCTCCATATAATTCATAATCTTTTTCCTACTTTTACTTTCAGTATTAGTCATTGATGTTGGATAAATAAACATCTTGATGACATCATCTACAAGGATAGTTAGGAGACAACTCCTCTTCATTGGTTTCACCCTCTTCTTGAAATTATGAAATATTTTGATTTTTTCAATGTTTTGTTCATGTTTCTCTTTCTTAACTTTCTCTCAATCAGCTAATAAAAATTCATTATTCACCTCTATTTCTTGGATAATCAAGATTATATATTTAATTTTCTAATCTAGATCTTCAACCTAAAAAATCTCCATTTTAGCCACAGAAATATTTGTTGCAACTCTTTCATCAAATTTTTCAACTTCCTAAATTTCTTTTGTATCTGCCACTAAAACTTTTGATGTAGAACTTTATTAAAACATAACAAGCTAGTGATTTCATCTTTCTTCCTTCATCCCTCTCCCGCTCTTATATAGTGGTTTTTGATCTTCTCAAATCATTTAGTATTTGAGTAAGCATATCTTTTAATGAATATTCAGGAAATAGATGAGGCTTATAAAATATGCTCCTCTCATTGCTTCCAAATATCCACTATATATAATTCTATGCTAGTTGATAACAATGTTGATTTAGGTTGTCATGTGGTGTATATAAAGGTGTAAATTAGGTCGGGTGGTCAAGGCATGGCCCATGGCATGACACAGTTCAGTCATGCCTAGCTCAGCATAGCATGGTCTAGAACTATGTCTAGTACAAAACTATGCTATCCCATGGCATGGCTCATGCTATGCTTGGTTGGAATGAGTGCAAAACTATGTCTAGTACAAAACTAGTGTATATAAAGGTGTAAATTTCTTTTGCATCACGCTGGGCTATGTATGACCCATGTGCTTGGCTAAGTGGCATGGTCAACTGGCCTAGGGACCTAAGATTGGTTGTGGATCATAGGTTAAGCCTCATTCGGTGATCATCCAATGTGGTAGGTTATTTAAAAATAATCTAGCTATGTAAGCTAGATCTTGCTTATGTGCATGATTATAACTAGTATGCCATATAAGCCAACCTCCTATTGTGCTTTCATGCAAAGAGCTTCTAATAGGAATGGTCCAACATGGTATGGCATGGCCTTGCACTAAGTAGGCCAACCATGCCATGCCAAGTTGTCCATCTAGTTCCCATGCCATGTCAGGCATGGCACAAAAATCATAATGTGTTGTGTCCACCACAACTTGGTGATGTGGTCGTGCCACACTTAAATGGGTCATACAAGTACAACATGACCCATTTTATACCTCTAGTATATTAGAAGTCACTACTTGTTGAATAATATGACTTTTCATAATAATAGTTTTAAATATTCTCATCACATTTCTTCCAAAATGGTAGTCATATGCATCATTCTTCTCTGTTAACTCCTTAAGAATTTATTTAAAATTTTCTTAATAGGATTGACTAAATATCAACTTTTAATTTTGTGTATTCTAAATCCTAAGGTGTTTGCTTATATCAAAAATTTTATTATGTAGACTGGTGGGCTAAAAAAAGAAAAAGATATATCGTAAAATACAAAATATAACTATCCATTTTTTAAACAAAATAACATGACTACCTAGTAGATTCAGAAAATTTTATCAAAATTAATGTTATTTAAACTACTAAAGCATAATTACTATTCCTCAAGAATAACTATGTTAACTCACATTGACTAATTAAACTAAATAATCCCTGGTAACTATGCCAACAACTTATTTGACTTTGTTACACTATTCAATTTTATTGATTATATAGTGTCCCAAAAGCTTGATGGAAGTAATATAGGTCATGTAAGTAGTAAAAAGGACTTTTATCCATATATCTTTGTTATAGAGATTCTATTAGTAGTTTGGCCAATCAATAGTGAGACAATATAATTCTAGTAAAGTAGTTATTTATAGATTTTGATATGAATTTTAGATTTTAGGGTTTGTTCTGTATATAAACCCAACATAATTTAAATTATGTTTGGTTTAGATATAGAAAAAATATTGGGTTGTGCGATAACTATTTATTCAAATGGCATACAAGGTAGTTATTACCATTGAGCTCATCCTATTGATAGTTTCCTCACAAGTCTTCATGGCCTTTACTACCAATACAACAAATTATCTCTATTCGAGAGTCATTCATAAGCTTATATCTTTTAGGAAACTCGTTAACTATCCTTAATATTTATTCATATATAAATTCTTTTTATCCAACCCTATTTATCATAAAGACTAGGGATAGACACCATTTAATGTTTGTATTTTTGGCTTAATAAGTGTCATTTTCACATAATTAGCATATTTCTCTCTCAAGTTTCACTAGTGATAACCATACGAGTAAATGTAACTCTAATAGTTGTTACCTTCTCGTAAGTCACAATACACTTTCATATTTTTTTGGATTACCTATTACTATCATATTCGGTAATGATATCACTCCCACACTATAGATGAAACCTTTAGAAAAATATTATAAAACATCAACCTCAATCGAGATTAGTTATTCTAAGACACATAATGAATTGGGGTGCAAAATTGTTTGTACTTTTGACTTGGTGAGTGTCATACTCACAATGATTAATAAACTTAAATTTTGAGTTTTAATATATAGGTTTATCTCATGCATCATAGTCAGAAATGTTGTCACTTCCTTCCTACCATAATCATAAGTGAGCCTCATGATTTTCTTATTATCCTCCTCCATGATAATTCATACAAATATACTAATAATCAAATCTCTAATTAAAATTATAATTAATCAATACATCCATTAAGTTTCCTTCTACAATATGAATTAAACAAAATTATTAATATCAAAACTTTTTAAACATCATATAAATAAAATTATACAAATACTAGACCTCATGCTATTTTGATTGAGTTTTCCAAATGTACCATCGAGAGAGAGAGGGTTGAAAGTCAAACCCCCAACTTTATTGTTTATCAAATATCTTTTATCCCTTACTTACTTAGGGAGTGTTTGATATTCAAACTATTTAATATTCTTAGGCATTTTTGGTGCTTTATGATATAATGTTTGCATAAAATAAAAGAAATTATGGGTTAAGTTTAAGACTTTTGAGTTTTGCTGAGTTTTGATAAATAGTCATGAAATCAATAAATTTTCAAAGGTATTTAGTAGAATTGGTAAAATATTGACTCATGTAATATTTTTTTATTTATTCTTGGCTAGAATTCTCTCTAATTGGTCATGGAAATCCTTATACACTATGACCCTACAAACTCATTAGCATAATTTTTTTACAATGTGACATATTCTCAAAAGTTATGATACTATCATGGAGTCACAACAATATTTATCTCATAAAATTTTAAAAGTTACATCATTAATTTTATCTCACAACAATCAAGTATCTTAATGGTTCACAAAATTATGATTAAGATGAAGCATCATGACTTTATCTTTAATATGACTCGGTAGTCTCAAGTTTGAATATCAGTTATTTTATAAAGAAGTGAATTTTGAGATATAAAAAGTTATAGAGTCAATACTACTCATGCCAAAGCCACGACCATTATTTTAAGCTATGACTTTTGGGACACTAAAAGCTAAAAAGAATATTACTCGAGTATAATTATTCCTCAAAAAAAGATAAGCCAAGACTTTTATGCTCAAGTTAATTTCTAATGCTATGACATTCTTGTATAGCCACAATAATATAATATATGAGAGAAGAGAAAGTCAATGTAATAGCCACCCATAGTGATGTGGACACTATAATACAAATAAGGATAGATATTTTATCATGGTTATTTCCCAGCATTTTGGCCAAGAAACTCAAGATTTACTTAGTATCACTACTATTTCTTAGTGTCGTTGTCATAAAATCATCAAAAAGGACCAATGTCAATATGGTATTTTTATCACAATGCTACCACCATATATCAATGTGTGAAGCCCATTACCATTCTATTGTTATTTATCATTGTCGTGACCCTTTATGAAAGATAATATGATAAACACCCAAAGTCACAGTCACTTCATAACATTATGACTTTGTGTTATAGAAGTATTAGGCCCAAGTCATAGTCATTACCAGTACCATGACTTTGTGTTATGGAAAGATCAAGATGTTATCTAAAGTCATTACCACCTTCTAGACTCATGACCTCAAGATTAATAGGGCAAGGCCAAATATGTGACTTTTTCTAATAGTCACTACTTTCTATTCCTCTTCCTCTATGATACATGCACAATCATGATATCTACCAAATCTAAAAGATGAATTTCACACTTTCTAAAAATTGCACAAGCAAGAAAGAGATGTGAGACTTAATGCAATTTCAAGAGTTAGGGGGCATACCTCTCAAACCTTCCATCTTTAGGGTTGATTTAGATTGTTTTACCAAAATAGCATGTGTCTAGAGTTTGTGTAATTTGAATATATGTGATGTGATATTGGTTATTTATAATTGAACATGATTGGTTTATTTTATATTATGGATATTAGTGAATAGCATCTAAATACAACTTGAATTATGGTTTTAACTATTATTAATTTTGTTTCAGATTGATATAGTAAACAGTGACTAGTAACCATGAGGCTCACTTACACATTTAATAAAAATATAATGATAGCTTTTCTGACTATGATACACTAGATAAACCTATACATTGAAACTTGAAATTTGGTTGTGTTAATTATTATGAGTATGGTACTTACGAATCCAAAAATATAAATAATTTTGCATACCAATCTATTTTACACACACACACACACACACACTAAAAGAACTAGTTATTAATTGAGATGAATGTTATATTAAATATTTTTTTTAAGATTTCAACTATAGCATGTGAATCGCATCATCACCGAAGAAGATGGTGATATGCAATCCTCAGGACATGATCAAGTGTGTATTGAATTGCAAGGTGGTGATAGCCATTGAGATTTACTTTTACTCATATAGTTTTCACAAGTGAAACTAAAAGAAATATATGTTAATTATGTGAGTATGATATGAAGTAAAAAGTATTCATATTTAAAAATCATCTCAATCTTTGGTGATGTAATGAGAGAACAACTATGAGAGAATCACTATTTGGACAAGCTTAATGGTGGCAACTACCATGTATATCATTAGGGCAATGAATTATTACACATCACCCTAATGTTCATTCCATATCCAATATAATATAAGTTGAACAACTTAAATATCATCATACAAATTAGATGAATAAACCATTGACCTAAAATTATCTAATACTCCAAATAATTATTTTTTTAAAAATGAGTTATATTACTTTTAAAATGTCAAAATGCCATTACCATTCTTATCGGTTAATATCTATACTAAAGTTTGCTTTACTACTTTTATAACCCATGTACTTGTATATTTATATTGATGAAATATTCTAGTTAAAAATATTTTGGGATATCACATAATAGATAAAATTAGGCAGTATAACAAAGTCATAAATGAAGCTCTTAGGGAGTGCAAAAATTATTTCTAGGATATGGTTACTACAGTCTAACTTCTAATTGGTAGGTAGAAAGAAAAAGATTTTTTTACATCTTTTCTTACTTCTTGTATACTCTAAAATTTATACATTTATTTAAGTCGAAAGTCATAGCTTTCAGAAAACACAATGATTTTGGCCTACGACTTTTGAGCTCGAGGTCACGACTATAGAAAGTGGCCGCATTTCTTGAATGTATCCTATTTTTTTTTGTCGCATAAAGTCATGGTGCTGAGAAATATTCATGACTTGCCCTCACTATTTCTATAACACAAAGGTATAGTACTATGAATGATCATGGCTTTGGTGTTGGCCTTTCTCATTCATAATATGGCTGCAGTGCTAGAAATGGTCATGGTGTTGGGAATGACCTCTCATGTGTATCATATGGATGTGATACTGAGAATGATTATGAACCAAAGAAAGGTTTCTCTTTAGCATCAAATGGTCACAATGCTAGAACTACCCATTATATTAGCCTTGACATTTCTCATATTTCACATGGTCGTGATACTACAAAAAGGCCACAACACTAGCAATTAGCTTGAACATAAAATTTATGACTTTGCCTTATCTCAAGGAGAAAAGTTATGGCCTTTGGGAATGACAATACTTGAGTAAATACTTTTTATAATATTTTGTGTCTAAAAATTGAGGTATTGATCATGACTTTGGCCTGAGTAGTTTTGGCTTTGTGGCTTTTTATATTTTATGTCAATCTAATTATTTCTCATTTACATCTTTACATATCATCTAATAGCACCACCATACTTAAGAATCTTTGGTAAATTGAATACCAAACAAGACTATCTATTATCTAATAGTTTTCCTCATTGTCATCTCAAAATTATATGTTTTTATATCGCTTGAATTTTACTTGCTCTTTTCCCACTTTAAGTATAGACTCAAAATTTTTAATGTCTCAATACCTTTCAAGTCATCAAAATTAGTCATCCTGAGATCAATGGGGCATAAGAGTCTTCCTCCATATCTAACACAACAAAATTAACTAGCATAATAAGCATTCCAATCTTGACTATCAAACTTCAATAATTTACCTAGGAAACTTAATTGATTGGTCTTCCATCTATATTTATAGAGAAGTTGAAGTTATCTTGGCAAGATTTTACCTCAACATTATGAACAATAACATCAAGTTAATATTTATTTTTAAGTCATATAATACCTTTCAAAATGTATGCTCCCTAATAATACATGGAATTGTGAAACTCCTCGAATCTTTGAGATTTCTAGAAAGTTTACATTGAATGATCACATTACATTTCCATGTCATGCCCATAATTCCATGTATCTTCAAATTCTTCTTATGACTCATGAAATCATTTATGAACTTCACATAGTGGGGCATTTTGGATAAGGTTTTAGTAAAGGAAATGATGACTTATAACTTTCTGAAAATATTGAAGAATCTTTTAAATTATTCGCCTAGCTTTTCTTTTCTAAACCACTATGGAAAATAAATATTAGTTTGAAGATCATGTTTATTATTTGCATAATCATGTTTAGCATTTCATCTTTCTATTAGATGCTTCAATTAATCTACATCTCCTCCTTCAATTCCACTTCTTCAAATATAATAATTAGTAGCATGAGTTAGGAAATGAGTTTTGATAGTAGTGTAATATTGGAAAAGTTCATGTCATTGGATGTCATGACTTTTGGTGGTGTGAATTTGGAAAAAATTATGACAGATATCTCTTTGGATTCACCTCATTATCGGTTGCTAATTTATTGATGCTCTTCTCCTTCATTTTTAGTGTTAATTTCCCAAGTTAATTTTCAATAGTCCTCAACATTATGTTTGTGTGATTGAGTTTAATTTCCATCTGCTCTATTTAGTTTTATTTTGCTTCATTTTTCCTATTTGTCTCCATGTGTAGCACAAGTATATTATCTTCAAAATATGTCTTTTCTACTTCCTTCAATTTTTAGGTAATTGGAATTCAAATCTACTTGCATTTGATATATGGTTGAGTTGTTACAAAATTACTCTAATATTATCATATATTCTACTACATATTTTCATGGCCTCTATATGATAAACTTTCATGATTTCTTATGTTTGGATGATGATGTGTAGTGACATTACTATTGGGTCAAAAAACTTACCCTCAATTCTAAAGAATATTGACTTCCTTGATACATGGGGTCGAAATTAGTCACTTCTTACTATTGCAAAATTATCATTTTATCACATTGGGCCTTTTATCATTTTGTTCTCTAATTTTATTAAAAAAGACATCAAGCTTAGGCTTCATCACCATCAATCTTACCAACTACAATACTTTAGCTTGCTTCACTCTAAATATTAATCATTTGGAGTTTGATAATTATTTTATACTAACTTTTTAAATAAGAATTGAGCCTCCTTATGTAATTTGTTTATGATAGAATCATTCAAGGCCATATCAACTGTATATCCCATTATATAATTTAAACCATTATAGATGGTCTAAGTTTGTAACCATAATTCAAATCAATGTTATGTGCATCTCCTCAATAATTCTTTAAATCGGTCTCAAGCATCATATAATATCTCATACTTTTTTTATCTAAATTGGTTTATCTCTCCTCTCAACCAAAATGTAATTTAAGTTGTCAAGAACTTGGTTAGGAAAGCTTGCACAAGTTTATATCAACTTTCAATAGAATATGTAGATAAATACTAGAATCATCTCTTGATCTTATCTCATAAAGAGAATAGAAAAAGTTTCGATTTTATCATATTTGTGCTAATTCTATTTATCTTCATGATATCACATGACTCCAAGAATGTCTCAACATGATTATTCGGGTCTTCTAAAAATCATTTACCACACTAAAGTTATTGCACCTTGGATATGAGACATGGCTTCAACTCAATATTGTTCACATGTATCAGTTAACTTAAGTCCATAGTAGTTATTCATCAATGTTGGCCACTAATAATCTTCTAATGTTCGGTGAGAAATGAGTGTTTGGATAGCTTGTACCCCCTTGATTATTTCCATTGCTACAATTATCCTTCATGCTTTCTCTTAGAGATGTCAACCGGGCCGGGCCGGTACGGGAATTTCTCGTGCCCGAGCTTGTGCCGTGCCCGACCACGGCACATTCGTGCCGTGCCATGCCGAGGCCAACCGGGCCTCATGCCGTGCTTGGCTCGAGACGGTACCGTGGCCCGTTGGCACGTTACCGTGCCTAATTTTTTTTTTAAAAAAAATTAGGGTTACTGGGCACCAAAACCCTAATTTTTTTTAAAATTAGGGTTTCGAGTGTGTCCAATTCCTAATTTTTTTTTAGAATTAGGGTTTCGGCGCACCCGAAACCCTAATTTTCTAAAATTAGGGTTCGGTGCGACGGCACGCGCTGAACCCGACGAATCATGTCGTGGGCCTGTGCCGAGCTGAACCCCCAAAAAACCATGCCGGTACAGGCACGGCACAATTACTATTCCGTGTCGTGCCTGGCCCGGCACTAACGCCTTGTTGGGCCTGGAAAAAACATGACGGACCGGCCCGGCACTGTCCGTTTGACACCTCTGTTTCTCTTTTAGCTCTCAATTTCAATATATTTTTCTTTGTTCTTTCAATTTATGTGTATAGTGGTATTGGCTCGATCTTAGATCTTTAGCTCATAAGATATAGTACCAACAAAACTAAACAAAGGCAAAAAAAACAAAACAAAATACCAACACAAAACAAATAGTTTGCCAAAAAAAAGTTATCCAACCAACTAGAAACTAAACTATAATTTTTAAAAGATAGTTAAGTCAACTCAAGTTGACTAGTCAAACAAAAATAATCTCTGACAATGGTATAAAAACTTGTTATGATTTTATTATAGTGCTAAAACTTATTGTTTGTTACATGACCTTAAAAACTTATTGTGATATTGATTTCGTCCAATGAAGAATTACAAAACCGATCACATAAATAGTAAAGTAGATATAAGTTCAAATATTAATCACACAAGGATTGTATGAATAGTTTGACTAACAAATAATGAATTAACTACTACTCTAGTTGAGAAGATAAACTTGGGTTATAGATAGATACTTAGACTCTAGGCTTAACTTACTTCCTTTTGTATGAAGTGATTTATTTAATATTAAAATAATGTTATGCTCAATTATACGATGAAGGATAGATTGATATCGATTTGCCTATTTGCTCCTTAACATTCAAGATTGTTATGAATCTTGGACTGTCACTACCAATTATGGTGGTAGTGATAATCCCCTTATACTTTTGTCTTTAAAATTTTACCATTGAAACTACACTTACACAATTCTTGAGTCATCCATATTTACACTCATTTTAAGCAATATGTTAATAGCCTTTGACTTCTACTTTGAATATGTATTTCTCTTCTATAATCATAATAGTTATAATGGATGTAAAATGATATGATAATAAATGTGTTTGAACTTTTAGCTTCATAAGCATCTTACTGATTTCACATATAGAAGTCATACAAGAGAAAATGATTTGCATGGTTATCACTACTTTATGAAATACTTTCATTTGCATGTATCTCATGACTTCTTACCATCCAATATAGTCAACATACAACTCCAATATTATGGTGAAATTCCTAGGTTAGACATTCTATATAACCCTCAATCATTTGAAGGCCAGTTTGTCTAGAATATGAATTATGAAATAGTTATATATTTATTTATTTTTTTTGATTTTATAAGTGTCATGCTCATATCAATTAAACTTATATAAATATAGGGTTTATACACATAGGTTTATCTCATAGAATAAGAGTAGAAAGGATGTCACTTCTTTCAGATTGAATATCATGGGTATGTTTCATAACTTACCTATTACCATCCACCAAGGCCAACATGCATAGATATATATTATTGAAACCTTAAATCTCTATTCTAATTAACATTCATATCCATAAATATTCAAAAACAATATTTCTATAATAAAATATTATATAAAGACAATCAACATACACATATACATAAATCTACCTTGTATAGTATGATATTGAGAAAGAATTTGTACGAGATGTTTGATACTTTATCTCATTGAATCAAGGGTTTCCAATGATAACTAACTTTAAGATATAGGTCTCAAGTCTATTTCTTAATTGAGCTTTTTCTTATGTTAGATTTGAAATTGCCCCAATTATAAGTTATAAATCATGATGCCTTTATATGTGCGTGTTCTTGGCCTCAAATTCTAAATCTTTTATTCCTTTTCGTGAACATCTTTAAGTCCCCCTTTATTGTATCGGAGTCCCATCAAGTTGTTTTGCGACTCTTCAAACTGAATGTCACTACTTTTGGTTGAGATTATGACTTTGTCAGTTCTTTGAATCGCTTATAGAGCACAAAGTTGTGGTGGTAAGGAAATGATAGAAACAATATAATTCATTTCTAGAACACATAGTTATGGTGATAAAACATATAATGACTAAGAAAGTTCATCTATAGAGCATATGGTCACAATGGTAATAATGTCATGACCAATATAATTTCTATCTAGAATATAAAGTTGTGATAACAAAGAATACCATGGGTAGAAAATTTTTTCTCTAAAATGCTTAGTCATGGCAACAAAGAATATTGTTACTAAAAATCACTTAGTATTATTGTGATTTTGATTGAGTAACGAATATGTTATGAAATTGGAATGTTACCATGGCTTATCCTAGTTTGACACTTAGTTGTCATGATTTAGAAATAATATAGTATTTTAAGGCTAATACTTTCATGACACAAAGATAGTAATACATCCGCAAAGAATATATTGCATGGCAAAAAAATGTAACAACTATGTGGTTGAATCATTGCTTGTAAAGATTGATATGACTTATTTGTATAGTTGTAACAAAGAAAACTACCATAATTTCTCAATATGCATGTGCTAGTATAACAAAATTGTAACATTGGAAATATCACATCTATCATTTTTTGTTATGTCCATCTCAATTTTCTATCAAGTCCACTAATTATACTTGATTTAGATCTAATTTCACTACTATTCATCCAATTCATAAAAATTAAAATTTAGTGAAATCATTTCATGTAAAGACAAGATTTAGCATAATCACATCATAACATAGTACAAAAGAATCCCAAAAAGTAGATACTTTGAGTGTCAAACACAGTCATCATGATTCTAATATACATGGGTATAGAAAAATTATTTTCATCATTTGGATCCTTCATTATTTGATTTCTATCTTTCCTCTCACTCTTTGGAATAGATTTCTTTTGAACCCATGGATTTATCTGTTGTGAAGCCCATTTAAAATTTAGATTATTATTATTATTAATTAAAACTATAATTGTACTTTATGATTTATCTATTAGAGTTTTAGGATGTTATTTTGAGATGTGTCTATTATTATTTAGAGATATGTTTATTGGTATTTTCAGATGTAACTATTAAGATTTAGTAAGTGTTTATTAGGGGTTTGGTATGTGTATATTGAAGTTTTTGAAGGTGTTTACTAGTGTTTTGGGATGTGTTTGTCTAGGTTTTATAATGTATATGTTAATGCTTGTAAATAGTACCCTATGTTATTATTTTGAAAGACTTTTAGAAATAATATAAAAAGTAGTTTCTCTTACATATTTTATTTGCTTTTGTTAAATTTATTATTCATTATAGTTGAGTTACAAAAAAATCATTTACAAGAGTAATTTTTGTTTGTGAATTTTGTATGGGATTTTTGTGTTTTGGTACACCATAACTAAAATAATTAAGTTGAAGCACACAAAAACCTAAATAATTAAAAAAAAAGTGTATTAAAAACAAAAATGATTAAGTTTTGGTGTACTAAAATACATCAATCTAATTTTGTACATCGCATATTTAAAAAAAAATTAAATTTAAGTTTTTAATTCAGAAATCATTTAGGTTTTTATAAAAAACTTAGTAAAGTAGATTTGACAAAATCAGAATTTTAACTAATGTATTCAACAATGCAAAGTAACTCTTTACAACCTTAACACAAGCAACAAATTGATTAACATAGGATTAAGATAAATTTATATATTGCCATATAGAAATAGAATTGTATATAAACATATGTAGAAATGTTTACACACACACACACACACACACACATGTGTATATATATACACATTTAGGTACACAAATACATATGTGTGTGTGTGTCTCTGATGTGCGTGTGTGTGTGTATTTACATGTTCATATAGATAGATAGATATATATATATATATATATTGAGATAAACATAATTGTTGTGTTAGTGTATGTGTGTATAGATATATAAATATGTATGTGTGTAATACACACACACACACAAACATATATATATATATATATATATATATTTGTGTGTATGTTTGTGTGTGCATGTCTATGTGTGTGTGTGTGTGTCTATAAATATATATGTGTACACACACACACACACACATATATATATATATATATGTTTATATGTCTATATACATATATATACATATAAGTATAGATACACACACACACATAGACACATAAACACATATATATTTATGTATACATACACATACACACACACACACACACACACACACACACATATATATATATATAGCTATATATGTGTTTCCATATGTCTTTATTTGTATATATATTATTTTTTTTTGACACTAACAATATGAAACTTGTGACTGCTAGTAAATGGTGGTTTTTGTATTGTAGAGGATGTGAGCTCAAATCCCTCTCCCCACATACACTAATAATTTTAGTGCACCAAATCATAATTATTTTAGAATTTGGTATATTTTTATAATTACTATTTTTTATAATACAAAAGTTTTTTTTTATGGTTGTTTTATTGATTTGAAAACTAGATTGGCATAAGAAGTGACGGAAAAACGGGGATGCTTGGAAATTTTTGGAGGGCGAAAAAGAAAAGAGTTAAAAAAAAAATAAAGAAATATTTTTTAATGGAAAAAAGAAAATTGAATTAAGAAATAATGTTTTCGAAAAAAAAACTTCTAGAATTTTTGTTTTTCAAAAGATGTGGAAAAAGTACTTGGATTATTCATCAAGTTTTCGAAGATCTTTCTTCTCTAATTCACCAAAACATTCTAACAAACATATTTTGCCCTTTCAATAAGATTTATGTAACTCAAAATTTTAGTATATCCCAAATTGAATTCTTCTCTATATGGTTCTTAATTTCTACTCTCAAACTAGTAGGCATGTCACATGTGTGATCAGGGCTCTTGGATTATTCATCATAAAGCATGAAGGAGCACTAGATAATCTTGTCGAATTAAGAAATGAAGAATAACCAAATTAATAAAAATTTGGTATTTTAATTACAATTTATAGTTTCGTAAATTCAGAATTTATGGTTATATTGAATATTTTATTTCTTATTTATTTTTTCTAATAATTTTATTGTGCGTGATTATTTATTATGCCAATATTTGGTAGAATATAAATTGATTAAATTATGGTTCATTATTAAAATAATTTTTAATAATTATTTTGAGAATTGATAATATATTTTTGAGAAGAAAATATAAATAATTTATGGGTGACAATTAGAATTTTTTGTTTTAAACATAAATTAATTTTTTTTGTTTTGGATTTTGAACATTTAATAAACATAATGTAGAATTTTAATTTTGTTTAAATAAAAAATTATTTCTCATGAAATTTATAATAAAATTTGATAAGCAAAAATTAAATTTTAAAGAAATAAAAAATTATTCTGGAACAAAAAGATATATTGTGTGAATTATACTATATTCAGTAACATTTAAGAAAAAAAATAAACTAAAAATTTAAAAATCAATAGAACAAATAATTAACCAAATTATGGGTATAGAAAATTTATGAAACTGAATTTTATTGTTGAGGCTTCATTTTACACCAATTAGTAGTATCAAAGTGGTTAATTGATCTTTAGGCAATTTGATATATTTATCTATCCAAAGACTAAGTTATTATCTCTTTGAGATAAAATAAAATAATTCTTTTGAAATATTATGGGACAAGTGATATGTGACGCTTTTATTCTGAAGTATCAAAACCAGAGTTACTTTGTTATATTGATGTTTGATTTTTTTTCGGATCCACATAAAGCTCGATCACAAACAAAATATGTAATTTTTTTGTGGTAACACTACTATCTCTTGGAAATATGTTAAGCAAACCATTGTAGCAACCTCCTCCAATCAATCAAAGTTATTAGTTGTAAATATGGCAAGCATTGAGTGCATGTTGTTAAAATCCATGATTCAAAATATTTGTGATTTTGGTCTTCCTTCTATTTCAAACATGATGACAATATTATATGAAGATAATTTCACTTGTATTGCACAACTCAAAGCTGGATACATCAAAATAGACTAAACTAAACATATTTCTCCTAGATCATTTTACACGCATGAGCTTCCAAAATAATAGTGAGATTAATATACAACAAATCGAGTCTAGTGATAATCTTGTAGGTTTATTCACAAAGACATTACCTCATATGACCTTCAAAAAATTTGTATGTCAAATTGGAATGAGGAGACTTCAAGATCTCCAAACTAAGATATTAAAACATTAGGGGGGAGTTTTGAATGCTCATGGTATACTATACTTTTTTTTCCTTCACTAGGTTTTTGTCCCATTGAATTTTTTGTAGTAAGGTTTTAACAATGCAGTTATACTTTCAAATTATATATACTTTTTTCTATCACAAAGTGTCTCACTGGGTTTTTCCTAGTAAGCTTTTCATGAGGTATGTTCTTTGATGTTATGGTCATTCAAGGAGGAATGTTAGAAATACGTTATAATGAATAATCATTATTTATGAAAGTCTAACTTTTCCACCATGACTTTTAGTTTTCTCACTATAATTCATGACCATCTTATAAGTTTATAAATAGGCTTTATCATAGTAAAATATAATGATTCATATTTTTCTTCTCTCTATTTCTTCTTTCTTTACAACAGACACACACACACACACATAAATAAATAATATGTATATACATATATAAACATATATAAATATTTATAATAACAACATATTTTGTGTGTGTGTGTGTGTGTTATATGTATATTTGTATATCCACATATATTCATGTATAATTATATTAATTTAGATAAATATATATATTTATCCCAAAATAAATGAATTATTACTTGTGATCAGATGGTTGTGAATATTTTACTATGGTTAAAGACTTGGGTTTGAACCCCAATTTTCCAAGGTCACGTTGATACATGTTTTGAAAAAGAAAATAATTTATAACTTAAAAAACTAATTCTAGAATTTTATATAGTAGTTCCTATAATCAAAAACTTGTTTTCATATTTAAAAATTAATAAATAATTTTTATACAAATATTAAGTAACAAAATTGGATTGAAACATTTCAATGAATTAAATCTTAATCATTTTTTTGTTTGGTATAGTTTTCTTTATTTTTAACCATTAAAGATCATTTTTTAATTACTTTATTTTTTTAATTACATTATATTTGATACAACAAAATACAAATCATACTTTTAATTATGTATAAGAGGAACAACCTTGGTGGACTGTGTATTACTATTCACTAATGAACTTTAGGATTAGAAATTTGATTAATAAGAATGAACTTAAATGTTTGTAAATGGTTATTTAGCTTAAGTTTGGTACCATATTAAAATATTTTTATCAGCTACAAGGTAGTATGATTGATTAAATATGATGAACATTCTAATCTTATAAATACTAGTTCTATCCATAAGAATGTATGATATGCAATCAGCTCCAACCCAAGCGGCCTCGAGGATTATATAAGTGCATAAATAGTATAAGTTGGTTTGAGGAAGGGTGCGAGAACAAAAAAAATATATACATTAAATTTTTGTTCTTGGCTCTCAATTATAGGCATTGCATTTAGCATCTAACAATTTGCATGGCCGCCCAAAGGGATGCATATCAATGTATTAAATAATACAAAAAAAGATCTGCGGTTAGGCAGCGGGCACTTAGAGCATCTCCAACGGGATCGCTAAACACATGAATATCGATATTTTTTTGAGTGCCCTTATAAAAATAGGGCTCCAACGCGCTCGCTATTCCGCTCGCATTGTTGCCCCACCCACTTCTCGCTCAACAAATATAGCGAGCATTTATCACTCACAATACTATTCATCAGCTGCAAAATATTGCCGAATGTTCGATAAACATTCGAAAACTTCAGCTCCATTCATCGGCTTACAGCTTTGATAAACGTTCGATAAACATTCGATAAATGTTCGATAAGCATTCGATAAATGTTCGATAAATGTTCGATAAACATTTATCGAAAACTTCAGCTCCCTTCATCAGCTACAAAAATTTGCCCCATCCACTTCTCGAAAACTTCAATAAACTTCAACTCCCTTTATCAAAAATGTTCGATAAACATTCGAAAACTTCACCAAACTTCATCTCCCTTCTTCGGCATCAATCATATTGACTTTTAATTGAGTTTGCGTGATCTATTGGGGAAGAACAGCCTCCGAATTAGTATCGGTGGTAGAAGCTGGTTCATCGGCATCAATCGACATCTTCATTGTTGCAGGAGCTGTTGTTTCTACAATATCATGTCTTGATTTTGTAAAATTATTTACAGAATCGTGTCTTGATTTTCAATTCTTCGGCATCATTCTTCTCCATTACAGAATCGTGTTTGATTCTATAAAATATTTACAAAATATTTACATAAATTTCTTGGTAAAACTTGTTGACAATTCTTCGGCATTGAACCATTACAGAATTGTGCCTAACCAATCATCATTCTGTAAAAAAAAAGGAGGAAAGCCCCGTTGAACCAATCTTCATTCATCTCCATTACATAATCATGTCAGAATCGTGATTTTCAATTCTTCGGCATCATTCTTCTCCATTACAGAATGTTTACAGAATCTTAATTCAATTTTTTTACAAATACAAGTTGATAATTTATATTTTTAGTGCTAAAACTAGTTGAAAATTATCAAGTAACTAGTTGCATAAACTTCTGTTTTGATAAATTCTATGTTTTTGTTGTTCTTGGATATTTAGAATAATGGATAATGAATTCTTAGATTCAAAGTTGAGTAAATGTTTTGATAAATTATGTTTTTTGTTTGATAAATTCAAGTTTATTATTTTAAGCCTCCTTGTTGGATTTGATGTTAATTCTTTCTATTCATGTAAATAAATATTGTTATTATGTGGTTAACCCCAATTCATCTTTGTTCTTCAACAATGTAGGTGTGTTGATGGATGAACATGGATATTATTTTACCAATCTTATGAATGAGACAACAAACGTGGTGAGTTTAACACTCAATCGGTAGAACAAATAAATTAATCTTCACCAATATCACATCAAAAAAATCAACCACCAAAAAGTATCGAGGCGGCAACTTTTCAATTGAGGAGAACTTAGTTTTAATCTTGGGCTGGCTGAATACTAGTGTGGAAGCCGTGAATGAGTATGAGCAAAAATCTAAATGGTATTGGCAAAGGGTTTGGCAGTACGTCAATAAATATAAACTTGAGTCAGATTGTAATTGAAATCAAGTTTTTTTGATGAATCGTTGGTCTTCAATTCAACTGGCCACCAATAAATTTTGTGGTTGTTTTCACTAAATTGAAAGGTTGAATCAAAGTGGACTAACTGAGAAAGGCAATGTATGAATGTATTTTAATTACAAGTGTGATAATATTATTATGATGCATAATATAAGTGTACAATTTTTATTTTAGATATGCACCATAATGTATAAATTTCAGGTCTGTGATGTAAAGAAAGTGTACAAGGAACTTTATAAATCTTTTTCATTTGAACATTGTTGGAATGAGTTGTGGTATACCCCAAGATGGATGGAAGATTCTCACTCAAAGAAACAAAAAATAAAAAGTGGTGCAACTCCTAGCAGCTCTAATCCTTCAACACCAGAATCGGTAAACATAGAAGATGACAGTGCGGGCTTGGAGAGGCCAATTGGAAGGAATGCTGCGAAAAAGTAGGTAAAAAAAATCAAAGAGCAAACTATCTAAAGAGAATAATTCAAGTTCATCTTATTTTATTAAATTGTTTGAAGAAATAAAGGAAGAGAAAAAGAAGATGGCGGAGAAGAAAATAACTTTCATGGAAAAAATAGTGATTGTCGAACAAGAGAAGTTAGCTATTAAACAAGAGAATGTACAACTCGAGAAAATGGAGGAATAAAAAATAATGTGAATCAATACGAGTGTCCTTCCTCCGATTCAAGTAGAATATTTTAAGCACCTCCAAATAGAAATCATGGCAAAAAAAAATGTAGTTTTTCCGTATTTACCAACTTGCAACTTGTGTTATTATAATCTTGATTAAATTTATGAGTGAATGTTTGGATTTATTTTTTTTTATTTCACTATTTTAAATTTTATGACATTGCACAACACATATTCATTAAGACAATTTTACTATTTTAAATTACGATATTTTTTAATTATATTTTTGAAAATTAGTTAAAGTTAGTTAAAATATTAAGCTATTTTGATGAGCGTGGTTGGAATAAATTTTGAAGATTTACTAACTAAAATATTGAATTGATTATTTAAATTTTTTTTTTACTAGTTGTTTTGTTGATATGGTTGGAGATGCTCTGAGGAGTTTGATCATTGATGGAGCTCCAGTAATCTCTACTATGTTGATAGTTTTTTTTTTAGTTAAGTTAGTTAAAAAAAGATAACTTTGTATTATCATTAATTAGTACAATAAAATTTAATTATTTAGGAGTTTAGTGCACCTGATGTTAAATATTGTAATTTTAATTTTATTATTATTATTATCTTTAGATTGGTGCATAACGAAGTACTCGGGT
Source organism: Sapria himalayana (assembly GCA_029783825.1). Lineage (NCBI taxonomy): Eukaryota > Viridiplantae > Streptophyta > Magnoliopsida > Malpighiales > Rafflesiaceae > Sapria > Sapria himalayana. Next base: position 1,812,739 of record JAREIK010001332.1, on the reverse strand, counting down.
CAGTTGGTACTAGATTATTAGTTCCATGATAATGCCTCACCTTCCTTGCTGTTTCTGAACCGTGTGGTAATGCAAGTAGGAGATGGTGGGGAAGCTTGGCGCTTTCTGTCCTCCACTTTAAACAGTACCCGACTCCATTTAGATTATGGGAATTCATATCCAACATCTACTAATTCCTCCTCTGACATAACTCAGCAGCCCCGGTCTTTTTCTTAACCTTTCCCTGCTCCTGCCATTTCCCACTAGCTATGGTCCCATGTCATATTCTTCGTTTCTTCTTTCTCTTGTTCTTTCCCAAACTAATATTTGCTCAACTTTTCTTCCGAAGTGCTGATCTTCTTTATAACGGGAACTTGATCTTCAATGGAGGAGCTGAGATTTTGGAAAATGGGGTCCTTCGCTTAACTAACGACTCTCTTCGGGTCATGGGTCATGCCTTTTATAAATCCCCATTTCGATTCAAGAATGCTACTAGTGGAAGGCCCATGTCTTTTTCCACAGCGTTCGCTTTTGCTATCATTCCCGAATACCCCTCACTGGGTGGCCATGGATTTGCCTTTACCCTCTCTCCTTCTAATGATCTACCTAACGCTCTTCCCAGCCAGTATCTCGGGTTGATGAATGCAACTAATATGGGTAATTTTTCAAATCACATATTTGCTGTTGAATTTGACACTGTTCAAGATTTTGAGTTCGGTGACATAAATGATAATCACATTGGAATTAACATCGACAGCATGGTTTCTAATAAATCTGTTCCTGTTGCATATTTCGTTGATGGCTTAGTTAAGAAAGATTTGTTTCTCAAAAGTGGGCAAGTGATTCAAGCTTGGATTGATTATAATTCAAGTCAGAGTTTATTGGAGATTAGGATTTCGCCTTCTTCATTAAAACCCAAACGCCCCCTCATGACTTTTGCTACGGATCTGTCCTCCATTGTTAGAGATGTCATCTACGTCGGTTTTTCTGCATCCACCGGTTTGCTAGCAAGCACACACTACATACTTGGCTGGAGTTTCAGTGTGGATGGGAAGGCTGATTCCCTTTTATTATCCTCTCTTCCTTCTCTACCAGAACACAAGAGAAATTATAAGGGAGTGATTTTGTGGATTTCAATTTCTTCCTGTTTTACCATCATCATGCTTATTGTTCTATCATTTTGCTTGGTGAGGAGGTTACGGAATGCAGATGTGGTAGAGGCTTGGGAGCTTGATATCGGTCCTCACCGATTCTCGTATGAAGAACTAAAGAAAGCTACAAGTGGGTTTCGAGATAAGGAGTTGCTTGGTGTTGGTGGATTCGGCAAGGTTTATCGGGGGACCTTACCGAATTCCAAAACTCCAGTTGCTGTCAAGCGAATCTCTCATGAATCCAAACAGGGCCTGAGAGAATTTGCTTCGGAAATTTCCAGTATCGGCCGTCTTCGGCATAGAAATGTAGTTCAGTTACTTGGATGGTGTCGAAAACGTGGGGATTTGTTGCTAGTCTACGATTTCATGGCAGGAGGGAGCTTGGATAAATATCTATTCCACGAACCTAAAATAGTTCTAAAATGGGAACAAAGGCTCAAGGTCATTAAGGATGTGGCCTCTGGCCTTCTATATCTGCACGAAGAATGGGAACAAACAGTGATTCATCGAGACATAAAGTCAGGCAATGTATTGTTGGATTCAGAACTAAATGGAAGATTAGGTGATTTTGGGCTGGCGAAGTTATATGAACGTGGTTCTAATCCATGCACAACTAGGGTAGTGGGAACATTGGGATATCTTGCTCCCGAATTAACAAGAACAGGAAAGCCGACAGCTAGTTCTGATGTATTTGCATTTGGTGCACTTCTGCTTGAACTGGCTTGCGGAAGAAGACCAATCGAGCCTAAGGCATTGCCTGAGGAGCTAATTTTGGTGGATTGGGTTTGGAGTAAGTGGCTTGATGATACAATTCTTGATGTTATGGACCCCAAATTGAATGGTGAGTTCGATCAATTTGAGGCCGTCATGGCTTTGAAACTGGGGATGATGTGTTCAGGCAACGAACCAAAATCACGTCCATCAATCAGGCAGATCGTCCGGTACTTGGATGGACAAGCTGCCTTGCCGGAGACACTGGTAGTGCCGGAAGCTTTTGATAGCAGAACAGTCAGTCTAGGAGACGGGGACAGAATGAGTGTCGGTCACCGTGAAGATTATGTTCATTCATATTCGGATTCTGGCATTGAGAAGGTGAGCGGTTGGTCATCGGGGATTGAATTTGGTGATATTGACATTGATACTGGCTCAGCTACCCTTCTGACACTTAGTCGTGCAAATGATTGTAGGTAAATATAGTAGTAGAGAAGCAGAAGCTCTCGGGCGAACTTGTTACTTATTCTTGGATGCACATATTTCATATTTGCACATGTTTTAGATATTTGCATGAGATTATGGGTCTCCCACTTTGGGATCGATTATTGTCATATGCAAATTTATGTCTCTGCCGGGGGGGCGTTTATAATCATCATGGTCAAATATTGCGTGATAATAGGTTTTTATTAGTTTGGACTGCAAATTTCTACGAGGTCATTTTGTGTTATATAAATATAATTCATAGTAATAATTTGAAATAAATAATTCATCATTTTCTAAGTATTAAAAAAAAAAACAATATAATAAATACAAAAAAGCTAAAATGAATTTGTTATTGTGATGAATTATAAAAGGAGAAACTAATATTTTTATTAAACAAAATTAGAAATCTCAATGTAATTATGTATTTTGAAATGTAAATTTAAAATGTATACATTATATGTATATATAGGCAATTTATAGACTTGAATTTTTTTTACAATATTTATTTAACAAATTTGTACAAAGTTGTAAAATACATATATAGATATATATAGATATATTTTTAGATACATATATAACACTACAAGAAAAGCTAGATAGAATTAGAAATGTTCAAATCCGTTTCTAATTCCAACTCAATGTTAAAATAGCGATCTTAATAGAAATGAAATCTTTCCATTTATAAAGTGCTTCTTTCAAAATTTTAGAAACGGAAAATACTCGGACATTTTTGAAATGTGCGATTGAATTTTCTGTATCTAATTTTACTGATGGAAATGAAATCTCAGATTTTATTTTTATTTCGATACTGAAATAATGACGGAATAAAATAGAAACGCAAAATCCATATCTAAATTAGAAAAAAAAATTTGAAATACAAATTTTCATTTCTATTTTCTGCAGCAAGAACATGTCTCATTTCTTGTAGTTTCTATATGCTATATACAAAATATATATACATATAAAGATCATATACCCTACAATCCTATAAAAACATGCATATATTATTCATCCAATAATATTCATATAACATCCACAATAAAGTAACACATCAAATAACAAATATAAAGATCCATCAATTACAATACACATTCATAACTTGAAAAAATAATAACACAAAACCAAAACTTAACCACACAAATTTTCATTGCAAAAAAGAAATAACACAGTATCACAAACAACTACGAGTCCTTGTCGAGATTAGTATTAACATCTGTAGATCTAGATGGATCTTATTCAGAATGATGAAAAAAAATTGAAGCCTCTGCCAACTTGTACATTATTTTCTCTGTTTTAAAATTTTTTGTTGCATTTACTCATCTCTTTTCATTCATTCTTCCTCTTTTTTTTTTTCATTTCTTTGATTTGTTTTTGCATTTTTTCTTTATTTTCTTGCATCTCCTTATTTTATTTGCAAAATATCTTGAATTTTTTGGATCTCTTCATGCAACCTCTCATCGAATAGATTATTGTAATTAGAAGATAATGATAAATAATTTCAAACAGAACCTGGATAAAATATAGATGCACGGATACTAAGACCATGTATTTTTTGGCTCAACTCTAATATCCTGAAAATAAATATGTTCAACATCAATCTCTAATGCCTCTATAGAAGGATTTATCAATTGTGAAGTAATGATAACTATATCCTCAATGGCTTCCTACCAATATTAAAATACAACTTTACTTACCATTAATTTCAGATAAAATATATACCAACACATGAAACTATCATTACTATATTCATTCTCTAGTTAGTCATTACATTTAATAAGTTATTTATAATAACTCATTAGTTATAATTAATATATACTTGACTTTGCATATTATTTCTTGTGAATGACAAATATTAAATTTTTTTATAATGTTTTCTTTCATTTATTGCAATTTATATATGACACTACAATTACAAATTGAAAAACTCATATTAATTTTATTTGATTGCTTATCTAAAAATAATTCATTCTTCTTCTCATGCATTCACTTGAATACCTAAAATGATGTTGGTAGACATCCAAATTCAACTTCATGATAATAAATAATAGTTACTAATGAGGTACATATGATACATTGTCATACATTTATTATCATTTAGTTTAATATCTTTATCAAATTTATTGAATACTGGTTGGTCTCCTTTGAACCTCCAATATATTTCAAAGGTCCGGATCCTTTACCTACTTTCTCTGATCGACTATTGTATGATGCTAGGAAAAAGCCTTGAACTCATTATTATTCTAGTATTCACACCACTTGATCCAAATGTTGAAAGAAATATTATTCGGCATTGCATCTTTATCATATTTTTTTTTTCATTTTCCAAGCTTATCATTATATCAGATACTAGCCAAATGTTTCCATGTATCTTTCACTGAGACAACCAAAGCATTATTCCATTTATATACTTTTTAGCAAAAAACAAATAAAATAAGAATAAATTGTTCACATTTATTTTCATTGTATTTCAAATTTAACTACATTGAAAACATAGTAAATGCATCAAATTTGTAATTCAAATTTATCCAAATAAAATTCTTTCATATTTGAAGGCACTTTGATTCATTTTCTACCCTCTGCAACTATTTTCTCTTTAAATATCTTTTCGATTGTACAAGAACCAAAAGGAATAAACCTATTAGTAATTTAACATCAGCACGTAAATGCATATAAACAAAATATACCCCTATTTTTGTTATGAAATTAATATTTTATTCATTTTTATTTCTTATCGATAACTTTGTAACGCAAATATTATTTTAATTCTTAATGATAATGTTCGATAAGTAGCAATATCAAAGTTTGCTATTAATAAAAATTATTATATTTTTATCATAATCATTTACTTTTATTTTTAATCATAGTTAATTAAATTTTTTACAAACACAAATATTGAAAAATATTAATGCATACATGTAGTAAATTTTTAAAAGCTACATTTTGTTTATTAACAATTATGGGCTAGATAAAGATTTTTTCATAACTTGGCATGCAAACTATGGATTGTGAATATCTAGTCATTTTCAATGCTATAATACCAACACATGGGTCTCCTAAGATAGGTGGGATAGAGCTAACAATACATTCTGATATAGAATAATATAAAGCTGGAATATCTCTAGCAGTCAATCCGCATGTCACATGATGAGGTGATACTAACGTACCCTCTACACATGTAATTGAATACGAAAAAATATTTGTAGTATTGTCATCACTGAATAAATATTGAATTCATTTTCTATGCTTAATTAGTTGACTTCCGCAATCCCTCCCCATAGATTGAGATCTTCGGCCACTTGAATTAGTATCCCTCGTACCTAATTCAAGTTATATAAGCATCAAAAAATACAAATACAATAAAAACATGTCATGAAATGTCATGATAACACAATATAATGAAAAACACACTAACATTCACAAATGCAAAACAAGAATTACTAAACATGAAAATTATAATAGTTACAAAATAAGCAAGACAACATAATATGGAAGTCAATAAATATCTACTCATCATTGGAAATTTCTAACAAATCATATTTATCTATATATTCATCATCATTTAATTATGTAATTAATTCCTCCTTATTATCTACTTCAACATGACCATCATTTATATCTAAATAGTTTTTATCTTCATCAAGTAATGTTTGAAGCCTATCATCTACCACTAGATTCTCTAGATGAAGTTTCACATTATTCTATTGAAATGCATGTACATGTGATGGTGTGCCAAAAACATCATTTTCAATAACTTTCATAGTTGATCTAGGTTTTATTTTACATGTTGCCCACCCGCCACAAAGATTTCTTCTTGTTGTTGGATAAGTGGTGTAACACCTTTGTTTTGCTTGCACTAAAAGAATGAACAACTTGTACTCATGATAATATTTTTTTTGGTGCACATCTACAAGGTTGTATTGATGATGAATTCTAGTACCTAAATTTAAAATAGGATCAAAGCATTCATACTTAAAAAGAATTGTTCTTTTAATTGGTAAAATATGATACTCCAAGTGTAGAATTTCAATCAATCGATCATGAAAATTAATATTAGATGTAGTAGAATTAGACCTCTTGATACATACACCACTATTCATTGTAGCTCAATTCGAACCATATTTCAAAGTGTGAAATTAGTATCCATTTACTTAATATATGAGATATGTCTTTAAACTTCATAATGCCCATTTTGCAAGATCTTTTATTTGTCAATTACATATATTTGATGACGCAAATTGTACTTACAAAATAAAATAAAATAAAATCATACTTATATAATATTGCATCATCAATATATAGATCTCTTTATCTTAATTCCTCAGCAAAAATTCTTCAAAAATAACATTTAAGGTATTTTGAATAATAAAAAAGGTATAACACATACCATGACAAACAAATAACAATCTAAAATAATTATAAATCTTACTCAATATAAGGTTTAACTATTTCACTGTTCAACAAGATATATGTGTGCACAACTTGATACTCCTAATCACCGAAAAAATATCTTGATTTTGCTCTATCATATGATTGACCTGCATAGATGAAAATGGAAAGTTATCATATTTTTGTGATCCATCCTCCATACCATAATTATTATTTGGTGACATTTGGTTATGCAAATTATATAATTGTGGTCAAAAGTGGTGTATACAAAATGCTGAAGCTCTTTCAATCAAGTAGGAATTGCATATCAATCCTTCAACTTTAGATTTATTTCGAATATTTTTTTTTCAATTTTTTAAGATATCTAAAAAGCATCTTCATTAGAATAAAATTTATTCATTGGATACATTTAAATTTTTAGATTAACAAATAAAAAATATATAACCTCTCAAATTGATACAACCATTTATATAGTATATGGCCCGATTTCATGGATTCATAAAGCAAGTGGCCCAGAAGATGTTTCATGGAGTTAAAGAAGCTAGGAGGAAAAATATATTCAAGTTATATATAATTATGGGTATGTCATTTTGTAATTGCTCCATTTCTTTTTTTTTATTATGACATTACAAGTAATATTCGTTAAAAATATTTATTTCAGTCAATGCTTCCCAAACATCTTCTAGAAGTAATTTATGGAATTCTATGGTTATTAGCCTCTACATGAACACATGATAGTCATGACTTTTCATCTCAAATAACTTATGATTCTACATATCAACACATCTTCCCATATTAGATTCAAATTCATTAGGGAACCTGAGCTCCATAATCCATTTGCACAAAGCTTTCTTTGTATCCTTGTCAAGATTATAATAAGCCTTAAAGGATATATTTGTTAATTCATCCTTATGTAACTTTGGACATGAACATAATTCTTTCAAATCCTTTCTTGATTTGGTATTTTCTTTTTTTTCCCTTCTACATTCATGGTAGTATTAAAATATTATCAAAAAGGTCTTCTCAATATGCATCACATCTAACTTATACCTAATTATGTTGGTTTTCCAATAAGGCAAATCTTAGAAGATACTTTATTTCTTCTAACCACAATGATAATCCTTTGAAATTTATGCTTTAATGTAATTTGCATCTATATCTATAATGTTTTTGAACTAATATATTTTAATTACATATAATATTTTGGCACCTGACCTCAAAGGTGGTATACCTTTTACAACTATATGGCCTTTCCTAAATACATCAATATTCATTTGAAATGGATGTTTTATATGTAAGAATTTATGGTGATTATCAAACCAAGAAGTCTTTTCTTTTTTGCTTAGAGATAATACTTTTGAGCCTTCATAAAATAAGGATAAGTAAAGTTTCTTATAATACTTCATCCTGACAATAATGAATATACTAGAAAATTACTTATGATCCACATAAGTGCTGCTCGCATTTGGAAGTTCTACTTTTTATATATTTCTCTAATTAGAGCTGTAGAAAAATATTCATCTTTTCTTTTGGCTTTCTTGGACTGGGTATGATAACACATAAAAATATATATTTATCTTTCATGCATATCCATGAAAATTAATTGTATGGTGTAATAATCACCAGCAACAAAGAGTTTCGTTGACCTATTTGTTCAAATGGCTTAAATTTATCTGTGTACATCCCTAATCTAACATTTTGACTTACATCTACAAAAGACGGATGAATATTATCAAAATATTTCCAAGATAGAGAATCTGAGCAATGCCGCATCTTATTTTCTTAAATAATATGCTCTTTGTGCCAACTCATGTCATTAGCAATGACTTCAGTTGTAAATAATCTTTACAGATGATGAGTCAATGGAAAGTAATACATCTTCTTATGAGAATATTTATTTTTTATCTTTTACATCTAGTATTTTTTTTTGTACCAATGATAGTTAAAGAAATTAGAAGCAATTACTTCACTATCTATGCCCTAATAAATTATGTAGCCATTAAGGCAGTAATATACTTTTTCTACAGGCAAATCCAAACCTCACATAAACTTTTTTATGCTATAAAAGCTATTTATCATGATGTTATTCATTGGTAGCATTCATATAATAACTTGCATATTTCATCAAACAACTTTTTTGAAAAATAATATTTTTCATTTAAATTTAATAGTCTGGCCACTGCATATAACTTTGAGTGGTCATATGGATTACTTGGTTAAATATCTTTTTCTGATATTTTTAGTATTTCATAAAATTATTTTGTTGATGATATCAAGATATCATCAGCAACATTCAGATTGAATGAAAGACCAATACTATTTTTCAATATTACTTCACATGCATTGTATGGATTAGCATATTCTATTACAATATTTGAATCAATACTTCTATGTACATAATATTTTGTTATTTGTGGACTTCTATGTACATAATATTTTATTATTTGTGGCATAACTATTTCTCTATATTTATACTAAATATAAAAGTCTCTAACAAATCTTTTTTTTTTGCAAGATGAAATTATACTATGTCTATATATTAGATACTCCAATTCTAGCATTTATGGTCATTACATTGGCATCATATTTTTGTATCAACCATAAATTTATACTATTTTTCAGCAAAGCTAATAAACTCATCAATCCCCTCTTCTAACTCATTAGGTAAAAACCTGTATTTTAGTCTTATATTAACTTGTTAATGATCAGGTTGTATAATGTTTTACATTCCTATAACACATAATACAAATAAATTTTGAATTATAATAATATAAATAGTAACTTGTTTGTAATAAAGTTGTAGCAACATTTTTAGGACATTACATAAATCGTATAAAAATATGGTAGTCACATCATTATTAGGTAGGGTTTTATTAAAATGAGATAATAAGGGTTGCTTTAATCTCTTAGATATTTATCAAAAGACTTTAGTTGTATATTTCTCATATACATAAAACTAAATATTTGATTTTATCTATATAGGATGAAATTACATAAAATAAGCAAAAATGAAAAAGTTGTGTATGTGCAAGAAACATTTTTTCCATTTTGTTTATATATGAAAGACCACAATATAAAAATATTTTGTTATAGGAAATTAATTATCAAGGTTAGAGATTCACTCTTCAGATGTGTGAAAATAGTAATTTTTTATGAAATTAATTATTTTTTCATTTGGGGTTAATAAAAATGAACATTATGAGATTATGAGATTTTTCAATGTGGTTAATTAATTTTGAGGTTAATCAAACCATTAAAAAAAGATAATGCAAACCTTATATGTGATTTTCTAATGGGGTTAAGTGCTCTTATGTTTCTTTGATCTTAGCAAATTAATGTTCTATAAAATTGATGCCTTTAAAAATAATAATATGTACTAATTATTTTGACAAAAGCATTTTACGTAATATAAATCTTCCTAAAAATGAAAATGCCAATACATATCAATATGTCAATAAAAATATAACAACAAACATCAACTAGTGATGAATAACATGAATAAATTAATAGGGATATTACCAATTTCATATGAAGCATATAGTATAAATAGTCACTTATCATTTATTTGATTTAATATACATTTTTTTAAATATCAAAGAACATGAGGTGTTATTTATTGGATTCCACCATCAATGAAGTGTAGATAAAGCAACTCTATAAATTTTGAAATGAAGTTCTTATCTTTTTAAAGTTGTTTATTTTTTGTTACATCTCAACCGTCAAATTTTTTGGAGCTATCCATTGTTATTATGTTTGAATGTTCAAAATTATTAAAAAATATATAAATTGTTCATTGTTAAAGTTTCACACCTTCAAATTTTTTGATATATATTTAAAAAATATCATCATTTAAGTTGCATACTTTCAATTTTAATATACAAAATACATACCTTCAAACTTTTTAAACCAACTATCTCAATTTATAAAGTTATTCATTGTGATTATGTTTCAACCTTCTAAATTTTAATATTTATAAATTAAATTTAATAGCTCATTAGGTAACTTAAAAAGTGAACAAATTCTAGTACGCATACTATGTCCACATTAATTAGCATGATAAAAACTATAGGTAATAATAAAATGCACAAAAATTACATACTTCAATTAGATAACCTAAAAAGTGAACAAAACCTAGTATACACAAAAAATGAGAAATGTAAATTTTATAAATTAGCATGCTATAAATTCAAGAAAAAAAGAAGAAAGAACCCATGAGGATGTTAAACATGAAAAATAAAACCATAGGTAACACCAAAATATATAAAAATTGCAATTCTCAATTATAATATGTAAGGAAAAAAAATACTAAATTACATACCTCAATAATAGATGAGTAGCATGACGAACACTAAATGGACTAAAGTAACCCTGAATGCAAATTGGATGAACTCAGAATCAAAATAATTAAGCCCCTAACTTTTTTTTTGAAGGACGGAGTGTTATTCGAAAAATTAATTAATATAATTTAGCGATGAAATAAATTTTCATTTCTAAATCAGCGAAGGAAATATATTTTGTCATTGATATTTTTAAACTCCAAAAGTGATGGACTTTGTAGATATTTCACATTTAGCAATGGTATTCTTTTCCATTGCCAAATTTAGAAAAAGAAACCATGATCCATTTCAAAATTAATTGAAATGGAATTAATTTTCATCATAATATTCATTTAACTTATAATTTTTAATGCCTAGAAAATCTAGAAAATAGAAATTTGCATCACTAAATATCATACAAACTAATCCGCCCATGACCCATCATGATATTAGTGATGGAAGTCTAAACCATTTCAATTTCTATCTATATTTCCATTTCTAATTACATTTATATATATTTTCAATTAATCCACACCTTTTGATAGTGATCTAATTTTTTTCCATTTCTAACCTATCTTAATTCTATCCTAATTTTAGAAATGGAATTGGATATCTCTAATTTCTATTTCAAATTGACTTCTTTCTTATAGCATAGGTTCCATGGTATGATTAGCTCCCTTTTTTTTTTTTGCAAAATTTATACATTATAGTATTTGGCTCTTTTCCTTCTTTCCACTTAACGTCAAAGTGCTCCTAACAATGTCACATCATGATACTTGTGCTTTTTTATTTTTGATTGGAAAAGTTGTATCTCTATGTTTCTTATTGTAATGTCTATATCGTAAATTTTCTAATTATCCAAGATTGAGAGAAATAGATAAAGTATGTAAGATAATTAAAAATATATAAAAATGGTTGGGAAAAAATAATCATGAATAGGAGATATATAAGTTGTTTTACTAAGGTAGTTATAAAAAATATATAAAAAAAATTATATTTATGGTTTTCCAGTTGTCCGCCATTGCCCCTTGACTGAATTGCAATGGCCAACACATCCTGGCAGGCTCCAAACAATGACATGACTTGGAATGCCTAGATGACTCTAGTTGAAAGCTGGATTTTATTGGTATTAGTTATTAAAAAAAAATCAATGCTTTGTGTAAAATTTGTGACAAGTACAAAATACTTGTTACGTTGAATAGAAGAAACATGATTCTAGTTAATCATTTATTGGTTGTGCATGTTGTCGACATTTTGGGGATGAATTTTATGAGATTATTCCACAATCAATTCACTATCCATATATTCTAGTGAGTATTGACAATGTATACAATTGAACTAAAATCATTCCTTATTAGTGAGATGATTATAAAGCGATGATGAAGTTTTTCAAAGAAAATAGTTTCTCTTTTAAAGCGATGATTTAAAGTGGCTAAGAAAATTATAAGTGATGAGAGAATCTCTTTCATAGGAAGCCCTTTAAATTTCTTATTTTGAAGTATTTTGTGGAGCATAAAATAGCCACTTCAAACTATCCACAAAATAGTGGACAGCTTAATTACTAAGAGAAAATTTTCTTGTGTAACATATGAATCTCAACCAAAAATATTAGTCATTTAAGCTTGTGAATTCTTTTTGGGCTTGCCGAACTACCTTAAATTTTGGTGTTATGAATATTTCCTTAATTTCTTGTGTATGAGAAATTTTGCTATATATCACTTGAGTTATAATACAAGGCACGGTGGGTTGAGAAAAAGTAAAATTTTGATTGAAAACAAATTGAATTGAAGAAATTCATTGACAATAATGAGCTAGAATAATTGCAAAGTGATGTCAACTTTGATAAAAATTTACTAGGATAGAGTTCAAGTAGTAGCATGATCAATTTTTTATTTGAAAAGAATTAGAAAAAGTGCAGCAAGTTCTACTTATGGTGTAATGTTTCATATCTTCCTGGGCAAAATGAAATATAGGTGGTGTGGTCCTTACATTGTGTAGCAAATATATTTTAATGGAGCTTTATAAATATACCAATCCCAAGAAAAATGATTTTGTATTGAAGAATTTAGCCTTTTCATGCCTGTTTGTCTATCATATTTTTATTTGTTACTTTCACTTTTTTTTTCAAAAAAACAATAAACAAAAAAAGAAAAATAAAAGAGGAGAAAATGAAAAAAAAAACTTGAAAATTTGAAGTATTTTATGTAAAGATTTTCCATTGCATTACCAAAACTCGTTATGAGTTGTAAAAACAAAAACCCCCTATGGGTTCTATATGTTACTATGATATTTTTGAAATGTCTTGTGAAATATGTATCAAGTCAATGTATACTTTGTTTCTTTGTTACTTTTTGAGTAATTTTGCAAAATAACAAAATACATTGTTAAATAAGCCACTATTATGTCCACTTTGCAAAACTTTATCTGTCATCTTCTTTCAGCATAGCCAACAAGAGATGAATTCTATATAGGAGACCCTGTGAATCAAAATTTGTAATTATATCTTAGTGGAGAATCACATGTACCATTGTTGGCACAATCATTTGCAACTCTACATATGTAAGAATTGTGTGATTGAAAATCCATGCTTGCATTACTACCTACTAGGGTGTAGTACACCATAATTTCTGGACTTCATGTAGCACATGTTTTAAAATGTTGCATCATCCATCATTTTGGATGCACTCTTTAAAATGGCAACAGATTATTGATTTTCCATACAAATTTTTTATGGTAGCTTTATTCTATTTTGAGTAGAAAGTGCATGTGCAAAAATTGGGAAACCAAGTACACATTTTTTCTACCAATTCTATGCATTATTATTGTCACTTTGTTATAGTACCAAATATTATCATTTGTGACACATTTCCTATAGCTTATTGGATAATTATCTTTGGTCTAAAGGAGTTCCACAATTATATGAGACATACAAGTAGTAAAGTAGACTTAAGTTTAGATATTAATCTCATAAGTATTGTGTTGGATGTCTAACCAATAAACAATAAACTAGCTTCTGATCGAATTGAGTAAATAAACTTGCATTTTCAAAAAGATACTTAAAAAATAGGATTGACTCACTTACTTGTGTATGATGATATTTTTATTAGTATTTAGGTAATATTGTGTTCAACCATTGGACAAATGGTAGATTCATATGTAAATGTCTATATTCCTTCTTGGCATATAAGGTAATTGTCATTCTTAAACTATTATTATCAAGGATGACCCATTCATAGTTGTACCCTTGGTATTTCATCACTAAAATCATGTGTCATTATGTTTACGTGACATTATCATATCTACTTCTTTTAGTCAATATGTCAACTACTCTTGTTGACTACTTTGAGTATGCATATCTAATATTTGATATTAAATATTTTAAACATACAAAATGATATGGTAGTAAATGTATTTATACTTTTTGTTTCATAAGTATTATACTCATAATAATTAATATATATCTTCCATTAAATATCACCAATGAAAGTCATACAAGTAGAAATGACTTATAAGTCATAAGGTTATCACCACCATATGCGACTTCTCCACTTAGGTGTGTCTCATGACATACCTATCATTCTATCACGGCTGACACATGATTCTTATACTATAGTGGAATCCATAAGTTAAACATTATACTCATAATAATTAAACTTGCTTCAATCTTAATTCTTTACATATAGGATTTATCGCAAGTATTAAGATTTGAATAAATATCACTTCTTTCTTATAATATTGTGTGAGTGTGTATGATATATATGTCACAATCTACCATGGACAACATACATAAACTCATGATATTATAATAATCAATATTTCATTTCTAAATATATTTCATATTCATCAATATCCAAACTACAATATTATCACAATTATAAACATTATCATATCACAACATCAATATACAAGTACATAAAAACCAACCATATATTTAATTTAGCAGGATATTGGGGAATAATTTGTGTAAACTTTTTTAAGTGATATCTTGTGTAATTGAGGATTCTCATTGAAAGCCGAAGTGAGAATGAAAGTCACAAAACCTAATCCAAAATAAATATTACTCATGTTCGCTTTGGATTCTCTCTTATTCGAAGGTTGGAAGTCCCATTTCCTAGGGTTAATTTTTATTGTCTTTAAATCTAAGTTCCCTATCTCTAATATTTTTTTCAAAATATTCTAAATATTGCTTTTATACTTTGAAAATTCTTTAAGTTGAATTGTTTTGGTGTGGGCTTGACATCATAACTTTATTATTTTGTTGAATCTTTTTTAGAGTAATAAAGTCATGATGACAATGAATATCCAAACTAAAGTATCTCTCTTCTAGAGCATGACATCATGGATCAAGGAATGCTATATCTTAAATAATTTTTCTTTAGAATGCAAAGTCATGACAAACATGTTAAACACTTTACATATTGAATATTTTTGGTAATATGACCTATAATTATTATTGTGATTATTCTTATTTAAGCATTTATTGGAGTGATTTCACTAATAAATGTTTAGAAAAAATTTTATGAATATTAGTGAAATCATAACTATTTTGGATAAAATAAAAAGATATGATGGATCTACAGCTTGAAGAGGAGAGAAGCAATTGAGAGTCATGAAATTTCTCATGTTATGACTTAGGAACACTTTCCAAATTTTACTGAATAGTTTCTATATCCTTTATGAGCCTTAACTCTATAAAACTAAACATTTCAATCTTTATACATCATGACTTTATTATCAAATTTTCACATTGGTTTCACTATATAACATTGCCTTTGTGGTCATGCCTTTTTCTTGAAGTTGTGGCTACACTCTCTTAAAATAGATAATGATCATGACTTTATTTTTACATCATGGAAGCCAATCACTTCACTAGTATAATTAGTTACAATAATTCTAAAGTCATGACTTATTCATAATAAAGCCAAGATACTAAGATTTTGACTAATGATATTATTTTCTACTAAGATATTTTATTCCATGGATCATTTATTTTGGTTGGTGTATCTTCAATATTATGATTTTGTACTCCAATAAGAAAATACCAAATTCATGGTCATTTCTAGTACTATGACTTTGTATTACAGAGAGTAAATATATCAATATTAGTTATTTCCAATGCCATTAATTTTTTCTACTGAGTATAAAAATTTCACTCCTCACTATTCCTAGTGTCATGACACTTGTTCAAGAGAGAATTTATTTTTCTCATGATATTCCTATCATCGCAAGATCATGCTCCAAAGATAAGTTAAGTCATGACATTAATTTCCACTATAACTTTTGTACTCTAGAGAAGATCTGATGAGACTTGAAATCATGACCTCAAGCCAATATTGTGACTTCTAGCTTAGAAAGTCGCATGGAATTCCTGAAGTATATAAGTAATACTGAAAAGATTTTACAAAAAGAAAAAGAGAGAAATTGGATTTCAATCTATGAGCAACTATAAATTAAATCATAGGTAGTCTGATTCCAACCCCGAATTAGTGGCAAATCTAAGAAGAATGAAAGCAATACTTGATTGGGTTTAGGCGTTTAGGTTTTGATACTTGATTATCACTTGGGTTAACATTAGGATTCCTAGATTCCATGAGATGCCTCTCAAAACATCTCACATAGAATCTTCCCTGATTTTAGGCTAAATTAAGATCTAGGATTAATTAATATTCTTGTATGTGATGAATATGTAATTTTATAAAGTTTATGTTTATGTTAATATAATGGTTTGGATGTGTATGATATGAATGTTATATAGAACTATAATTTAGGGTTTTCATTGTTACATTGGTTTATGCATGTCGATGATGGATAACGTTTATATGTATATCATGGGATATACTAATATAATATAGTAAGAAGGAAGTAATAGTTCTAACCTTAACATGTGAGATAAACTTATGTGAAAATCTAAGATTGAAGTTAGTCTAATCATTGCAAGTTTGGAACTTATGATACTAAAAGAACAAACATACTTATAACTAATCAATTATACATATTCTAGAAGAATTAACCTCTGATGATATGAGGGTTAAGTAAAATATATAACCTAGAAGTTACTTCATAGTGTTGAAGTTATGTGATGGTTGTGATGGATTATGATAGGTAAGTCACAAAGAACATACAAGAAAAGGTTCTTCGTAAGGTGATGATGGTCCTATTAGTCAATTCCTATTGTATGATTTCCATTAATGTGATTCATCTCGTATCTTTTAGACATTAGGGATATGAGAATATAAGTGTATATTCAAAATAATCATCAAAATAAATTGATGTATTGCCTAAAAGGAGTGCATGTGTTAATATCTAATGAATGAAATAAGATATGGTTTTGATAGTAAATTATCAAGGGAAAAATTATGAGATCATCCTTGGTAGTGATAGTCCAAGAATGATAGATACATTATATACTAAAAGGACATTAGAATATCTTCACACTAATCTACCATTCATCTGATACTCACACACTACATTGATAAAACACTAAGGAAGTATCATCACACAAAAGGATATGAGCTAACTTTAGAGTCTAAGTATCCTTCCGAAAACCCAAGTCTATCTACTCAACTTGAGTATCAATTATTTCATTGTTAGTTGTTGTGACTTTGTTATGCTGCCTATTATTTTTTAGATAGTATCACAAAAGTTGTTGGTGAGGATCTCTCAATAATAAAGATCTGTAAGTATATGAGTCACATAATTTGTAAGTAAGATTTTTATCTAGATATTGATCATACAAAGAATATATTAGTAGTTCAATCAACCAATAGTGATGAAATATTATTCTAGTAGATTAAATAATTTCGGATTTTGGTAAGAATCTTAAATCCTAGGGTTTATCTATTTTCATTCATATGATACATATTTAAATAGCTCAGTTCATTATGATTTTGGATATAAAATGAATATTAGATTATTTATAGAATGCCTATTTTCTCTAATGAAAAATAAAGTAGTTATTACCATTGAGTTCATCCTAATGATCGCCCCCTCATAGTTATTTTTTTTAGTATTTTACCACTAAGATAGCAAATCATCTCTTCTCGAGGATCATTCAGAAGTCTATACTATTTAGACAACTAGTCAATTTTCCTTGATGGTTGCTTCGTATATACATTATTAATCTCTATATTTGGATATCTTAAAGACTTTGAACTAATGTCATCCTAAATTATTTGAACTTTCAACTTTATAAGAATAATATTCACACAATTAACAAACATCCTTCCTCAAATTTCACTAGTGGGAATCATATGAGTGAAAACAACTCAAAGAGATAGTATCACCTTATGAGTCACAACCACTCATCCACATCCTATAGATTATTTGTCATCATTTTTTATAGTAATGATGTAACTCTCACACTAAAGGTGAAACCTTTAGGAGAAATTTCTATAAAATGCTCACATTAATTGAGAGTCAGTTCTTCTCAGACATGTACAATAGGTTGGCATGTATAATCATTCATTCTTTGGTTTTGTGAGTATCATACTCACTAATTAACATTTTTAAATTTCAAGTTTAGACATATAGATTTTTCTCATACATCATGGTAAGAAGGGATATCACTTTCTTCCTATTGTATGTGTGACTGAGCATCATGGTTTATCTATTACCATTAACCTTGATAATATGTGAAAATCTCCCAATTATCAAATCCTAATTTTAGTTCTATATAATCACTAATTTTATCAATATTCATTCCATGACATAAATAAAATATCGTATTTATAATCAAAATATCCACACATCATATTAACTAAAAAAAAGTAACCCTAGACCTCAATTAGCCTAATATTGAAGTGATGTTCATATGAGGTATAAGAAAAGAAATCTTGTGAATATTAGGTTCTCATTAACAATCCTCATGAGAGTCTATGATTCAAAACCTAATTTCCATACTATTTTAATTTAATACTTTAAATCTATTATAGAGAAGAGGGTTTGAAAGTCATGGATCCCAACTCATGGATTTAGCCTTGATATTGCATCCCTTGCTTATCATGGATCCCCTAGGAAGTATGAAAATCACCTCTAGGATCATTGATGTGCCTCATTGAATGTAAAAAAAAAAAAAGTTGGTTGGATTTTTCTCTATTTTTCTTCTCACTCTTTCATGTCTTTTTAACTTCGTGGATTCTATGAATTTTTCAAGTAGAAATTCATTGCTTTTGAATGATGCCATGACTTTGACCTTTGATTTCTTGAGCTTATCGTAACTACTCAATATGATCATGGAAGGTGTAACCAAGTTGTGACATGAGAAATGTCACAATTCTAATTCACTTTTGTCCTCTCCGAGTCATTTCTTTTACAAGTTTACCAATTTCACAAAGAATAACTCAATTTTCACTAATATTCATCAAATTAAATCAAAATAGATATTAAATGATATCTCTCCAATTAAAGCTCAAATACATAGAAACACGTCAACAGATACATGCCAAATGACCTAGAAAATCAATATATAGATTATCGAACAAACTCTCATACTAAAAGTAGTTTTCATCTTTGAGTAAGGAAGGAAAGAAATCCCATATCAAAAGATTACCACAACTAGGTTTGAGTGTTATGATAGACTATTTTCTTTTAAAATAGAATATTAAATCTAAGGATTTGTTATTTTGTATAAGAATCAGCGAGTGCAATGAGTTCATTCATCAAACTATGCTAAAAGAAAAAACTTGGGTTGCCTCCTAAGCAATTCTATATTTAACATTTGCATCTAGACTATCATTTGATCTCCAATTTGGTTAGTAATTTTAGTAGTCAAAAAAAGCTTCTCTTTATATTCTTTTTCTTCTTCTTATCTTCATGAATTCTCATTCAGTATCAAGTCATCTTTCAAATTATCTATTTCATTATATTCTTCCATGAATATCATGATTTTGAATGAAATCACAAAAATCTTTCTTCTGGTTATCTTTTATAAGGCAGTAACATGTTATGAAGTCACAACTCCATCTATTTCATTTTGGATTTTATATGTCATGTCTTTAGAGATAGGCATGACTTCTTTAAACTTCTAATTCTCCATTATTGTGATTTCGTCTACTACCATGAATTAGTTCATTCATTCATCAAATAAAGTCATGTCTTCTTCATAAGTCACAACTTTATTATTATAGCTACTAGTTTTTTATCTTTTTTGGCTGCTCAATATTATTGTATTTACCTCATCTTTCTCTTCTAACAAATTAACCATCAGTTGTGGACTCCTTCACTAGCACTTTTAAATTGGACATTCTATCAATTCATCTTTCTCTTTCACATTTTAAGAGTATTCTGACTTGGATCCTCCAAAAGTCACATCATTGAAAAATATCATGACTTCACAATATTTTCTTCATCATAGTCACTATTCAATATTTAAATTATCAAATATTCTTAAGTATTTTGGTACTATTAGATGATGTGTAAGTATGATAATAGAACATAATTGGATCAATTTTATGGCTTTGGAGTTTTGGTAGATTTTGTTGAATAGTCATGAAATTGATATATTTTTAGAATCATTTGGATACTTGGTAACTTATGGATCATTGAGTAGTTTAAGTATTCATTCTTGGCCAAACCATTACTGAATTAGTTGTGATAATCATTATATATCAAACTCTACTGCCTCATTAGCACAATCATTTAACTGTATAATATATTCTTTGTAGTTATAAAATTCTCATTGAGTCATAATTAAACTAATCTCATAATAATTAAATGACTATGATATTAATTTCATATTATAGTAACTAAGTACCCCACTAGTATTAAAATTTGTGGCTACTTTCTAATAAGTTACAAAGCCAAAACTACTTAGGCCAAAACTACAGTAATTTTCCAACACCATAACTTTTGGATGCAAAATATTATAGAGAACATTTATTCAAGTATGACTAATCACCAAGGTTGTGACTCTTGTCCTCATGAAAAGGTAAAGCTATAACTTTTATATTTGAGCTATTTTTCAATTATGTGCTTTTTTGCAGCACCATGGTCATATGAAATACATAAAAAGGTCAAGACCAAAGCTATAACCATTCTCAATACCGTGGCTATTTGATTCACTGGAGACCATTCCTAGTGGCGTAGCCATTCCCAAGTGATGTAGCTATAATATGCACATGAGTGTTCATTCCAAGTTTCATGGTCATTCCTAGCTTTGTAGCTATATGATGAGCATAAGATGTCATTATTAGTATTTTATCCATTCCTAGAACCATGGCCATATAATGAATTAAAGAGACTAATATTAAAGTCATGACTATTCCTATTATAATGACTTTGTATTATAGAAAGATTAAGACATAGTCTAAAGTCATAGCCACTATATAGAGTCAAAACCAAGTGCATAAATAAAGATCAAAGTCACGACATCTTTCAAAAGCCATGACTTTCTACTTAGAAAAATATAAAAATATCAGAGTATAAAAGATAAAATAGAAGAGATACACAAATATCTTCAATATTTTCTTTTTCTCCAGGTACTAACACAAATTCAAAGTATAACAACAACCCTAAGAGCAATTTTCACACTCCCTAAAAGATTTACAAGCAAGCAAGTGACCCAAGATGCAAGCTAAACCCTAGAGTTAGAAGGCATGGCTTTCAAAATCCATCTCTTTAGGGTAGATTCGAGAAAATCAATCAAAATAGCATGGGAATATGGTTTATGTTCTAGATTCTTGTGAGGGCTATCATTAAGAATATAAGATTAATAGTATTTTTTTTCTTATATCTCATGAATCTCTCCCAAATGTCCAACCTAATTGAGATCTATAATTTGTATACTTTTGTTTATGTGTTATATAAATAATTTTGTGATTAATAAAGGTGTTTAATTTATGTTATAAAATAGAAATTGATAGTTATGGTGATTAAATAGAACTTGAATTAAGGATTTGACTATTAGTGAGTTTGTATGTGTTATCTTGGTTGATGGTGACAGGTAAACTATGAGGCTCACTTGCATATATGGTAAGAAGGAAGTGATAGTACTCCTAAATACTATGTGAAAGGCAAACATATATGTAAAAACTTAAAATATAGATATATTAATCATTATGAGTATGATGCTTATGAAACCAAAAGCATGAATAATTTTATATGCTAATCTATTATACATTTCTTAGAATAACTGATTTTTGATTGAGGTGGATATTATATAGAATATTCTTCTAAGAGTTTCACCTTTAATATGTGAGACACATTATCACTATTGAAGGATGATGGTAGGTAATCAAAAGAACATGCACAAGTATATTGAGACTCACAAGGTTGTGACAACCCTTTGATTTAATTTCACTCATATGGTTGATGGTTCACACTAGCAAAACATCAAGGAAGCTTATGTTAATTATGCAAGTATGATATTTATGATGCTGAAAGTGCAAATGCTTATAAATTATATTAGTTCCTAGTCTTTATTACACACGAGGCTGACAAATAAGAATGTACATATAAAGCAACTATCAAGGATAGTTGAAAAGTTGCCTAAAGGTTACGGGCTTGTGAATGACCTCGAGCATATATTATTTTTTGTCTTAGTGGTAAAGTACCGAGTGAATAACTATAAGGAGGCCATTAATGGGGTGAGCTCATTGGTGACACCCACGTTATATTCCATTAGGACAAAGGATCATTGCACATCAACCCAACATTTATTTTGTATCTAAACCCAATATAGTTTGAATTATTTGAAAATGCATCACATAAACTAAGTGGATAAATCCTAAGATCTAAGTGTCATACTAAAATCACTAATTATCTCTTTTCTAGAATTATCTCTCTAATGGTTGACTGAACTGCATATACAAGATTGATATCAAGATGAAAATCCTATTTACTACTTGTTTAACCTATATATTTGTAAATATTTGTTGAAGAGATATTGTCACCAATGAGCTTTTAGGACACAAAGTCGCAGCAAGTTTTTAGAAAATTTGTTGAGGATTATTTGATTTGATAATTCTTTTTTAGTAGTTAGGTAGTATTATTTGATTTACCTTGTTATCTTGTTTTGAATGTGGATTGTAATATTTTGTATTTTGCATGTAACTTTTCTTTTCTATTTTTAGCCCACCATGTTATAAAATAAAACTAAACCCGCAATAATTTGAAAAATAAAAAATTCAAAGCTAAAGCAATAAATTATATCATGAAATAAAATACATTCAAAAGAAAATGAGAAATAGGAAATAAATAGGAATGAATCTCAAAGGAATAGGAAAACTCCTTTTATAGGGACAAATTTAGAAATCCCTAAAGAGATTTCTGATGTGGGCTAGGTGATTTTCACCTAACCCCAATAAAATAACATTCTCCCACTTGAAAATAACTTTCTTTATTTTTCAATACTTACTTTCATTCTTGTTAAGCCACATGAAGTTCTACACCATTCAAACTTATCAGTGTTGATTAGTTTAGTCAAAACATCCACTATGTTTTCTTCGGTATGAATCTTTTGCATATCCACACTTCCTTCTTCTATTTTCTCTCGTACAAAATGATATTGTACCCTGATGTATTTTGGCTTTGAGTGAAATATTGGATTTCTTGCTAAGTGTAGACACTTTGACTATCACAAAATAAAGTAACATTATTTTGTTTGTATCCAAGCTATTTCAATAGTATTTGCAACCAGATTGCCTCTTTACTGCCTTGTGTAACTGCAACATATTCTGCTTCTGTCGTAGAAGTAGATACAATATGTTACAATTTTGAAACCCAACTTACAGCTCCTCCAGCAAGAGTAAAAACATAACCTGTTGTAGACTTGCTATTATCAATATTTATAGCATAGTCTACAACAACATAACCTCTGACAATAAGATTTGAAATTTCATAGCATATTGTAGTATTTGAGGTTCTTTTCAGATATCTAAAATCCTCTTCACAGTACTCAAATGTTCTAAGCCAGGATTTGCCATGAATCGACTAACAATCCCACTGCTTGTGCAATATCTGGTCTTGTACAAATCTTTGCAAACATTAGACTTCCCACTGCTGATACATACGATACTCAAGACATCTTCTTCCTCTCTTCTTCCGAGCTAGGACACATGCTTGAGGATAATTTAAAATTAACAGGAAGATGTGTAGAAATTGGCTTACTATCTTGCATGTTGAAAAGCCGCAAGATCTTGTTAAAATAATTTTATTGAAAAAGCAAAATCTTCTTATTATTTCTATCTCGGTAAATCTGCATCTCTAGAATATTATTTGCTAGTCCCAATTTTTTCATATCAAATTCCCTAGTTAATTGGGCCTTCAATTCTTAGATTTGATATTTGTTTGGGTCTGCTACCAATATGTCATCTACATATAATATTAAAATGATGAAATCATTTTCTTCAAATCTTTGGTAGTATGTATAATGGTTTGAATTGAGTCTATTATACCCAAGGCTCATGATGAAGGAATCAAATCTTTTATACCAACACCTCGGTGCTTGTTTTAGACCGTATAAAGATTTGTTCAACTTACAAACCAAGTTCTCCTTACCAATTTCAACAAATCCTTCTGGCTGGAACATATAAATTTTTTCTTCAATTTCTCCATGAAGAAAAGTAGTTTTAATATCTAACTACTTCAAATACAAATCAAGTATAGCACATAGAGTCATTACTATTCTAATTATTGTAAACCCATTTGCAACATTACCTTCTTTCTGAGCATATCCCTTTATCACCAATCTTGCATGATACCATTCTACTTGATCATTGCTATCCCACTTTATCTTGTAAACCCATTTGTTGCCAATAGCTTTTCTTCCAATTGGTAACGGTACTAGCTTCCAAGTCTTGTTCTTATGTAGAGAACAAGACTTGAAATGTTGAAGGCTCACCATCTAAACTATATGAAACTAGCTTTTCTTATGTTAGGAAACAATATATGAAACTTCTTGAAATGTTGAAGGCTTGTCATCTTATGTTAGGAGACAATATGCAATGTTGAAGGCTCACCATCATATGTTAACGGTACTAGCTTCCAATTGGTAATGGTACTAGCTTTTCTTAGGGTATGCTGACATCCAGAAAGATGCATCTGAACTATATGAAACTTCTTGAAATGTTGAAGGCTCACCATCTTATGTTAGGAGATAATATGCAATGTTGCTCTCCATAACATACTATGAGTGCCAAGCTAGTGGTCTTTTATTATGAGTTGGCCGACTAACTTCTTGAGCCTCAAACACGATTTGTTCTTGTGCTTCATGCTCTAGTTCTTTCTCCATTGATTTTGGAACATCTTGTATCTGATTATTTTTTACACGCACAGAGGTAGATTCTAAAACATCTTTTAATGTGCTATAATCTTCAATTCTTTCATTAAAAATTACATCTCTATTGATTATTATGTTGTGGTCAGTGTGCTTTCACAGGTGATACCCTTTCGCACCTTCAGCATACCCTAAGAATATGTATTTTCTGGATTTTGGATCCAACTTTGTTCTTTCTTGGGTATTATACATCACATATGCAAGACATCCAAATAATATAAAGTAGAATAATCTACTGGCTTACCCGTCCACATCTCCATTGGTGTCTTCAAATTAATCGATGTTGATAATGATCGATTTATCATATAGCATGTAGTTTTTGCTGCTTCCGTCCTAAAGGAATAGGGTAGTCTTGCGGCCCTTAACATTGCTCTCATTCTTTCTACAAGAACACTATTCAGCCATTCTGCTACTCCAGTTTGTTGTGATATGTATGTGACTGTGAACTATCATTTGATATCTTCTTGCTTACAAAAAGTAAGAAATTCACCAACTGTATACTCACTTCTATTATCTGTCCATAAATACTTAATTCTTTTTCAAGATTCAAGTTTCACTAATGCTTTGAAGTCTTTAAAAGTTAAAAAAACATCTGACTTTTTCTTGATTGGATATACCCAACATCTTCTTGAATAATCATCAAAGAAGGATACAAAATATTTTGCTCCTCCATAAGATATTTCAGGTGATTCCCATACATCAGAATATATCAAGTCTAGAGTATTTTTACTTCTTACATTTGATCTTTTAAATGCCAATCAATTCTGCTTACTAGTAACACGATGCTCACAAAAGATAAATTTACCATTTTGAGCCCCAGAAGTAAATTTTTATTAGAGAGAATCTTCAAACCATGTTCTGACATGTGACCTAGTTTGAGATGTCATATCATCGTTGATTCTTCTTTTTTAGAAATTGATGCAACACATACATCTGCTTTCTGTATTTTTCTCCTTTAAGCATGAATAAATTTGTTGTGATCTTTTCTCTCTTCATTACCACAATTGAACCTCTCACAATCTTTATCATCTCATTTTCAATATGAGTTTTGCATCCAAGACTATCTATTTGTCCAAAAGATAATAGATTTTTCTTCAAGTCAATCACATGTCGTACCTCTTGAATGGTACAAATCATACCATCAAACATTTTAATTTTGATAGTGCCCATACCAACAATTTTCAAAGTATGATCATCACCCATGTGCACTGCCTCACCTAAGATTGGCTCATATTTGTGAAACCAATCTCTTCGAGATGTCATATGCCACGATGCTCCTGAGTCTAGCAACCATACATCACTAAACTATTTTCTACTTTCAACCATTATTGTTACCTTACTTATAAAATATTACCTTCATCATTGATATACTTGCAACATTCTTTTGAGTCTTAGATAACTCATCATCCATATTTCTTTTCTTAAACCAATAATCTCTTTTTAAGTGCCCTTTCTTACCACAGTTATAGCATTTAATATTTTTCTTCTAGATTTTAATCTATCATAGTTATAACTCCCATTGGGGCCACACTCCGTTGATCTCCATCGTATCATCGTCAAAGCATCTATTTTTTTGTGTATTTACATATCTATCCTCTTTATTTTTCTGTCTATTTTCTTCTTCTAAGATGGCAGATGCAATATTATTAAAAATTAAACTATCGATCAATGCATCATTTGTTAAATTGATGATGAGTTGATCATATGAATCAGGTAAACTATGAAGTAAAATCTTAGCACGTTCAACTTCTACTATTTTATGACCCAACGTAGTAAGTTGCAAAAATAAAGTATTCAGAGTGTTGATATGATTAGTTACCATAACAGACTCCATCATTCGTAAAGTATAAAGTCTTCTTTTTAAGAAGATCTTGTTGTGAAGTGACTTTGCCTCGTACAACCTTGTGAGAGTATCCCACATTTCTTTTGCCGCATTCTTTTCTGCCACACTCGATAATACTCCATCAGCAAGTGCCAATTGTAGGTCAGCTACTGCATTACTATCCATCTCATTCCACTTATCTTCATGAATTCTGGTGAGCCTTTTTACAATTACATCTAAGTAATTATTCTTCCTCAAAATTGCCTTAATTTTCATTTTCCATAATGAAAAATTATTTCCATTGAATTTTTTCTATTTCAAATTTTGCTGCCATGTTTCACTTTTATAGTGAACAATAATTGAAAATAATAATAACTATTTGTGTTATTACACTAAAAAAGTTCCCAGGTAAGTGGAGGGGCACAATTACCCTTTTAAAAGCCACAAACCTTGAGGCACTTATCGCCCTTATGACAGAACTTTTCTAAAATGCATTAACCATAAAAGTTACTAACTAACCTCCTCTGATACTACTGTTAAAAAATAAAACTAAACTCACAATAATTTGAAACATAGAAAATTCAATACTAAAGTAATAAATTACATCATGAAATAAAATATATTCAAAAGAAAATGAGAAATTGGAAATACATGGGAATGAATCTCAAAGGAATATGAAAACTCCTTTTATAGGGAAAATTTTGGAAATCCCCAAAGAGATTTCTTATGTAGGCTAGGTGATTTTCACCTAACACCAATAAAATAACACACCAATCAACAAAACAAAAATTTGGGACTGAGCTAATATCTAGAGAATCAAAAAACAAAAATTCAAAAGTTGATGTACATCTAATTGTTCAAGTAAAACTTAAACCTAATTCTTAAGGAGTTAAAAGAAAAGAATGAAGCAGATGACTATCATTTGAGAAGAAATGAGAAGAACATGAATTAGTAGGATCAAGAGGAATATCTAGGAGAAACCTTATTTTGTGGAAAAATTAGAGACATGAGGAACAAAGGAATGAGAATTTGATGAACTATTGAACAAAGGGATGACTTAGGAAATGAAAGGCAAAGCAAACATAAAGGCCATGATACTCACTATAGATACAATACTTGATAGTGTCGCAACTTTCAACAAAGCCATGAATTCATAAGAATAATTACTAATAAAATGGGAAAATCTAGAATGATCTATTTTGAAGGTGTTATTCAATCATCTTTTTAAAGCTTTTTTAGGGAAGAACAAGAAAAAGCAAGTTATCATCTCAACATTACTAATAGGAGATATGAATATCACAAACATTAATATCATAAAAAAATATGAGGTTACAATTGCATGATCATTAAATGATATCAAAGGTATTAGCCCGTCAACATATATGCATAAGATCCTCCTGGAGGAATATGTGAAGTCAATGATTGAACACTAATGATATTTGAATCCAATCATGAAAGTCATTTAAAAAATTGTGAAATTGCTCAACATGGTTAATAACGTGATATTTAAATAGTCCATGAGTGAGCCCAATATATCTTATACTAAAGAAAGGAGGGTTGATGGTGGTGAAGATGAAAAATGATAAGAAGGTTTCAACACAATCAAAAACTGATGATGACTATGCATTAATTATAAGAAATTGAACAAATGAACGAGGAAAGATCACTATCCACTCCCATTAATGGATCAAATATTAGACAAAATCTCATCTCATTTTTCTATTATTTTTTTAAATGAGCATAAATGCTAATATTAGTTGTTGATTAATCATATATATATATCACTAAAAGAAAATTTCTCAGATGATATCACATATATATATATATATAGGCTAATATATATATATATAGGCTAAAATTACATAAAATTTCTCAGATGAGCAAGTTTCATTAGTAAAGACTCTACTTATATAGTATGATGATTTTGCTAACTATTTAGCATGTAATGCCTTACCCCCATTTTTCATATCACATCAAACAAAATTATATATGATGTGAAACATTATCTTTGGGATTGTCCATTATTATTTAAAAATGTGCTAATTAGATTATAAGGAGATGAGTTTCCAAAAGTGAGCAACTAGTGATTATCCTTAAATGCCACTCTTCCCTGTATGTAAGAAATTATGGTGGAAACAAAACTGCTTAAAAGGTATTGCAATCCAATTTTTCTTGGTCATCATTATTTCAAGATTATCAAAACATGGCACAACAATGTGATAAATGCATATGATAAGGGAATATATCTAGGCAATATGAAATACTATTGAACCTCTATCCTAGAGTAGAAATCTTTGATATATAAGAAATTGACTTTATGAGTCATTTTTTGGTATCTTGTGAGAAATAATATATTATATTGGTAGTATATTATGTATGAATATGTGTGGAAGCAATAATAGTAAAGAAAAATAATGTCAACATAGTTTTGAAGTTCTTATGTAAAAACTATTTCACCCAATTTGGAGCACTATGATGTATCATAAGTGATGCAAAAAGTTATTTTTGTAACCAGATATATGAAGCATATTTGGAAAAAGCATTGAACTACGCATAAAAAGGGACTCACATATTTTTCCCAAATAAAAGAGCAAGTTGAAATTTCAAGCATGAAGATAAAAAAATATTGGAGAAGATGGTTAATCTATCTAAAAAAGATTAGTCTCAATGCTTGGAGGATACAATATGAGTCTATATAACTACTTTTAAGAGATCATTGAGAATGTCTCCTTTTTGACTTTCCTTTGAAAAGGCTCGTCACTTGCTAGTTGAACTTGAAACATAAAGCTTAGTATGTTATTAAAAATTTAAATTATGACTTTAAGGATGCAAAAAAAACAATGGTTCTACAAATGATTAAATTGGAAGAGTTTAGAAATAAAACATATAACAACTCATGAATTTATAAAGATAAAATAAAACAATTGCGTGATAAGAATTTAACAAGGAGAGAGTTCAAAGTCAAGAAAAATGTATTAATTTTCAATTCACATCTTAAGTTATTCTCAGAAAAGTTGAAACCTCTATGGTATGATCATTTTGCAATAATATCCATGACTCCTTATGGGGAATTCATGGTGAAGTAAAAAATGGAGGGGAATTTAAGGTAAATGGACAAAGGGTAAATTATTACATGATTGGGATACAAATTTTTAAGGATCTGGTCAATTACAAAGTCATGGTCATTCCTAGCACTTTGACTTTGATGTTATAGAAAAAAATGGTCAATTATAAGCTTAAAGACAAATTCATGGTTATGCATAATACCGTGAGTTTAGGGTTATTAAAAATTAGCCAAGAAAAACTCAAAGACAAAGTCTTGACAATACACAACACAATGACATTAGGGTTACACAAATATATTGGCCAAGAAAATCTAAAAGACAAAGTCATGAATGTGCTTAGCACCGTGACTTTGGGGATACATAAAGAAAAGGGGTAGACTTAAATCAAAGAAAAATCCATGGCATTCACTAAAAATATAACATCCATAAAAGAAAATGTTTCAGAAAGAAGTGAAGATGAAGTAAGACAAATGGAAGAAACAAAAAATGGAAGTAAAAAGCTATACTAAAATATTTGCATGGACTTTAAAGATCACCAATAGAGGTGAACAAATATTGATGGTCTAGATATGAAAATTAAATGTAGCTCTGCTTGGGAGGCATGTTAAAATTTTTATTGTATGAGTGATGCAATAAATATTCTATATTCATCACATGAATGATTATACACACTCAACTTTCATATAAGTTTAGTCACGTAACTCTAACACCACCATAACTATCAATATATCCACTAAAAGTTTCTCTATTATTTTGAGACACTACAACACTCAAACCTAGTCATAGAATAAAAATATTTTTTTGAGATAAAATAAATTTTTTAATGAGGGGGAAGTTATTATTCATGAATCATCAATAGTTTTAGTATGAGAGTTTATTTGATATTCAAATTATCAAATATTTTGAATATTTTGGTAGTATTAGATGGTGTGTATACATGGTAACATGACATAATTGGATCAATTTTACAACTATTGGAGTTTTAGTAGATTTTGATAAATAGTCATAAAATTGGTATATTTTTTGATAGATTTGGTGACTTGGTAATTTATGAATCATGATGTAGTTTTGACATCAATTATTGGTCAAAACTCTACTTAATTAGTCGTGAAAATCTTTATACTCCATGACTATACTATCTCATTAGTTTAATCCTTAAATTATGTAACATCTTTTTTATGGTTGTATTTTTATCATTGGAGATACAATCATACTTATCTCATAATAATTAAAAAGATGTTGTATTAATTTTACATTATAATAACCAAGTACCTTACTAATGCTAAAATTCACAATCACTTCATAGTACCATGACTTTATATTTAACGAGGGTTTATTTTCTCAAGTCAGAGCCTTAGCTTATTCACAATGCCATGACTTTTGAACTATAAAAAGTTACAAAGCCAAAACTACTCAGGTCAAAGCTTATTCACAATGCCATGACTTTTGAACTTTAAAAAGTTATAAAGCCAAAACTACTCTAGCCAAAGCTGTGATAATTATACAATGGAATGAGTTTTGGACATAAAATGTTATTACCATCTTATAGAGTGAATTTACTCAAGTATGGCCAATCATCAAGACCATAACTCTTGTCCTTAAGAAAAAGAAAGACCACAACTTTTATGTTTGAGCTAATTGCCAATGTCATGACTTTTTCCAGTATTGTGTCCATGCGATATATAAAAAAAGTCAAGACCAAACTCATGGCTATTCTCAGTATCATATCTATTTGATATACAAGAAAGACTATTCCAAGTGCCATGCTCATTCTCAGTATTACAGCCATTTTATGCACATGGGTCATTCCTAGTGCCACAAGCATTCCTTATGTAATGACCATATGATGCGCATGAGAGTTCATTCCTAATGTCATAACCATATGATAAATAAGAGAGACCAATACAAAAGTCATGACTATTATTAACATCATGAATTTATGTTACATAGACAATAGGTCCAACTCACTAATACTTTCCAATGCTGTGACTTAGTTTTATAGAATGATTAGAGATATATTCCAAAGCCATGACCACTATAAAATCATGACCTTGAGCTCAAGAGTTGTAGACCAAAGTCACATCATCTTTTTCTCCTTGAACCAAGATAAAGTTAAAGTGTACTTTGACTTTATCTTGGTTGGGGGCTTGACTTTCAAACCCCCCCCTAAAATAGATTCTAGAAAATTAATAAAAAAACATGAGGATAGTGTTTGTGTCTAAGAATCTCATGAGGGTTGTTATTGGAAATCCAAGTTTCATGAGATATATTATCATGTCTCTCGTGAATATTTTTCCAATGTCACACTAAATTGAGATCTAGATGGTATCTAATTTTGTTCATGTGATGTTTAAATAGTTTTGAGATTAAAATAAATATGTTTGATTTTTATTGTGGAATAAAAATTTATGGATGTGGTGATTAAATAGGACTTGAATCATAGTTTTGACTATTGGTGAGTTTGTGTGTGTTATCATGGTAGATGGTAATAGATAAACTATGAGGCTCACTCATGCATATGGTAGAAATAAAGTTGTAACTCTTATAACTATGATGCAAGAGACAAACATTTATGTTAAAACTCAAATTTTAGGTATGTTAATTATTATGAGTATGATGTTTAGGAAACCAAAAAATAAGAATAATTTTACATGTCAATCCATTATATATATCTTAGAAAAATTGATTCTCGATTGAAGCAAATAGTTTATATAATATTTTTTTAGGGTTTCACTTTTAGTGCATGAGTAGCATCATCATTGTGAAAGATAATGATAGTTAATCCATGGGACATACAATAGTATATTTTGACTCACAAGGTGGTGATAATCATTTGAGTTGCATTCACTCATATGTTTCCCACCAGTGAAACTTGAGGGAAGTGTATGTTAATTATACTAGTATTATGCTTACAAAACTAAAAGTGAAAATACTTATAAAATATATTAATCCTTAGTCTTTAGTGACAATTGAGGCTAGGGAATAATATACATATGAAGAAACTATCAAGGCTAGTTGATGTGTTGCCTAAAAGGATGGTCTTATGAATACCTTTGAAGTAGATATGATCTATTGTCTCAATGTTAAAAATCGAGAAGTTAATAATGAGTGGATCTTCATTATGATGAGCTTAATGGTGATAGCCATCTTATATGCCATAAGGGTAAATGGTCATTACACAATAACCCAACCTTCATTCTATATCCAAACCCAATACAATTCAAATTATTTGAACGTGTATCAAATTAATTAAGTAGATAAACCCTAGGGTCTAAAAGTCATATCAAAATCCATGATTATCTTGTTTACTAGAATTATGTTGTCTTGCCTTTGGTTGATTGAACTATTGATATAATTTGTTGGGATTGATATCTAGACAAAATTCTACTATATTACTTGTATGACTTATATACTTGTGTTTCTTTTTTTACATAATACCCTCTCCAACTAACTTTTGAAATACTATCTAACCAATAAAATTGAGTAGCATAACAAACTCACAATAGTCACTTTTAATGATTTCTTCACCCCAAAGTGCTTATATTTCATCATCTTCTCCTTCTTCTTCTGAACAATAATTTTCTATAAAGTATATTCATCTAAGTCTATGTTTTGTCTAATGGTAGTATGTACGAGGCTATCTACTCCCCAGTAATCTTCTTTCTCATCATCGAGAATCTATAGGCATTTGTAGAGTTTGAACTTCACTTTCTCTTCACCCACATGAAGTGTGAATTCTCCTTTATTGACATCTATCGATGTCTATCCAATATCTAAAAATGGTCGTTCCAAGACCAATGAAGTATATCAATCTTAACACATATCAAGTACACTAAAATCTATAGGAATAATAAATTTATCAACCTTCTCTATGACACCTTCAATAATACTTCTCGAAAATTTTATCAAATGGCCAATCATGTGAAGCGAGAAAGGTATAAAAAGTTCAAAAGGTTCAAGCTATGTAATATGGAAAATGAAATCAAAATAATACTTGATGACAAATGACATAATATCTTTTGGAAAGTACTCCCAAGAATGCTCTAGATCATAAAAATTTTTTGATCTTTCAATTTTCTTGAGAGCTTATATTGAATGATGACACTTTACCTCTTGGTCATGTTCACCATTCTATACGTATCAAACTTTCTACTACTACTCATAATACCTATCAATAACTTCACATAATTGGACATCTTAGAAGAAGATTTGGAAATTGAGATATTAATTTCTAACTTATAGAAGATATAAGGAAATAGCTCCTTACCACTTATAAAAGAAGATTGTTCATCAAGCATCGCCTTTCTAAAATGTTGTGGATAAGATAGGTTAGTGGAAAGATTTGATTTACCATTTGCATATTCATTTATTAGAATATTTTTCTATTCGTGGTTTCCTATAATCTATATTTCCACCTCCTTACCACTTTCTTAATTTTCATGACTAGGATAGTGAGTAGGACAATGGGTTCCATGGATGTTGTGATTTTATGACATGTTGTAGCTTCATAAAATATCACACTGGCGGGCATATGTTTATTATTCTATGTACTGACTTTTTTAGATAATTTGGCATGTATTTACCATTGTATTTGTATATATTTGAGAGTTTATTGGATATATTTTACTAAATATGTATTTTGAAAGAATATAATGAATGTTAGTGAAATTATAATAATTTTAGGTGAAATTAGTAGATTTGGTGGAGTGATGACTTGGAGGAGAGAAAAGAGATGGAGAATCTTGATATTTTTTATATCACGACTTGGGTACACCTTTTCTTTTCCCATAAACTAGTCATGACATCTTTTTTTAGCTATACCCCTATAAAACTCATCATGATAGTCTTTATGAAGTCATGGTAGTATTAACTATAAAATACAATAATGATTGTGAAATTATTTTCATGTCATGTTAGCTAAGTGTTCCACTAGTATAATCAGTAGTGATAATTTCTAGTGTAGTAACTTATTTGATACAAAGCCAAAATACCAAATATTTTGAGTCATAACATTATTTGCATACATGATTTTTCATTTTAGAGAGCATTTATTTTATTTAAGGCCTTTCTGCCTCCAAGATTTTGTGTTCCAGTGAGAAAATATCAAAATCATAGCCAATCTCAATATCATGACATTATGTTCTAGAGAGTAAATGCATCAATCATGATCATCCTCAGTGTCGTGAAATTTTCTCCAGAGATAAAAGATTAAAGCCAAGGCTATTTCTATGACTTTTTATTGTAGAGAGAAATTATCTTAATCAAAATATTCCAAGCACTACAATATAAATCTCAAGTAGGGAGTTACTTGAGTTAGTATTAATTGTTACTAGAATTTTTGTACTATAAAGAAGATTTGACATGATAATAAAGTTACCACCTCAAGTCAGCACTATGATTTATAGCTAAAATAATTGCATGGAATAATGAAATATAAAAGCAATACTTATAGAAATTTATAAAAGAAGGAAAGAGGGGAATTAGATTTCAAGTCAAGAGCATCTAAAACCACAGGCGACATGATTCATACCTCTAATTAGGGAAACCAATAAGGCAAATATGGGTAATATTTACTTGGGATTAAATTTTGAGACTAGTTCCTCACTTGGGATTTCATTAGGAACCCTTAATTCAATTTGATACTATTCAAAATATTTCACATGACTTTTTCCCATTTTCAAGCTAAATTGAGATAAAAATTGATTTTATGTACTTATATAATAGTAATTTGATTTTATAAAATATATGTTTGTGGTAATATTGTAATTAAGGTTTTGATAAATATAGATATTATTTAGAATTGAAATTTAGTACTTTCAATATATCATAGTTTTATGCATGTTGGTCATAGTGAATGACTGTAGAGGTGTCAAGTGGGTCGAGTGGCCTAGGCATGACCCTACTGAATCATGCCTGGCCTAACATGACAAAGTCTAGAACTATGACTGGACTTAGGTCATGTCTGCCCAAAACACTATTCATTTTGTGTTGGGCCAGAGGCTGTTGTACCTCCTATCAAGCTAGACATGACCTACATGCCTAGCACATTGGCTGATTGGCATGGTCCACCGACAACTATGAACCAGTAATGGAAAAGTAGATAACTAGAAAAATGTGATCCACCAGTGCCCTGCTCAGATCCATTTAAAAAAATTGAGTTTTTTTTAATACAAATAAAAAAACATTTTTAATGAAATCCATTCTACCAAATTCACATAATGGATCACCCCTTTGAGATAGAAGTCCCAATGGCTATGTGGCTGCGAGGCATCTGGCAAATATGCACATGCACCAAATAGAGATAATAGTCACTATTACAATTGGGTGCATGTATCAACATTTGCATTTAAATAAAATAAAAATAAAATTACAATGTTAGAAGATCCTGGCCATTGGAATTCATTCCACCGACTAGGGGTAGAAATCTGATGTTGTTGGGGTTTTGCCCATTTATATATTTAAAAAATTAAAAAATTAAAAAAAAAATTAAAAATAGTTTTTTAATAAAAAAATATAAATATAAATTAAGTATATAGTTTTTTTTATTCTCAGTTATTTATCTATATCTGTCCTTCACTATATGCTCTCTTCTATTGTCCCTTTCTCTCATTCTCAAATCTCAATTTAGATTTTAAAGTTTTTTTTGTTCTCTAATTTTCTCTCTCTATGGTTTAAACCTTTGTAACTTGGAAGTTGGAAACCATAATGAAATGGTAGAATATTTTGTATTTTTTACAACAAATAAAATCACAACTCAGCACTCACAAGCACAAGTAATATTTCTAGTTTTGGTTATGCTAATGCCTAATAGTACTTGAATCTGGGTATTTTTTTTTGTTTATAAATATTAGTTAATTTTTTTTAAATATAAACTAAAAAATTAATTAATAGCTAATAGTAAATATAATGATAATGAAATTAATAATATTTAGATATGTATACTAATGATAATCCTATGGAAAGATCTAAGGCCAAAGCTATGTTTTCATCCATGGCATTGACCCAAACTTAAATGTCTAAAAAATAGAAACAAGAACTTTAATTGTATGGATTTACTTTTAAATAATAAAAAATAAAAATTTTAGGAGTGTCAATGAAGAATCGACACAATGTATATATTATCAAAAAATATATATATGTAAGAGTAGAGGTGGCATGTGCTACCTAAAAAGGTATGCCAATCAATTCAATAAAAAATATGATGCATTAAATCTCGAGCAAACCTAACTAAGCATGAGTGGAGGGATATTTGAAGTTGGATCTTGTTTAGTGTTGACCCCATTCATATATTGCAATGCTTTAGGAAGGAAAGACATGGTAAGATTGATTATGATCATGGGTCTTCTAATTAGATTTTTAGAGGATCATAAGATAGTCAATAGCATGCATATATACTTCTAGCCTGCTTATCATAAGATTCCTAAGTCAACATGTAGAAACGACATAATAAAATATTTTAAGTTATAAAAAAATTAATAATTTATAAATTTAGGAAATATAATGGAGTGGTATTCGTAACGTCAAATATTAGACTAGTCATGATGATGCATCATTTGTATGTCTCATTATCCACTATATATATTCTACATAGAAATTTAATTAAAAAAATTATGATTTTCTAAGATTCTCCATTCTCGTGATGGTCCTGCCATATATGAGTGCATGATGAGAAACTTTAGAGATTATGATATTCACAATAAAATATTAAGTATTACATTTTATAATGTATCTAATAATGAAACTGTTATTAGTATTTTTGTTAAGATCATTAGAAATATGTCATCATGTGAGATTTTTCATGTTAGGTACAAGTGTTATATTATTTATGATTGTATAAGTGAGAATGAAAGTTGTTTCTTCTATATTATAAAAAATAAGAAACTCAATAAAATATCCTAGGATGCCTAACATATAATAGAAATTTGATAGTCTCTATTTATCTGTGGGTCTAAAGAAGAATAGATTCCAAATAGATATGATTCCCCATTGGAATTATACTTACCTAATATTGGAGTCATGTGTTGGATAGGAACATGTGATATCTAACTATATAAATAGCAAGAGTGATGCTTATTATTGATGACTATGATTAGGATACAAAATCTTCTTTTATGAAATTCCTGAAGATTTTTTATGACATAATGAATATGTGTTCGTATATGTACACTCCCACCACTTGAATTGTCCTTAGGCGCATATGCAATATAAGTAGCATGTTTAGCAAGTTTAGAGGTCACATTACATTTATTGAAATGACCATTGAGATGAAAACTAAGTATTTAAAATACTAGACTATCATTTCACCTCTTTATTGTCTGGCTACCTGCATGGATCATAAGATTTTGGAGGAAGGGGTAGATAATATTTTTACATACATATCTACGTGCATGAATTATGGACACCAACCTAAAGGGTTCATTCATGAAAAACTGACTGACTTATTTATATATTATGATAATAGATATAGTAGTTGTATCTAGGCTTCGAGAATAGACATGGATACCATATTCAGAGATGATGACTTTTTTATTCAATTAGCAAGGGGGAACGATGGGGTGGTCCATCAAATAGGAGTGACCTATCTTATACTAATTATTACTCAATCCTATTACATAATAATAAAAACATTAATATTTTATTATGGTGGAAATCATATTAAATCAACCCATCTTATGTTGTCTAAGATGACATGAGATATACTAACTCTTTTGGTATCTAGCATATCATTAGAATCTATTTTTTATATTGTAGTATCATTTTAAATATGAGATCAAGACTATGACTAAATATCATTGAAGCACTTGCAATGCATGAAGGACTAAGAAGATTCAAGGTTGGGCATTCATGATAGAGTGAGAGTGTAATAGTTACTGGCATAAGATAACAAATAGAATTTGGAAGATATTGAGGCTATAACTAGTGTTACCATCAAATATGTTATTTGATGTAGATGAGTTCCCTTGTTTCCAACTATTAGCTTCACATATCCCCTTAATAAGTTGTTCACAGACCCTTGGGATCCCATCTTTAGTATGTCACTAAAAGGGTCTCTCATACATAAGGGCAAGATACATAGATTTAAGGGCATTTGGTTCTAACTTAGAGAACAAGTGACTTAAATATACACCAATCCATTATATCTAACATTATATTTAAGGAACTCTCATTAATTCTCACAACAAAGATATTGTTTAATCATTAAATTGTTCCAGCAAAGATTTCGTATGGATTGCAACCACCTATGGACTACATATGGTGAAGAACAAGGTGGTTGTGCCTTGCCAAATCATCAAATTCATGCGATTTGTTCTTGTTCAAATAAAATAAAATCATTACATGATGAAAAAAAAGAAATCCTTATTCAGATTCATGCTTCTAACATGTGAAGTTCCATATCCAAACAAAATGAGTCAAAGAAAAGTATTTCTACTCTAGATATATGCTAAAAGAAGAAAGAAAAATCAAGTGGTGCTATCAGCTATCAATCACCTGGGTCACCTCCTGAACCACTGTTTACGAAAAAGAATTCATTTTTATATGGTCTATGTCAACCCTAGCTCTTATGATTAAATTTTGTAAAAATCCAAAATGATCAGCCCAACTTCAAATTTTTTGCCGTGACCTTAACATAGCTTATGATGTCACTACCAAATCTATTGTCATGACCAAAAGTTGGTGTTGTGACCAAGTCTGTTGTCACAACCAAATATTAATGTCATGATCTATTAGAATTTTTATCTATGTATATAAGTGATTATACTGAAACATAACATCAATGGATAATGTAGAACATAACATAACCATAATAGACATTAGTTTTAATGTGGTGCACTAGTCATTCAATACAACTAGATACATCCATCATAAAAACACATAGTGCTTATAGATTTATTAAACCTAAATGTTTTAGTACATAATCAAGAGAAAGAAGAACTGAGTGCATAATCATGATGACAGATCATATAACACTTAGTGATTTATATAAAATAGAATGGGTTGGATCTTCATAGTGTACCGAGTCATGCTCCAAAATTTTATTCGATCCACTGACTGGTCAGTAGGACTCCCATTATTGTCCCAATTCCATGTATCCAATCTCTCAAATATAATATATTAGTACTTGCACCTATAAATTAAATAGAGAAACAAAACAAATGGTTAACAAAGAGAAAATAAAACAAATTATATACTACATGATCAAGTCTATTTTCATAACTAAATTCTATTATTTTAACTAAATGTTGATGTCACGATCAAGTCTTTTGTCATGACCAAATTCTATTATCATGACCAAATCAGTCATCATGACCAAATATTGATATAATGACCAGTTATGCTATCTCAACCAAGTTCTCTATCATGACCAAGTCTACTGTCACGACCAATTTTCTATCTTGAGATTCTTTGCAAAAAATCTTTTTTGATGTGATAGCAATCTTCTTGTTACGACATTGCCTTGATCATCCTTTCTTGGTGCCTAAAAAATACATTGCAATCAACTTTGTCTTTCCTTCTTCCTGATGGTTGCGACATGATTTACTGGTTGTGACTTGATTTTTGTTCTTTTGATTTGTGTTGCAACAGAGTTGATTTTGTCATGACACAATTGACTTAACTAATTTCCTATATTTTTACTACCATTTTTTTTATTCTAGCTGAAAACCTACAATACTATGAGAAGAGAAATTTTCTAACATTTAGCCATTAAATCTATCTCCAAAATATGAAAACATGCTAGGAAAATAGACTAAATATCGATGATTTTTTGGCTTATGAACTTCCCTACAACTTAAAGTTTTGCCTATTCTAAAGCAAAAATATATATATATGATATCAGCAAGTAGATTAAAATTGACTCCAAAAGAACAAAATTAAAATAAGAGTTTCAAAATAAATATCACATTATTTAATTACTTGAACTTGTTGACTTTTATTATGGTTTGGGTATGTTTGGAAGAGAGAGAATTTTGGGAGGGTTTGGAAAATTCATTTTTTTTCTGGGTGTTAGCTTTGACATGATATTGGGAGGTTCACAATCAATGGTTGAAAAATTATTATAAAATTTAGGGAAGGGTATATCGGCTAACATACCCATCATTCAATCAATTATTTTAAGTCATAACACACCTAAGTTTGTCACAACATGAAATAATGATCTGAACTTAAATTTAATTTGTCACAATTTGCTTGAAATGATGCTTAGGTCATGACATTCTTTCTTTTGGTCAGAACATAAGCTTCTATTATTTTATCTACTCTATCAAATGAACACTAATTTTTTTCATGATATCAAATTGTTTTGACATCGAAAAATAGTATTGTGATTGAATTGTGTCGTGACATGAGTTTACCTTGTCTATTAATTATCAATGTGTCCTCATAAACTATGTTGTAACCAGAGTTAAGTCTCATTTCTCTATGTATTATCACGACCAATGCTAATTTGTTGTAACTAACAAAAAAAAATCTTTCTTTTTGGTTGATTGAGTAAACAATGTCATCTCTATTTAAACACACAAAGCAATACCATATAACCCCTTCTCTTTTAAAAAAATAATCTTCCACCCAACCCATAGTCAAGCCTCTTTTTTAAAAAAATTAATTCTAAGGAAAAAAGAATACTCCATTTTTGTAGTGATCTAAAAGCAAAAAGGTAATACATGACATAAACATAAATCCTAGAAGGTGGGAGCACATTATTACCCTCTCCTAGGGGTAATTCAAAGTAAAAATGATTAATTTTGGAGAGATTTAGGTTTTGAAGCCTAAATTCTACTAGGGGGTGAGGTTGGGCACCAAGATTCATATGAGGCAAATTTTCATTTGTACTGTATGTTATTCTCCCCAATTATAAGCAAAAAAAAAAGAATCTAAGGATGATATAATATTTAAATTATGATGGATGCTTTATTTGATAATCTAATATGGTAATTAATTATGATATTATTTGGTGATCGATGGTTGGTATTTAAATAGGTCTAAAATTATGATTTTAGAAATAGATAGGATTGTGCATGGTTGGAGTCAAAAAAAGATGTTAGGTAAGCTACAAAATATATTCACATATATGATAGTAAATAAGTGACAATCCTTCTAACCATAATGCATATGACAAACTCATATACCAAAACCTAAATTTAAGATATGTTAAATCATTACGAGAATGTAACTTATGAAGCTAAAAATATAAATATTTTTCAATGCCACCCAATTTTGCATATCTTAAAGGAACTTATACTTAATTAATATTGAGTAATAAATAGAATATTATTCTAAGGGTTTCATCTTTAGTGTGATAGTCACATATTTGTGGGGGATGGTGATAAATAAGACATGCGACAAGCACATATAGATGTGATGCATATAGTGGTGACAATATTATAAGTTATATTTGGTCGTATGGTTGCCACTAAAAAATACAAAGTGAAGTATATGATAATTAAGTGAGTATAATGCTAACGAAGTCAAAAGTATAAATATTTTTATTACCACATCAATTCTTATCGAGAAAGATACCAGAGATCAGAGAATAAGAATATATAGTTGAAGTAACCATGAATGGTAGTTAATGAGTTACCTAAAAGGTGAATACCTATGAATGATATCAGGGTAAAGATTATGTTAGTGATAAAGTATCGAAAAGAATATTATGAGATAATCATCATTGGGAAGTTCTCAATAGTTGATAACTGTATTAAATACTGGTGGGTAACAAGTCATTCCACAAATTATATAGTATTTGTTCAATGACTAGGCATAATCATAATAAGACTATTTATAAATTTCAACATAGATATAATTATGATTCATTCCTAAAATGTAGGATTTATAATTTGAATCATATTTATTATGCCTACAGAGCATAAAAGTGCCAAATGGGTCATGCCATATTGGCATGACATATTTTAGTGAGGCACAACCATGTCACCATGTTGTGTCGGGCATGACATGAGAACCACAATAGTGGCCTAGCATGGTATGGTTGGCCGACAAAGTGCTAGACCATGTTGGGCCTTGCTAGCATGGCGTGGGCCATATTGATTCAAGCTGGTTCATAGGTTCAATCTTTTGCTAGTTTTGGCCTCATTAAATAAAATTTTAACTTGACTAAAATTTTAAATTTTAAATCACAATCATGACTTGACATCATGTTTGGTTCGGCTCAAATAAAAGATTAAAAAAAACATTTAATTTCATCAATAATAAAATAAAAGCATAATATGAAAAATGCATAAATAATAATCAAATTAAAAAAATAAAAATAATAAAAAAATGATAACAGGTTTAGTCCACTACATCAATAGTGTATATTTGATAATTAAATAAAGAATGATAAAGATAAACAAGCACTAACATAGTATGACTATTACATGAAGCAAGAATCATTAATCAGTATTAATGGTGTGGTAGTATAGATGTAGATTCAGATTATCATCATCATCATCATAAATGTGTCAAAAAATGTCATTAGTGCCCTTAATATCCTTGATTTCCATGTCTCATGAATTAGCATCCATCGTCATCTTTTTTTCCTTATCCTGAATGCCCAAACTTGAATCTATTCAATCTTTATGCATGTAAGTATCTCTATGATGGTTGTAATCTTGATCTCCTATTTAAAATAATATCTGACTACCAAAAAAAAGACTATAATACTATGCTAGATACTTTAAAAGTCAGTAGATCATGCATCATATTAGATAGCACAATATATGTAGATTTGTATAATTTTCATCATAGTAAAGTGTCTAAATTCTTATTATCATTATGTTATAGGATGAAATAATAATCAATATATAAGTAATGAGATAACTTGCTCCTATTTGATGGACCATCCTTTCATCTACATTTGGCTAACTAAATAGAGAAATTATCATCTTCGAATATTATGTCCATGTGTCTATACTCGGCACCTGGCTATAACTATTATACCTAGTGTCATAATATATAAGCGAGTTAGTTAATTTTTCATGAATGAACCCTTTAGGTTGGTGTACCTAGTTCATGCATATGGATATGTATATCAAAATATTTTTTACCCCTCCCACCTTAACACTAGGATCCATATAGGTAGCCAAATAATATAGAGTTAGAATAGAAGACTAATATTTCAAATACTTAGTTTTCATCTGAATAATC
The DNA here is from genome assembly GCA_029783825.1 of Sapria himalayana. Lineage (NCBI taxonomy): Eukaryota > Viridiplantae > Streptophyta > Magnoliopsida > Malpighiales > Rafflesiaceae > Sapria > Sapria himalayana. The sequence continues at coordinate 1,768,412 of JAREIK010001332.1, read as the reverse complement.
ATGACACTAAATGTAGGGTAACCTTTATACTTGCTAAACATATTACTAATGTTGCATATGTACCTAAGTGCAATGCAAGTAGTGTGAGTGCAGATAGATAGATACATGTTCGTCATGTCATAGAAAATCTTTAAAAATTTCATAAAATAAATACTTCTATCCCAATCTAAAATATCAATAATAAGTTTGTTACTCTTACTATTAGTGTGGTTGGATATTATGTGTTGGTAGCCAAAACATGACTCCAACAAAAGTTTGGTGTAATTCTAATGGTGTCTCATATCCATTTGAATTTTTATCTTTTTTAGGCCTACTAACAAATAGAGACTGCTAAACAATTATTGTCCGTTAGGCATCCTAAGATATTTTTAGTGAATTTCTTATTTTTTTTAAAAATGAGAAATAATTTTTATTCTTGCTACTACTATCAACTTAATTATGTGACGCATGTACCTAACATGACATATCTTATCTAGTAGTCGATCCTAATAGTCCAAACAAATATATTAATAACTACTCTATTTTTTAAAATATATTATTGAAAGTAATACTAAATATATTTTCTGAATTCATATTTACTAAAGATCCACATCATACACTCATATATGGCAAGACTATCCATCATGAGAATAAAAAATCTCAAAAAAACATAAAAAGTTTTCATTTAGTCTACATAGTATGCAATGAGGTGAGCAAATGATACATCATCATGACTTGTCTGTATGTTGGACATCATATATTTTACTCTGCTAAATTTCCTAAATTTGTTAATTATTAATTATTTTCTAACTTATACTATTTTATTATATCATTTTTAATTATGGACCTAGGAATCCTATGATAAGTATGCTTGAAGTAAGTCTACATAATATTGACTATCTTAAAGATCATCCAAAAATCTAATTAGAAGACCCATGATTATTACATTATATGAAGGGGGTCAATGAAGTTGAACTAGATCCAGCGTGAAAGACCCCACCACTAAGTTGGGTTTGTCTTGAATCTAATACACTATATTTTTTGCTTCTTTGATTGATATGCCTTTTTAGGTGACCTGTCTCACATACACTCATATATATATATATATATATATAGACAAAATATATATTGTGCCATTTCTTTTTCAACACAACTAAAAATTTTTATTTTTTATTTATTTTAAGTGTGTCCATACCATTGATTTTGCCTAGTTTTTATTTTTTAGGTAGAAAATAAGTTTGGGTCAAGACCAATGGAGAAAATATAATTTTAGCTTTGGACCTTCTTGTAGGAATTATCATTATTATCTATAACTACATCAATTTCATATTTATTATTATAAAATTTAATATGTGACATTTTTTAAAATATTCATATTTATTAAATAAAATACTGAACTAAAAAAATAAAAAACTCACTAAAAATGAAATAATGAAAAAAAGTACTTTAACCATTTTGTTGTCAAAGATACCCCACTTTTAAAATCTAATCTTGGGGAAAATTGCATAGTCACACCACCATGCATCTCATATGCATATGCATAAATCATAAGTCATCATTTGTAAAATAATAATTAAATAAATAGTTGCTGAAAATAAAGAGCAATGTATCAATATTAAAGGAGGACAAAGGAGGGCATAGAGAAGAGAGGAGGGTATATAGGAGAGAGAGATGAGATAAAATTTAGAATGAAAATTCTAAATTTCTACTCTATTTACATTGATTCAAAATAATTAAAAAAATACTTTTTTTTATTTTTTTATTTTTTTATTTTTTTTATTATTTTATTATTTTATTATTTTATTTTTTTATTTTTTTATTTTTTTATTTTTTTATTTTTTTATTTTTTTATTTTTTTATTTTTTATTTTTTATTTTTATTTTTTTATTTTTTATTTTTTTATTTTTTTATTTTTTTATTTTTTATTTTTTTATTTTTTATTTTTTATTTTTTATTTTTTATTTTTTTATTTTTTTATTTTTTTATTTTTTATTTTTTTATTTTTTTATTTTTTTATTTTTTTATTTTTTTATTTTTTTATTTTTTATTTTTTATTTTTTTATTTTTTATTTTTTATTTTTTATTTTTTTATTTTTTTATTTTTTATTTTTATTTTTTTATTTTTTTATTTTTTATTTTTTTATTTTTTTATTTTTTTATTTTTTTATTTTTTATTTTTTTATTTTTTTATTTTTTTATTTTTTATTTTTTTTATTTTTTATTTTTTTATTTTTTTATTTTTTATTTTTTTATTTTTATTTTTTATTTTTTTATTTTTTTGTTTTTTATTTTTTTATTTTTTTATTTTTTTATTTTTTTATTTTTTTATTTTTTTATTTTTTTATTTTTTTATTTTTTTATTTTTTTATTTCTGTATTTTTTTATTTTTTTTATTTCTGTATTTCTTTATTTTTTAATTTTTTTTTATTTTTGTATTTTTGTATTATTGTATTTTTTAATTTTTTTTTTTTAATTTTTTGTGGCTATAATCATGACAATCATCAACTTCTTGCTAGCAGATGTAATTAGACAACTATGGTTTAATTTGATTTTTTAAAATTTCAATATCGATAACAAAAGGTAATGCCTGTTGCTTTCTCTGTCAGAGCTCATTGCATAAAAATGTAATGGGGAGGGTAGAGCAAGCCACACAATGGCGACCAACCACATAAGTGGATTCTAGCTTACATGGTCGTTTTTAAGAAAAAAACCATATCATGGCACAGTCACATGACAAGGCATGTCCTATGACTTGATAACCTATTATGCCTAGTCCCATGTCATTCCTAGTCTTGGACTATGCCATGCCTTAGGCTCGCATAGTCCAAGACTAAGAATGATGCTAGACCATGGTGTGTCGAGGACGACACAATTGAACTGTGTTGTGCCATATGCCATGCCTAGGCAACCTAGCCCATTTAACACCTCTACTAAAGCAGCTATTAATTATCATTGATTCATCTGATTTTGCATGTATAATCCCTTTGGGATCAATATCAAGACTAATGGTCTAATTTATTATATATATAATTTATATACTTGTAGAATAATATTGGATGAGAGAGCCTCAACAACTATATTTTATGATGTACCTAACCATAAAATTAGGTGTTGTAATAAAGTCATAATAATTTTTTGGTGTCATTGTATGCGATTACTTTTTCTAGCTTAATTAGTCAATATTAGTTGATGTAGCTACCCTTAAATAGGTATATTTCTAATTTTTAAAGTTTAAATAATATTATTTTGTTTTATGTTGCTGATATTTATATTGCATGTCTTGTATTTATCTTGTAATTATGATAATTTTATTTTTATTTTTCCCTTTTTTTTCAGACACCCCCCTTACATAAGTGGAAATTTGATACTAAGTTAATACCTCGAGACCCAAATAAAAGAAAGGAACATGTGTAGGTCTAATTTTAATTATGAAGGAGAACATTATAATCCCTATGATAACTTTTATTTTGTGCCTAATAATGAAGTTGAACACCCTTTTTTTTTCAGATAGATGCTCAGTTATGGAGATTTTTAATGTGAGAGCTATTGAGAAAAGCCTCACCAAAATGTGCAACTTAAAAAATTACTTTTAAAATTCAATAACTTATTGAGTATGTTGATTGTAGAGATAAAACAAAGAAATGATATTGAAAAATCTAATATTAGAATCTTGATAGATCATATTAAAAAACTAGCTCATCACTTGAAGACTACATTATAGATATTTTATTTGAGAGTAGAAAAGAGAAAGAAAAGATAGAAGAATGGATATGTCAATTTGTCATGATGGAGGAGACCCTAACTTGAGTATAATAGAGAAAAATACTAATTTGGAAGTTCAATTGGTGAGTACGAATATAAGTGTGAGTGAATAGAAAAATGTTAAATTGTAAGTTTCATTGGTGAGTTTAGATATTATGGTTAGTGTGGAGGAAAAGACTACCTCAAAATTTTCATTGGTGATTGGCCATACTTGTTGAAGAGGAGGAATTTGATAATACTAAAAAACCATGATATTTTTTCACATCATGGCCCAAATAAAAGAGAAGTGTGACCATTCATTGTCGAGATTTTATGTAGAGAATACCATTTAGGTAATTTTATATATAGCATCTTTGGTGGATACTTAACAATCAAAGTGAAAAGAAGTGAAAAATTATATAGAGAAGCTAGCATGGACTGTACAGATTAAGTGAGAAAAAGAAGAGCTGATGTTATCTAGCTATGAACATTAAACATAGTACTGATTGAGAGACAAATTAAGATCTTTGTTGTTATTTTTGTTTCTGTAAGGAATTTTATTTTTATATGTACCAAACACTTTGATATTGATTTGTCACAAAGTCATCCCCACCTTTAGGATTAACAGATTCAAACTTGTTGCTAATCTAATTTTATCCAAAAAGACATGGCCAACCTTTAGTGCCACACTTCTCATATCTTAAAGTCATGGCCAACCTTAGAAACATGATATTTAAATTATTATGTCATGATTGGCAGTTTGTATATTGTGGTAATAAGAACTTACTTTTTTTGAAACTCTAGTCTCTCTTCCTCCCAATTCCATCCGAAACCCTAAATAAAAATCATAAGAATATTGCATTGTGACTGCATTACCATGGAGAATAGACCATGTTCTAAGCTAAAAGGGAAAAGTATAGTGGGAGATATGAGTAACAAAGGTAAAACTAAATGGCATGAATCTAGCACCATTGAGAAGTCATGAAATACATGGTGCCCATGCCAACCTTTCACACAGAAATAGCCAAAAGATGGATGAATTTAATTCTTACAAAAAAGACTTTATTTGAGAGAAAAGGTTTTATGAATATATATCAACTTTCTAGCAAATCCTTGAAAATTAATATTGATTTGTGTTTTGCATGCATACAAGGGAAACATCTTAGTTGTGAGTGAATTCTATGCTAATTTGGAGGATAAAAAAGAGAAGAAATACCATGTGCATGGATGTTGGGTATGTTTTGATATGGTGATTTTAATGAATTAATTGGATTACAAGGAACAAGCATATTATACTTTTCAAGTCTCTAAAAGAGTGACTCAACTACCAAATATATGTAAGAGAATTATTGGATGGAAAGAAATAATGGAGAGTGACTCTATAGAATACATATGGATTTTTGATTTATGAAGAACTCATAGAGATGAGTAAAATATGGTTGTATTACTTATGCTTCTTTTTATAGCTTACACTCCTCCATGTCTCAACCATTACACAGGAAAGAGTAATTTTGTTTTTTGCCCTCTTGATTGGTTGTACTTTTGATATGGGTAAAATAAATGAGAAATTCAATCTCAATTATTAGAAGAGTGAATTTGCTAGCCACATAATTGACCATGCCTTGATTATCCTACTATGCATAGCCAAAGAACTCCCTATGGAAGATAACATAGATGAATTTTGATTGATGGTTTCCCCCTTATATTTTTGGGTGTCAAAAGAGAGATTAAAAGAGATAGAAAATGAAAAAAAAAAGTCAATTCTTGAAGTGAATCAACTTATTTTGGGTAAGGTAGGTTATCTTTCACTAAAGCTGAAATAGGAGTAGAGGAAAAATGTGGAAGATGACACAAAGGGAGAGAGAATCATAGTGAATATCCTGTTAATGAACAAAAAAGGTATGATGGGTGATCTTGTCCATATTTTGGAAAATACATAGTTGAATATTGGAGATGAAGGAGCGTGTCTTATGGAAGAGATACATAGCTTCCATATAGTAATGGTGGCGAGCACAAAAAAAGATGAGATGTAATTTGGGAAATGTAATTTCAATAAAAAAAGTTATTTGTAGCAGCACAAGAAATGCTTGAAAATAAGATTTTTAAACTCTTAGAATGCAAGATGAAATGTATTGAGGCCACTCTAATAGTCAGGGCATAGTCATTTGGGAAACTATATAATCAATGAATTATAGAATTGCATTTATACACTGCAAACCAAAAAGATTTGTGCTATTCCATGGAATCTTTTAAAGATATAATATATTTTATTAGTAGAAGACAAGAAGTGATATGTGACAATATTGCAAAATTTTTGGATTGGGCGTCAAGTTCCAGAGGAGATTCTGAGAGACTATCCTCTTCATCTCTACTATTTTAGCACTATATATCATATTTTGTCATCAAGGAGTATCATCCTTAGAGAAAATCACACCGATGACCATCTTGAATATGTAGATATATGATATTTTTTTGTTCTTTCTTTATGTACTTAAAATTGTTTGGATATGTTTGTAATTATAAGGAAGTTATGTGAGATATATTTTTTTGTAAGTGGGGATGGATTTCTCAAAGACTAGCATAGATTTTAGTATGTAAGTTTGATTGGTATTATAGATATTAAATAATACTAATCAATTGATATGATTTTCATGATGCATTTTTTTTCTAAAAGAAAACTTAGTTTTATTGGATTTTCATGAATAATTATGAAATCGGGAGTTTTTAGTATGAAATGTGCATCTTGGTGGAGTTGGAGACTAAAAAGAGAGCAATAAATTATGCAATTCATAGCATTTGGCATGCTATGATTTGATTACACATATGAGTACTTATAAATTAGTTTTGGTGTTCATTCTTGGTCGAAACTATACGCACATAGTCATGAAAACTTTTATGCCTTGGCACTAACACCATTTTGACATAATTTTTTTCACTATGAAACATATATTTTGGACGTGAAGATTTCTTGGAATCACAGTTGACTACTCCTTTATCAAACTACAAACTACTCAAGCCAATACTATAATATTTATCTGACATCATTTCTTTTGCTTATAAAATATTATAAAGAGACAAACTCGAGTCACAACCAACACAGTTGCCATGACTCATGGCTCAAGAGAGAAACTAGATTTATTAAAATTTTCAATGGCATGACTTTAGTCACAGAAGCGAAAAGCACATTTCTAATACTATGATATTATATTATAAAGACTAAATGGGCCATCACAACTTTTCCTAGCATCGTGACCATCAAGTAGAGAAAATAAACTAAAACCATATCTCATATTCAGAGTTGAGATTTTGTGTCTAAAGGCTAATTGAGCTATCATAATATTTTATAGTGTTGTGGCCATCAAAATAGAGAAAATAGACCAAAACCATGACTCGTACCTATCATTGTGACTTTGTATTTAGAACATAGAGACCAAAGCCATGCTTTTTATTTACTGTTATGACTAACAATTAAAGAAACTCATACTAGATGCATGGGTAATAAGGAAAATCCTAAAAAAATAATGGAATACATCAGAGCCATGAAGAAGATTACCCAAGGGGCCCCACAGGTTCATTTTCATGATGAGTACACATTCCTACCCCCTTTTAAGGGCAAATCAAAGTGAATTTGTGAGTTTTGATTTATTTAGATTTTAAAGCTTAGAATCTCTTGAATGCTGAAATTGGGCACCCATATTTATATGAGATAAATTTTTAATTGTCTTGTATATTATTCTTTCTAATTTCATGCTGCAAAAAAAATTTAGTGATGTTGTAATATGTTTATTATGATAGATGATATATTTAATACTTTATATAATATTTTGTTGTGACATTATTTGCTCATGGATGATACGATAATTAAATAGAACTAAAACTAAGATTTTGGTTATTGGTGGATTTTTACATGATTGGAATGGTAGATGATGATAGATAGCCAAGAAAATATTGTCATGCATATGATAAGAAGGAAATGATAGCCATTCTTCCATGATGTCCAAGACAAATTCATATGTCAAAACCTTAAATTGAAATATATTTAATTATTTAAAGTATTGCACATACAAAGAAAAAACCACAAATACTTTATAGGCCATTCCATTATGAATGCCTTAGGAATTGACCTTTATTTGATATTGGGCAATAAATAGGTTGTTCTCCTAAAAATTTTACTTTTAGTGTGAGAGTCACGTGTTTTAGTGGAGGTTGATAATAAGTAAGTCATGCAAAAGCCATGAATGAATATAATTATATTGTAGTGAAAATGTTATAAGTTATATTCTATCATATGAATATCACTGATGAAACACAAAGAAAAGTGCATGTTACTTGTGTGAGTATGTGCTAGCGAAGCTGAAAGTTCAAATATTTTTATTATCACATAAATTATCATCAAGAAAGACACTTGAAGTTGGAGAATATGAATGCATAATTGAAGTAACTATTTAATATAGTTAGGGAGTTTCCTAAAAGGTGAGTACTTGTGAATGACATTTGAGCATAGATGATATGTTACCTCAGTGATAAATTACCTAGGGGGTAGATACAAGGAGAATATCATTGAAAAGAGCACAATAGTTGATATATACCTTATATGATAGTAGGGCAAGAGGTCATTCCAAAATTAACTAATCTTTTATTCGCTAACTAAGCATAATCACTACAAGGCTATTTATAAATTCTATCATAAACAATAATATGAATTATCAATATACTATAGGATTTATGACTTGAATCTTATTTATTGTGCCTACTATAGTAACTATTAATTATAAAATATTATAACATGTATGTACAATTCTTATAAGATTGATATCCATACTAAAGCTCCACTTCATTAATTATGTGACTCATATTTGTAGAATAATGTTGGATAATAGATCCTCGCCCAATTAGTCTCTAGGACTCGCCTAACCATAAAATTTGATATTATAACAAAGTCCCAATAAGTTATTGGTAACATTGTTTGAGATTACTTTTTCTAGTTTGTTTGATCAACTTTAGTTAATGGAGCTATCTTAGAAAATGGGCAGTTTTATTTTTAGTAGTTTTGATAATACTAACTTTTTTATTATTTTGCTACGATTTTTATTGTGTGGCATGTATTATTCTTGTAATTGTGGTGATTTTATCTTCATTTTTTCTTTTCTTTATGTTCAGTTACCACCATTACATGAGAAAAACTTTGGGACTAAGTTACTACCTTGGGACCCAGAGAAAGAGGAGGACCATATATGGGCTAAATTTTCTCTATGATGGAGCATATTTTTACCCCTATGGTGACATTTATTTCATGCCTAACGATAATATTGTATGCACTTCTTTTTTAGATGACTTATTGATATAAAGATTTGACATGAGAGCTATAAAGAAAGTGTTGGGGTTTTGGGAAGAATATCTAATTGGTACATAAATGCAATGAAATTTATAATTTTTATCCCTTAACCCACCAAGAATCACATGCATTTCATAAAAACATGAAGTAAGAGTAAACAAAACTTAATGTATTATAGATCAATTCGTCAAGACTTCAAAGGGTGCTTCTTGGTTTATTCGGATCTTCAAAGGTGTTGCCTTTCTGAAAAATGACCACCCTCTTCATGTATTAACACACAAACAAATAATGAATGATCTTGCTGAATACTAGTTTAGATTCGTCTTCTCAAAATGAAATGGTATCTCAGTGTTTTATAAAAGATGATTACATGCATCAAATATGTCTCACATATATATATATATATATATATATGCACAAGTCTGCTAGGGTTTTAGTGATAAATGAATATAATTATATATTTAAAACTCTTTTAAATAATAATAATTAAAATTAAAATTTTTAAAAACCTCTTTTAAATGAATTTATTCATTAAAACTCAAGCTCAATGATACAAATAAATTATTTATTTAAATCATGAATTTAAACTTTCTCAAAATTCAATTCGAATTTTAAATAACTAATTGTTATCTATGATTTAAAATAATCTTATCATTTTAAATTACAATAGAGAGTGAAAAATAATAACCTCTATTACTCATTCATAATGTGCGACCCTATAGGTTCAATTGACATTGACAATAGACCAACATCACATTTTGATTATACAAGTCTCAAGTGACCTTTAGCAAGATATTATGACGATCCAAGTTAAATGAAAAGCTCATGATCCAAGACAACCTTAATATAGCTAATGACATAATCCTTTTGTCTCATGATATCTTGATAGAATATAAGGCATGAACAAAGTCAACCTTATATCGTTATATCTTTGATTACTTGAAACCCAATTAGACTAACTAAATAAATGATACTGATCTTCACCAATTCATTTAAGCATGACCATGCATTTCTCAATCTCAATTATCGAGGGGACCCAAAGATATCGCTTTTATAATAAGAGGGACAAATTCTATCTTAATCACTCATATCTTACTACATAATTCTTATTATGTTCAAGTATAACATTTATAGTCATCTGATTAAATATAATGTTTGATTATATCAAAACAAAATATTTCTTATGTTAAGAACTATAGCAATCTCACGTTAAAAGATTTAATGACATAACTATTAGAGATTAACTTATGACTTTGATCCATATATTAATCTAAAGATGGGTCTGTCCAATATTTATTCTCAACAAATAGATATAAATTTGATTTGTATCTCATATACATATTCATCCCATGAATATCAATCAAACTTTATACTAATCTTAAATTCATTATTATTTCCATAATAATAACTGATTAGGGACATTTAGAATAAGTAATAATACTATTCATAGATATTATATATAATAGACATGCAAATTATAATAATAATTAATTCTCATAAATAATCAAAATATCATGTCTATACGATAGGCATAGAGCACTATTACTAACAATCTCCGACATGTGCTAGGGCAATCCATCAATGTATCTAATACCTATGAACCTAGCATGACTATCATGCTTTATTTGTGATAGAGGCTTAGTCAAGGGTCAACAACATTATCATTTGTTGGAACTCTGCATATATTAATGTCACCTCTCTCAATGATTTCTCGAATGAGATCAAAACATCTAAGAATATGTTTGGATCACTGATGTGATCTAGGTTCCTTTGCTTGTGTAATAGCACCATTATTATCACAATAAATATCAACATGATTTGTAATGCTAAGAACCACTTCAAAGTCAATAATGGAACTTCTTGATCTAAAATGCTTCCTTTGCTGCATTAGATGCTACAATGTATTCAACTTCAATGGTAGAATTAGCAATAGTGCTTTGCTTTGAACTTTTCTAGCTAACTGCACCACCATTTAACCAAAACACATATCCTAACTGTGATCGAAAATCATCTTTGTTAGATTGGAAGCTTGCATCTGTGTAACCATTTACAACCAAATCATCTTCCAATTTGCCATACACCAAGAACATATCTTTAGACCTTCTCAGATACTTAAGAATGTTTTTGATAGCTATTCAGTAACTCTCATCGGGATTTGACTTGTATCTACTCATTATGCTCAAAGCATAAACTACATCTGGTCTAGTGCACAACATAGCATACATGATAGATCCTATTGTTGAGGCATAAGGAATCTTACTCATCTGCTCTCGCTCATCTTTAGTGTTAGTATACTATGATTTGCTAAGAGGAATACCATGAGACATGAACAAGCATCCTCTCTTGGAATCTTGCATACTAAAACATTTTAGTACTTTTTCTATGTAAGTACTTTGACTTAGACCAATCATTCTCTTAGATCTATCTTTATAGATCTTTATCCCTAGGATATAGGAAGCTTCGCCTAAGTTTTTTATTTAGAAATACTTTCCTAACCAAAATTTGATATTCTGCAAGGTAGGGATATCATTCCTAATGAGTAAAATATCATCAACATATAAGAGCAAATATACAATAATGCTCCCACTAATTTTTTTATAAACACAAGGCTCATATATATTTTTGATAAATCCAAACCATTTGACTGATTCATCAAAATAAAGATTCCAACTTAAAGAGGCATGCTTTAAACCATAAATAGATCGTTGAAGCTTGCATACATTACTAGTATTCTTAGGTCGTATAAAACCCTCAGATTGTATCATGTACACATCCTCAAGTAAGTTTCAATTAAGAAAAATAATTTTAACATTTATTTTCCAAATCTCATAATCATAATATGCAGTAATGATAATAAGAATTCTGATAGACTTAAGCATAGCTATAGGTAAAAAAGTTTCATCCTAGTGTATACCATGAGTTTGTTTGAAACCGTTTACAACTAGCCTTACTTTGTAAGTATGCACTTTGTCATCCATGTAGTTTTCTTTTTTAAAACCCCATTTTCACCCAAAGATCTTTGTACCTTCAGGTGGGTCAACAAGGTCCATACCTACTTATCATACATAGATTGAATTTCAGACTTCATGGTCTCTAACTATTTCTTAGATTATTTATCCAACATAGCCTCTTGATAGGTAGTGGGTTCATTTTGATCCAATAACATTACATCATTGTTATCAGTTACAAGAAATCCATATCTCTTGGGCCCATGATGTATCCTATTAGATCTATGTGAATTTTGAGCTATAGAAGATATGTCGGTAGTAGTTTATTGACTATGAGGATCCACATGTAGTTCAATGTTATCTTATGGTTCTTGAACTTCTTCAAGTTGTACCTTACTCACATAGTTCCTTAAAAAATAAATTCACTTTCTAGAAAGATACCATTCTGAGAAACAAACATTGTTCATTATGAGATTGTAAAAGTAGTAGCACTTAGTCTTTTTAAGATATCCCATAAAAAGATATTTATTAGGTTTGGATTACAGCTTATTTGAAACATGATATTTTACACAAGCCTCACAACTCCAAATCTTAAGAAAAAATAAAATAGGTCTTTTACCAGTCCACATCTCATATGGTATTTTTATAACCACTTTGGATGGAACTTATTTAGTGTGAACATAACTGTTTCAAGTGCATAACCCCAAAAAGAAAATGGAAGATCTTTTGGACTCATCATAGATCGATCCATATCTAATAAGTTTGATTCCTCCTCTTAGACATACCATTCCATTGTGGTGTTCAAGGGGGAGTTAATAGTAAAATGATTCTACAAGTTCTAAGATGGTCATCAAATTCTTAGCTCAAATATTCACCACTTCAATCAGATTGAAGTACCTTGATTGTCTTGCAAAGTTGGTTTTGTACTTCATTTAAAAAGATTTGAATATTTCAAATGATTCAGATTTATGTCGAATCAAGAAGACATAACCATATCTACTAAAGTCATCACTAAATATAATGAAGTACTTGTATGAGATCCAACAATTCATTGGCTCTTTCACTGTGTCCATTAAAGAGATATTTTGTCATCTTACCCAATATACAATATTTACATCTATCATATGATTCAAAATCAAATGAATTCAAATGTCCAACTTGTTTGAGTTTTGAGATATATTTCTCATTTATATGACAATGGTGATATTATCAAAGATAGGTTGAATTTAAATCATTTGATTTAAATTTCTTAGTAGTTATGTTATAGATATGATAATCATTGGATTTTTGAAGGTTCATAATATAAAGACCATCTTGAGAATAAGCATTTGCATATAGTATGTCATTGTGAAAAATAGAGAAATTATAATTCTCAATAATAAAAGAAAAACCATCATTATCCAAACAAGAAAGTGAAATAATATTTTTACATATTGTAAGAATATAATAACAATTATCCAAAGCTAACAAAAGTCCACTAGGAAAAGTAAGTTCATAACTTTTTATAGCCAAAGTAACAACTTTTGCTTCATTGCCTACTCCTAGATTAACTTCACCCTTCTTCAGTTGTCTACTCATTTTGAGTCCTTGCACATTTGTACAAATATATGATCCACATCCATTATCTAATACCTAGGAACTAGAAAGAGAAAAATTAATTTGTACAATATAAACACATGAAAAACTAGTCTCATCAATCTTCTTCTTCTTCAGATCCTCTAAATATAACTTGTAATTTCTCTTTCAATGGCTAGGTTCTTTGCAAAAGAAACAAACACCCTCCTTTGGGGCTTTAGCCTTGGGTTCAGGTTTGGGTTGGGGTTGAACATTGGACTTTACTTTGCCCTTGCCCTTGGCCTTGGCCATGCCCTTTCTCTTGATCTTGAAGCCCTTTCTATTTTGAACCATTAGAACAATATTAGGCTTGGATTTAACATTCTGCTCAGCTATTTTAAGCATCATATGTAGCTCAAAGATAGATTTTTCCATTTCATTCATGTTATAGTTCAAGATCAAATCAGTTGTCAACTCCTGGCTCAATAGAAATCCAAGCCAATCAAGGTGTTTAACATAGCCTTTTATTTTTAGAACATGAGCACTAACTGAAGTAGCCTCACCTATCTTGCAAGAATGTAATGCCTTGGTAGTCTCATACTATTCTTGCCTTGCTTGTTGCTGGAATATTTTTCTTAGATTGAAGATCATATTATAAGCTTTCATATTTTTTATATCCTTATGAAGTTCAAAACTCATGGTAGCTAGCATCAAGCATGAAACATCAATAGAGTCATTATGATGCTTCTTATAAGCATTCTTATCATCTCTAGGAGCATTATCAGATGGTTCTTTATGGAGATGTTCATCCAGGACATAAAGCTTTCTATCTTGTTTATGAACAATTCTAAAATTTCAAAACTAGTAAAGAAAGTTAGCATTGATAAGTTTATCCTTCTCAAGGACTGATCGCAGTGACATAATAGAATTGTTGTTGTTATTGTTGACCATCTACAATGAATGCAAAGTTCGGTAAGTATTTTAATTATGAAAAATTCTTACTAAATTAATAACCCTCAAGAATAATCATATTAATCTAGTAAGCTAAGATCCATATTTTACTCAACTTTAAGTCAGCTTTGGCATGATACTTAAAATAAAGCTATTTAGGTAGGTAACTCTTACCCATTACATCTCATGCAATTCTTAGATATTTATGAGATTTTGATATCATATGTCCCGGCATGTTTGAATTTTATCTAATGCCATTATGCCCAAAACTATTTTGATGACCTAATAAAGTTAAATCATTTTTATACATATGGGTAGTATCATTACTCATCTTGTCTTACTAATATCACCTAATATACTTCTACTCTAGTAGAACCCACATTAAGGTGAAAAAAGTTTGACAATTATTTAAATATGGATGACATGTTAACTTTAAATTTTATGTGAGTAATCTTGATTGATTTTAATTTTCAATTAATAGATCTCATCATATATCTAGTATCACCTACTCATGTAATATCATACATAGCATCTCATACATGCATATAATAAATGTGTCATAGTATGACCTTAATCTAGATTGATCTCTAAAAGCCAATATGAAGATCAATAGTTATTCCTAGGTAGTAATAAGTAGCTCCATGAAGCTGATTTGACTAACAACTTGCGCATAGACACCTAGCTCCTCCATCATCTGGGTTGAATTGCATGACTTCAAATGGCTTGCATTGTCTCTCTTATTTTATCGCAACAATTAAAAATTACGATAAAACAAAAATGGCATGCAAGCCATATTTAATAATTACAGCCCATGAAAAAAAATTAATAATCTACCAAACACATTGGTTAAAAAGGCCATCCTGTGCACCATGTGAAGTAACATAACATATAAAATATATAATGCTATCATATAGCATAAATAATTTGAATTAAAAAAATAAATTATAATAGCCATGTATTTAAAAATAATTAAATTTATAAGGTATTACGTAGAGCTGTTATGGTGGTTCTGCTAGCCAGTTAGTGGACGAGGTCAAGGGGGGCCGCTCTCACGGGGTCGAGGGTAGTATCACTGTAAAAAAAATTAAATTTTCATTGATCACATCAATAAATTTTCTTTGATCTCATCAAAAAATATTCATTGATCATATCAATAAATTTTCATTAATCTCATTAATATATTTTCATTGATCTTATCAATACATTTTTATTAATATTATCTATAAATTTTTATTGATCATATCAATAAATTTAAAATAAGCTGAAAACCATCAAAATCACATTAGAACAACATATTATGTAATCTCATTACACATAGGGCTTATTTTGGCACCACCATAAATAATCACTGATAAATCAAAATTGATATATGAATTTAGTCCATGTATTAATCTAATTAAGATAAAGCTAGAATCATATACCATGTTATGAAACACTTTAATGCTAATATCTCATTTGTATTCTCAATCATACTAATGAATCCTTTTAGGTTTCAGATTAGATCAATTAATACCTTAACAAAACCTATTAACTTTGTTGTTCGCACAAACCATAATAATATCATATATATTCAAAAATGCAAATCATGTAAGAATCATATACATCACATACACATTATCAAATATGGCATTATTTGTTGTTATGAAAATACAATTTCCTATGATACCACTGTTAGGGTTTTGGGCAGGATATTTAATTGCAACATAAATGCATTATAATTTATAATTTTTATCCCTTAACCCACCGAGGATCACATCCATTTCATAAAAATACGAAGGAATTGTAAATGAAACTTACCTTTTGTAGATCAATTCGTCAAGCCTTCAAAGTGTACTTCTTGGTTTATTCGGATCTTAAAAGGTGCTATCTTTCTGTAAAATGACCACCCTCTACAATTATCCACACACAAACAAACAATGAATGATCTTGTTGAATACTAGTTTAGATTTGTCTTCTCAAAATGAAAGGGTTTCTCTATTTTATAAAAGTTGATTACTTGTATCAAATATATCTCACATATATACATACAAGTCTGCTAGGGTTTTAGTCATAAATGAATTTAATTTTATATTTAAAACTCTTAATAAAAAATAACAACTTAAATTCAAATCCTTTAAAACCCCTTTTAAATAAATTTATTCCTTAAAACTCAAGTTCAATGTAACAAATTAATTATTTATTTAAATCAGGATTTTAAACTTTCTCAAAAGTTAAATTCAAATTTAAATAATAACTACTTGTTATTTGTGATTTAAAATATTCTCATCATTTTAAATTACTACAGAGAGTGAAAAACCACAACTGTTATTATTCATTTTTAATGTGCGACCTTATAGGTTCAATTAATACTGATAGTAGGCCTAAATTTCATTTTGATCCTACAAGTCATAAGTGGCCTCTAGTAAGATATTATGACTACCCATGTTAAATAAAAAGCTCATGATCCAAGACAAGCTTAATATAGCTAATGACATAATTTTTTTGTCTCATGATATCTTGATAGAATGTAAGGCATAGACAAAATCAACCTTATATCTTTCTATCTTTGATTACTCAAAACTCAGTTAGACTAAACAAAAGATATGGATCTCCATCAATTCATTTGAGCATGACCATGCATTTCTTAGTCTTAATTGTCAAGGGGACCCAGAGATATCACTCTTATAATAAGAGGGAAAAATTCAATCTTAATCACTCATATCTCACTACATGATTCTTATTATGTTCAAGTATACCCTTTATAGTCATTTGATTAAAGACAAAGTTTAATTATATCAAAACACAATATTCCTTATGTTGAGAACTATAGCGATCTAAAGTCAAAAAATTTAATTACATACCTATTAGAGATTAACTTATGATTTTGATCCATGTATTAATCTCAAGATGGGTCTATCTAATATTTATTCTTAACAAATAGATATAAATTTGATTTGTATCTCATACACATATTCATTCCATGAATATTAATCAAAATTTATACTAATTTTAATTCATTGTTATTCCCATAACAATAACCGATTAGGGACATTTAGAATAATTAATAATATTATTCAAAAATATTATATATAATAAACTTGTAAATAATAATAATAATTAATTCTCACAAATAGTCAAAATATCATGTCCATACAATAGGTCTAGGGCACTATTACTAAAAGAAAGGTCTTTCCATAATGATCTTTCTGTGAAATCACTTTCAAAAATTGATGATATCTTAGTGTGTTACTTGTGGAGATAAAACCAATCAATGATATTGTAGAATCTCATAATAGAAGTTTGATATATCATATTCAAAAACTAGCTCATCGCTTGAAGATGTTATTATAGAACTTTTATTCGAGACTAGAAAAATGAATAAAAGGGAATAAAAATACGTATGACCACTTGACATAATGGAGAGACACTAACTTGGGTGCAATTGAGTAAAATACTACCTTGGAAATTCCCTTGGTGAGTATGGATGTAAATGTGAGCGAAGAGAATAATGTTATCTTAGAAGTTCCATCGGTGAGCGTGGATATAATGATTGGTGGGGAGGAAAGTGCTACCTTAAAAGTTCTAGTAGAGAATATGACTATAATAGATGAAGATGAATGAGATGGTGCAGATGAATATCATGAAATCATTGCATCTTTCAAAGTCACAACTTCAGATTATTGCATAGAATACTACTCAAAGATGATGAAGAAGAAAGTGCGATACTTACTTTCTTATTACACAATTATTGAGAAAATGTAAAAGAGAGATTGGAGATTACACTTGAAGTGAAGGTGGAAGTAAAATCCCAAATAATAGTTGATATAATGAAAGATAAAGGATGAAAATGGAAGATTTAGAGATTCTTAAGGAAATAAAGAAAAATAATAAAGCAATGATAAATGTTATGGTTTCCAACAATACCATGACTTTGGGGTTCTTAAAGCTAAATTACTAAAGGTAGTAGATGTGGCTCCACATAGTGTCATGGAAATTGTGTTACAAAAAATAAATACTCAAACTACACCCCAACATAATGCCACAACAATCAAAAAAGTCACTATTTCCATGGAGTAGAAACCCAATGAAGGAAGTTCAAAAGAAATAAGCCATATGGATAATTTTGAAAGAAACCCCAAAAAGAAAAGAGAAAGTGAAGAACTATACTAAAAAACAAGAATGAACAATTGAGATTACAGATGAAGGTATGAACTTATCGATGGTCAAGCTACAAATATTAAACATACTACTACTTTAAAAGCAACACAAAAATTTGTTATTATATTGTGTGATGTAATAATGATATATTGGAAGTCACACAAAATATAATTTACTATTCCTGAATGTTAATCACATTACTCAAACCCCACCAAGACTCATCAAACTAATCAAAAAAAAAGTAGTTTCATAGTTTTGGTATATTATAACACTCTAACATAATCATAGCAAATACTTATTTAGGAGGAAAATTTATATATTTTTTTATAAGTAGGGGATTGATTACTAGAGGATGAGTAATAATTTCAGTGTATGAGTATGTTCAGTATGCCAAATACTAAATAATATGAATCATTTGATATGATTTTTATGATGTGTTTTGCCTGAAAAAGAAATTTATTTATAATTATTTCACAAAAACTTAACTTTGGAGATTTTGATAAATAATTATGAAATTAAGAGTTTTTAGAGTGAAATGTAGAGTTAGATGGAGATGATGACTAAAAGGGTAGCAAAATATCATGGAAGTCATAGAATCTGATGTGATATGATTTAATTACACCTTTGAGTACTTATATAATAGTTTTGGTGTTTATTCTTGGTCAAAACTCTGCCCATATAATCATAATAATCTGTATATATCATGACTTTACATCCTTACTGACATGATATTTTCATTGTGCAATACATTCTTTTGGTTGAGAATATTTTTTGCAGACTACTAAATTGGCTCAAAAAAACTTAATGACTATGATATTAATTTGATGTCATAGCAATCAAGTACCTCACGGGTACTAAAAGCCATAATAACTGTAGATGTAGTGAATTTTTCTTATAGAGGCTAAATGGGTCATTGTGATTTTTCTCAATATCATGACCATCAAACAAAAGAAAGTGATCAAACCCATGACTCATATCTAATGTTGTGACTTTGTATTATAAATAAGTCATTGTGATTTTTCTCACCAATATGACCATCAAGTAGAGGAAAGAAACCAAAACTATGGTTCATACCTACTATCTTGACTTTTTGCTATAGAATCAAAAAACAAAAACCATGAATTTTAATTAGCACTATGACTTCTAATTAAAAAAAATATACTAGATGCTTGGATATTTGAGGAAAATCCTTAGAAGTTGAAAGATATACACGAGAGGCATGAATTAGACAATCCAAAAGGCTCAACAACTCTTTTTTAAGATGATCCATGAACATCAAGGATCATACAAAGTATAATCATGAACTTTATGAAGCAAGCACTCATTCAGATACCATTATATGGGCAAATTGAAGTGAAATTGAGTGAGTTTTAAAGAATTTAGTTAATGAAGACTAGATTCTTCCAATAGCTAAAATTGGATACCCATATTCCTATGAAATGAATTTCGTGTTGTTTTATATGTTATTCTCTATAATTTTGGCTCAAAATAAAAATATAAGGATGAGGTAATATGTTTATTAAGATGGATTTATGCTTAATACTTTAATGTGATAGTTTGTTATGATATTATTTGGTTATAGTTTAGTAATTAAATAGAATTAAAACTATAGTTTTGGCTATTGGTAGTTTTGTGTATGATTAAATTAGTTGATAGTGAAAGATAAGCTATGAAATTAGTACAAACACACATATAAGGGGGAAAAAGTGATTTTCCTTTCGATCATAATGCATGAGACAAACCCATATTCTAAAAATCTAAAATCGAGGTATATTTAATCATTGTGAGTATAGTGCTTATAAAATTGAAAGAACAAATTTTTTTATAGGCCACTCTATAAGGTATTTGTTAGAGGAATTGATCCTCAATTGATATTTGGTAGTAAATAGAACATTCTTTTAAATGTCACCTTTGGCGTGGGAGTTGTTTGTTGGTGGGGGATTGTGATAGATAAGCCATGTGACATGCAATAATAGATTTCATTTGTATGGTGATCTTAATCCTAAGAAGTACATTTGGTCATATAGCTACCACTAGTAAAACATAAAGGAAAACATAGATTAATTATCCGAGTATGGTACTAACAAAGCCAAAAGTATAGATACTTTTATTACTATATCAATTCTCATCTTGAAAGACACTAGTGATTAAAGAATCAAAATGAGTTTTTGAAACAACTATTAAGTGAAGCTAACAAGTTTCCTAAAAGGTGGGGACTTGTGAATGACCTTTGATAAGAGATGATGTGTTCTCTCAGTAGTAAAGTATAGAGAAGATAATTATGAGGGGATAGTCATTGAGAAGGGCTTAATAGTTCATAACCACCTTGTATGCTAATAGGAAAATAGGTCATTCCATAATTTTCTAGTATTTATTCTATGACTAAGCATAACTACAACTTGACTATATATAAATTCCAACACATAAAATAATGAATCAATCATAAAATTTAAGACTATGGGATTGATATATGTAGTCCCTATGGGATTTATGACTTGAATTTAGGACTTTGGAATTGATGTAGAATTTAGGACTATGGAATTTATGACTAGAATTAATTACTATTAGAATAGCTATTAATTATAGTTTTCTAATTTAACATTGCATGTGTAGTCCCTATGAGATTGATATATAGACTAAAGGTCTATTTTATTACTTGTATGACTTGTTTACTTGTGGAATGACATTGTACAAGAGACTCTTCCTCAACTAGCTTTTGGAATGAACTCAATTATAAAAAATTAGATGTTATGATAAAGTTACAACATGATGTCGATGGAAACTTTCAATTTCATAAGATGCCTCTCTAAACATCTCTCATGAATACTTCTCTAATATTAGGTTAAATTGTAATCTAAAATTAGTTTTATGACCTTGTGTTATGATGAAGTGAATGTATATTATTTATGTTTTTGTAACCTTGTAGTTTGGAGGTTGATAGATGTATATGCTAATTAGAATATAAATATGTGGTTTTCACAAAATCAAAGGTTTATGCATGTTGATCATGGTGGATAGCAAGATATATGTTAACTTTTTTAATATGATATAAACCTAATGAAAACTCAAGATTGAGGTAAGTTTAAATATTATGAGTAATTAAGGTGCTTACAAAGCTAAAAGTACAAATATATTTATGTCTAATCCATTATGAATAATTTTGAAGAATTGACATTTGAGTGATCTGAGGGTTAAGTATAACATTTAACATAGGGGTTTTACTATAGTGTGAGAGTCATGTGTTAGTTGTGATAAATAGTGATAGGTATATCATGAGATACACATTAGTGGAGGTGTCTTATATGATGGTGATAGACTTTCAAATCATTTTCTCTTCTATAATTTCAATTGGTGAAATTCATGAAATAATATATATTAATTATCATGAGTGTGGTACATATGAAGCTGAAAGCTTAAATATATTTATTATAACATCATTTCACATCTTTAAGAGATTAGGGGTCCAAAAATAAAAATACATACTTGTCATAATTATTAAGAGAAGTTGACATATTATCCTAAAAGGGGTAGATATGTGGATGACCCTTGAATAGAATGTTGTGTCATTTTTGTGGTAAAATACTAAGAACACAATTATGAGAGGATCATCCTTGGTAGTGATAGTCCACGAATGATAGCCTCTTTGTATTCCATGAGAGAACTTTCTCTCATTTATACACAAATTTACACATCCTTTTACAAACAAATACAATATTACCCAAATACTAAAAAATATCATCATACACAAGAAAGTAAGCTAACCTTAGAGTCTAAGTATCTTTCTAAAAATTAAAGTCTATATACTCAACTCAAGTGGTAGTTAGTTCAATATTATTTGGTCTAATTACCTCTACAATCCTTATGGAATTGATATTAGATTCACATTTAATTTTACAACTAGTAAGACTTGTATACGTGTTGAATAAAAAACAAACACCCATGAGCTTTTAGGATTATGTTATAAATAATAAATCGCTCGAGAAGTAAGTAAGCCGGTCTTTGTTTGGTCATAAGGAAAATCATTCTGATTAGGTTAGGGGTTTTGACACATTAACAAAGTAACAACAAATATCTCTTCAAATTTTCCTTGTTGCTAACTACCCATTACATCACCATCAAGATCATACTATATAATGCAATAATGCATCTTGTTATTTTCCAATAAAGTTTAGTGAATCTTCAAAAGACCCCATTGCAAAGTATATATGTTTCTATTTCTCATTGTACCTTTCCAAATATTCAACCCACTCTCTCTCTCTCTCTCTCTAGTGTACATTTACCATATATTTTTTTTATCTTGCCCCTTTATCATATTTTACTGCTCACTTGTGACAAACTCATAGAGAATCCCAAATACTTTGGTACATTCCTTCACTCTGGTTTCCACTGATTTTATTATTTCTTCTAAGATCTTCATAATATGATCTTCAAATTTTTTTGGGAAAACATAAATAGGCATTTCTTCTTGTTGAGATACATCTCTCATAATGCATCCTATCCCTCTATTTTAGTTTTGTCTTCCTATTCCTTTTTTTCTCACATACACTTCTCATTTGGTGTCTCTTCTATTTAATTCTGCTGCTAAGGAACTATGCATAGATTTTAGGTTGGCCTTCAAGTGAATCTTCTTATCATTGGTCTCCAACTTTATATTTTTCAATATTTTGAGGACATCTTCCAAGCCTCCTTCTTGTTCACCCATAAAAACATTATATTAGAGCGGAGATGGTTCATCAACTATGTATCTACTTCTTATCATTGCCTCTACTTTGACTTTGAGGAATGGTAGAATTTCTTGCCCATCGTCAGTTGAGTATTCCCCTTCAAGAATCAACTTTCTAATCTTTTATCCTTCAAGAGCTCTCTTCAATCCCGCCAATGTCAAGAGGTCATCTATAGGTACTATTCATATTTTACTTTATTCATAAGGACTCTATTGGCTTGGCATTGAATCATAATCAAGCATGGATGAATTATATGGCCTGAGAATTTCTATTTTTGAAAGTTGAGAATTAACCTTTTTAAGATCTTCTCCAAGTAGATTTATTTCCTTACACTAGGGTGAAGAGCAAGATCAAAAATATCTTGCATGATAGTGAAGAGATGGAGATTCGACAACAAAACAAGGCACAAAAAGTGTAACCAAACTTTGCTCTCTTCTATGAGTTCTCCACTTACTAAATGTACATATGCAATTTTTGACAAAACTTTTCCAAGTCTCATCGTCATCCATCAATTTCTTGTCAGCTGCCCTGTAGTTTAGTTGCATATTTAGGGATTTGAAAATTATATCATTCATGGTCCCTTGAAATCCAAATACTTTATTTATAAATTAGCTATCAATATATACCCAAACTTCTAGTACGTAATACCATTTATCTTGCATGTCTTCTAGGTTTGAGTAAAACTCTACAACTATCATTTTCCCAAATTCCATGTGTGTGAAAAATCAATCATAATATTTCCTCTCCATCATCAGTTGGAAATGAAAGATAACTTAGTAAACCTTTTTTCACCCAAAAAACTTTCCTTTGCTAGAACAAATATCACCCATCTCCTCTTTATGTCAAAAAAATTACTTTGGGCACTATGATTTAGAGAAAGTCTTGGTGGTAGGTTGCTTCAATCACTTATCTTTGGCTTTGTGACTCACCTCATTCTCTTTTATTCTTGCCCTTATCTTTGAAATTAATATATCCTCTTTAATTTTAGCTTAGAGCTTCGGAATATAGAGTCACAACATGTTTTGTAAAGATTTGGAAGAATATAAAGAAATAAATTTGCCAAAAAAAATTAGAGTTGGTGCTTTTTATAAGGCTAGGGTTATGTTGTGGCTAATGTATATTTTTCCATGATTTTATACATGGCCATGACTTTTCTTATAAAAGGATAGTCATGGTTGGGTTTGATTATTGTAACTTTGTTTGACTTAGAAGAAATTCATGGTTGTGTTTGAGTGTCACGATTTTATTTGTCTTGTGAGAAAGTGATGGATGAGTTTGAGTGCTACAACTTCTTTTTGGGTGTCTATAACATATACATACTTGAGTGTGTGTTTATATGTAAAAATGATATCACATCACATAGTGCATAAAGTAAACTCTTGGGTTGTCTTTCAAGCAATGCTATGTTTTATATCCCTAGCTAGACTAATATTAGATCTCTAGTCCAATCTATAATTATAGTAGTCTAGGCAAACTTTTCAGTATAATTTTTTCCAATGTTTATCTTCCAAAATTCTATTTAAACATCAAGTCATCAATTAGAGTCTTTCCTTCATGATATTTTTCTGTGGATGCCAGGACTTTGTGAAAAGTCACAACATCATTCTAGATCACCTTTAATAAGGCAATGACTTGTTGTGGAGTCATGGTGGTAAGAATTTCACTTTGGATCCCTTTTATCATGAGTTTGGAATGAGTCATTATTTCTCATTTAAGTTTTTATTTCATCAATTTCATAGTTTTGTCTTTTGATGTGGCTTCATTCATGGATTCATCATGTAAAGTCTATACTTCTTCAAAAGTCATGATTTTTTCATTATATCATTCATCTCCTCGACTTTCTTCAGATGTTTTTAATTTTTGTCTCCACCTTGTCTTTCTCTTCTAGTAATTCAATGATCAGCAGTAGACTACTTTCACTTGTTCTTTTTCTGCAATCTTGAAAGTTTTTTCAATAGGTAATCCATATTCTTGAATTTATAATTTTGTCACCCTAGCCTTTTCCTTCTCATCTTAGGGATAGGTTGACTTTGAATCTTCAAAAGTCATGACTTTGAAAAATATCTTGACTTCATAACAATCTTCTTCGTGAAATTCATTTGCATTGTTTTCTTTACTCCAGATTACCTCTAGTCTATAAAGTCCATCTAAAATCTATATTTTGTCTCTTGGCTCATTTTGTGATGATATTTTATAAGAAATAAGCATAGGGTGTTATTGACCCCCCCCCAATAATCTTTCTCATCATCATCTAAAATATACACGATTTTGTATATTTGAATTTCACTTGCTCTTCGCCCAATAAAGTGTGAATTCACCATTCATTACATCTATTAACACATGTCTACTAACTACAAATACTCATCCTAAGATCAATGAAGCATACTAGTATTCTTCTATATCTTGCACAAAAAAATCAATAGGTAATATAAATTCGCCAATCTTGACTAAAACATATTCGATAATCCCAATCGAAAACTTGATCTATCAAATAACTATCTATAGTGAGAGAGAGTTTGGAGTAACCTCTCTAAGACTCAACATTAACATTATGGATAATGATATCAAGTTGGCATTTGATCTTATATTACATAGTACCTTCTGAAAAGTATGCTCCCCAATAATGTATAGAATCATAAAACTTTTTGGATCTTTGAGCTTTCTTGGAAGTTTATGTTGAATGATTGTGTTAAACTTCTCGGTCGTGTTCACTATTATTTATGTCTTAGACTTCCTCTTACTACTCATGTCATCCTTCATATAAACTTCATGTAGTGGGGGATATAGGATACCACAATGATGAAGAAAATGTTGACTTCCAACATCTTAAAAATATTGAGGAACTTCTTGAATTGATCATCCAACTTTCCTTTACTAAATACTACAGAAAAGGAAGATTATGTATGAAATTTTATTTACTATTTGCATAATAACTCTCTAGCAAATTATTTTGACTTTTTTTATTATCCCCAATTTTTAGGATTTGATGATCTTTCTAAAGTTCATTGGAAAATGGGCTCTCGTCCAACATAGTTTTACAAGTATTTGGGTCTTATAAGTGATAAAATAACCCTTTATCTAGATATAAATCCCAAAGGCTCTATGTTGGTAGTTTGATCAACTAATAGTTATTCAATTGCTAATATAGTCAGAAAAATAAAATTAAACTTTTGTTATAACTCTAATATTTTAGGGTTGATCAATTTTATTATGCATAACAACATGTCTAAATTATCTAGTTGTTATTATATTTGATTACAGAACAAATGCTAGATTATTGTAATAAAGCCCTAATGCCCTACTAGCATTTAAGGTGTTCATCACCTATTAGGTCCTCCCCAATGATGGTCCCCTTGTAGCTCTCCTTTAGAAACTTTGCCCCCAAAATAATACATTATTTCTACTCAAAGTATATTTACAAGTCCAAACCTTTTAAGCAAGTCATCAAATGTTGTTAATAGTTACTTCGTATGTGTATTTTTTATTCTCCGACCTCATACATCATAAAGACATGAATTGACACGGTATTAAAAGTATTTATACTTTCTACTTCGTAATTATCATACTCAAGATAAATAAAATATGTCGTCCCTCAAATATCACAAGCATGAGTCATATGATAGAAAGTTAGCCACTCATAGGTAGAGGTGTCGAGTGGGATGTGTAGGCTAGGCATGACATGAGGCACAATATGAAATAGCCATGCTAGACCTAGCATGGGATGATCTAGAATCATCCCTAGAGAATAGTGATGTTGGTCCATGGCATGGATTATGCCTTATTGGATCGAAGCCAACTATTCCTCTTGTCATGCATGGCATGGTCCACATGCCAAGCCAAGCATTACCTAGATGCCTAGCTCATTGGCATTGTCCACAAGCACAGTGAGTTAGTGACAAGGCATGGGTCATGGTTCATGGTCCATGGTCATGGCCTCCTCATGGATTATTGGTCATGATTGGGTTTTTTTAATAAAAATAAAACCTAGCTAATCATGGGTCGTGTTAGGGTTGCTTCCCATTACATTTATGTAATAGGTCCCAAGAAAGAAATCGATAGGTTGTGCCTGCCACTTTTGATGCCAACAAAAAAAAAATAAAAAAAAAATTATTTTATATTATTTTTTGTAGTCGTCAGAATTCATTCCAATGTCTACAAGGTGGAAATCTAAAGGCTATTAGATTTCCATCCATTTTAATCATACACACATAATTATTAAAATATTTCTATAAAT
The DNA here is from genome assembly GCA_029783825.1 of Sapria himalayana. NCBI lineage: Eukaryota > Viridiplantae > Streptophyta > Magnoliopsida > Malpighiales > Rafflesiaceae > Sapria > Sapria himalayana. The sequence continues at coordinate 1,740,809 of JAREIK010001332.1, read as the reverse complement.
ATAAAATGGAAATATTTCTATAAAAAAATATAAATTTAATATTCATCAAATTTTTGTCTTCTCATCTCATCTCCCCTTTCTCATTTTGTAATTTGTATTTTCAGTTTTCCTAATTTCCTTTCCATTTTTATCTCTCTCCTCTTCTCTACTATGTTATATGCTATGGGTTAGCTAGTTTAGAAAAAGAGTTTGATAATGACTTTTGCTTAAATAAAATTAAAACTATTATGGTACATATTTATTTTTTTTGTTTATAAATTTGTGTTGTAATTAATAATATATAAAAATTTAATAATATAATTCTTTTTAAAATTTTGGAATTATATGTAAAATAAATAAATGATAAATTGTAATTTTAATGATACTAATTTTGACCTAGATATAAATAATAACTACAACTTGACCAAAAGGTCCTAGGCAAAAAATTATTATCTCCAATAGTTTCTACCCATTTTACTAATTAGTAAAATGGGTAGAATCTAAAACTCGGCAAACTTTAAAGAATCTAAAACTCGGCAAACTTTAAAGAATCTAAAACTCGGCAAACTTTAGTATCCTGGACTCGTATTAACATAATATAATATAAAAATTATAGGGGTACAAGTGGCACTGGCTACTTTAAGAGGCATGCCAATAAATATACTAAAAAATATTATGCATTATTTCCTAGGAAAACCCAAGTGCAGCCTTTAAAGGTGGATCAGCTCAGTTTCATTGACCCAGCCAATAAATATCCATGACTTTGAAAGAGAAAACATGAATTAATTGATTACTATCATGAGTCTCCTGATTAGATTTTTAGTGGATCATAGGTTAATCAGTATAATGTAAAACTACTTCCAAACTTTTATATTCACATGTCTAGGTGTATTTTCAAGTGGGAAGTCATAGAGATAGGGAATTTCCATAGCTTTAGTCTGGCCTCTCTATAACACAAAGTCATGATACTATAGTTGATCACTGCTATTTTCTCTTTCTTATATTAGATTTTCATAGTGCTTGGAATGGTTATGACTCATATATTTTCTTTATGTAACATAAAGTTATGGTGTTTAGAATGGCTATGACTCATGTATTTCTTCTCTATAATACATAGTCATAGCACTAGGAATAACCACAACTCATTCATTTATTCTGTAACATGAAGTCATTGTGCTAGTAATGTTTGCAACACATATATTACTCTTTTATAACCTAAAGTCAAAATACTAGGAATGACCATGAGGTTGGCCATTTTCTCTAGAGAAAAAAAGGAAAAGCTCTAGAAATTGCAACTACTCGAGTAAATGCTCTCTATAATACTCTATAGCCAAAAGTCATGATTCTAAAGAATTTGTGAATCTTAAAAAGAAAATCATTGTGCTAGAAAATACCATAATTTTTAATATTAGTGGAGTACTTGACTACTACGATGTAAAATTAATGTTAGAACCATTAAATTATTACTGAGCTATTATGGTTGCGACTCTAAGAAAGTTTCATAGCCAAAAAAATATATTGCACGGTAAAATAATTGTGTCAATAAGGTGGTAGAGTCATGGTGTAATAAGATGGTCATGACTAATTATTTAGTATTTTAGTCAAGAATGGACACTGAAACTACTCTATATGCTTTTTAATGTGTAGCTAAGTCATAACATGAGAATTTTAATGAATTTACATGACTTTTTTCTCCCCATGCTTAATAATTCTACTAAGTCTTACATTTTACATAAAAATTACCATACCTTACTACTATTCATCATAATTCATCAAAACTTTAATTTAATGAAATCATTCTATCTATTTTTTTTTCATGCAAACACATCATCAATAATTACCAAAATAAGTGATATTCAGTACTTTACATACCAAAATTCCATGAGTTGGGAAAGAGCTTTTGTAGAAGCAATGACTTCAAAAAATATAGTAGCATCGGATGTTATAGAGGTGGTTATTGCAAGTTTGGAAAATGTGGTGACATTATCAAGCATGTCTTCCTCTATTTCAACATATATTAATGCTTTTTGTTTTTATTGTTTCCCCTTTAGCTCTTTACTATTTTTAAGTATTATGGATAGGCACCTTTTTAGATCTGCTTCAGTATTGCTTGGTAATCCATTTAAACTATTCTTTTTCAGTGATAGTGCACATTGTTCAAGTTGATTATCAAGAAATATCTATCAATATATTTGTGTGTTCTAACCCCATTTCAATCATTTCCATTTGGTTCTTTTATAAATCATTACTATAATTTGTCTTCATGAGTAGCACAATACCATTGCCTTCCCTTGATAGCTTTTCTATTCCTCTTGGCTAGTTCTAATTGTAACTATAGGCTCCTTGCAGTTGACATCCTATTTAGTTACTCCCAAAATATTTTTTGATATTATGTATTATTTTGTTGCACAAGAACTTTCATATAATTTATTTTCATTACATTTAATTGGTATGTATGAGAGAATTGTTGTTGGGTCTAAACAACAATCTGTTATTCTTCAAAATATTGGTTCCCTCAACTTGATACACAGGGTCAAAATTAGATGCTCCTACTATTGCAAAATATCAATTTCTCCCACACTATGTCTTTTAACATTTTGGGCTCCAAATTTATTGAAAAAACATATTAAGTTTTACCTTCATTATATTCAATATGTGCAACTCCAACACTCCAACTTGCATTCTTCCAAAAACTCTTTCATTCAGTATTTGATAGTTATTATTTGCAAACACTTTAAATAGGAGATGAGCCTCCCCGGGTGACTTGTTCATGATAGAACCACTTAATGTCACATCAACAAAGATTCTTGACATATAGTTTAAATTGTTATACAAAGTTTGAGCTAAGAATCATATTTTAAATCTATGTTGTGGGAATCTTCTCAATAAATATTTGAATTGATCTCAAGCATCATATAATATTTTTTTGCTCCTCTTTCCAAAATTGATTTCTCTCCCCTTAGTTGAGAGTTAATTTGAGGTAGAAAGAACTTAATTAGGAAAGTTTGGATAGATTTGTCTTAACTCTCAATTGATCCTCTAGATAAGCACTAAAATTAGGTATGAGCCTTGTCTCTTAAAGAAATAGAAAAAGTCAACCTTATTGAATCCAAGTTAACTCTTTTCACCTACACTATGTCACACAACCCGAAGAAAGTTGTGACATGACTATTCTGATCTTCTAAAAATCATCTATCGTATTAATGTTGTTACACCATTACTATTAAATTAGTCTTCAACTCAAATTAGTTCACTAATACCTTTGCATCTAAATTATAGAGTAACTATTCATTATTCTAAGTCACCAATAGTTTGAATGTATCCCAATGTATGGTGGGGAATAAGTTATTAGACAACTTTTTTGCTACCTCTTAGTTATTTCTATTGCTACCATTTCCTTCTATGTTACAACAAATTCTTTCTTGTCCTCTCAATTTAAAGGTTTAGAATTTTTTGCTACTCTCATGAGTCATTAGATGTGTACAATCATTTATACGGTAGTTATAAGTATTTATTATATCACTCATATGGAAAAAAAAGTCTTTGGGTTACCTTCAAAGTAGCACTACACTATATATCCATAAGTAGACAATCGAAATATTTATTTCCTTCATCGAATATCTTAATTGTGTGCCTAATATACTTTTTATTTTGGATCCCCAAAGTCACGACATTGAATATTGCCATAAATTTGTCTTTAATATTTTTCTTGACTTTTTCATTCTAACTCCAAAGACATGGCATTGTTCATAGTTATGGCTTTATTTTAAAGATTCGGATAGACTAATTCATTTTATATCACTAATATCATGATGTTGTGCATAGTCACAACTTTGTTTTCAAGCTTTACTTAGTCATTTTTATACTTTAACACCAAAGTTGTAGTACTATGCATAGTCATGACTTTGTCTTCAAGTTTTTATTGATTATTTATATTTTGAACCATCAAAGTTAGGGTGTTATGTGCAATCACATCCTTGTATTTGATTAGATCTGTCATAATTTATGCCTCATCCTTGTCTTTCTTAATTGTTCTATTATCTTCCTTGAATTTGGCAGCATAAGATTTCTCAGAGGTCGACTTAGAAAAATATCAAGACCTCATAGTAGTTATTTTCTTCTTTTTTATCATTTTTATTTCCCCAAAATAATTCTCCCTCATCATATTTCTCATCTTCATCACTTTCACATCTCCTAAGTTCTTCTTCCACTTTATCTCCTTCCTCTTCATCCTGCCAGTAGTCTTCTACAAAATCATTCCATTAGAAATCAACTTTTTATTGCATTGTGATTTGGAAGAGATTGTCTATACTCCAACACCCCATTTCATCATCAACTTGATCCCGAAATCCATTTAAAATATTAAAATTTACTTGCTCTCGCCAACTTAGATAGTGAACTCCTCTTTCTCGATATTGATAAAAGCTTGTCTCATGATCAAAAATGATCATCCTAATATTAATAGTGCATAATTTTTCTTTTTCATATTCAATATAATGAAATCTTGTGGAAAAATAAATATATCCATCTTAACAAATATATCTTTTATAATCTCATCTTGTACTTAATAGTCTGGTCAACCATTTGGAGTGAGAAAGATGGAGTGATTTTGTTGATATTTAATTTTCATGTAATTGACAATGGTATTAAATTGATACTTGATCCTAAGTCATACAATACTTTTTGAAATATATAGTCTTCGATAGTATAAGGTATAGTATAATCTCTAGGTCCTTCAATTTGCTTGGATACTTTCTTAGAATAATTACACAACATTTTTTGGTCATATTCATATTTCAGCATGCCTCCAACTTTTTCTTTTTACCTATTATGTCTTTCATTAATTTCACATAGTTTGGTATTTGGGCTAGAGCTTCAGTAAATAGTATATTAACTTCTAACTTCCATAATATATTGATTAACTTTTCAAACTGTTCGTCTAATTTTCCCTTTCTAAACTTTTGTGGAAATAAAAGATTCAACATCTTACCCTTAGCTTCATTTTGATCCATTTTTTTATCTCTATATCTTCGAGTAACCTTCATTCCCTCTTTTTTCATTTTCCTTTTTCACATGTGTGGGTGAAATTTGGGCTTATACTTCTTCTAGAGTCATGGTTTTATTAGGTGCCACAATATCGTAACCATCATTATTTGAGTTCTCTTCAGTAGATGTCTTGACTTTTGAAAAAATTTCAGTCATGGTCATGACTTTTAAGAAATTTGTAGCACTATCAGTCCCAAAATATTTAGAATTTTCTTGTTCAACGTAGTCCCTTTGAAACTCTTTCTCACTTATAAGTAATATATAGGAGCATTTCTTTGGATTTGCTTCAATATTACTTGGTAGTTCATTTTCTTTTCTTCACTTCATTGATAATACTAATTGTCCAATCTAATTATTTATAGTCCTCATTATCGGGTTTATTTGTTTCATTCTCGATACAAGCATTCTCATCTGATTTTCTTGGGTATCACATCTTTTTTTTAAATTCTGCTAAAGATGAAATTCATTTCTTCTTCTCAGGTTGTCTATTCTTTTCTTAGTGATAGTTGAAAATTCAAGCTTAACATTTCTTAATTATTATAGCTCATTGAATTGTTCACAATTTTTCTTAAAGATTACCATATATTCTATAGCCCACTTGAATAGCCTCCATACTAAAAATTTTGATGAATTCTAATGTTCATATGGTAATGAATTAGGATAATATTGTTCGGTTAAAATACATATCATTTGTTTTGCATTTGGTTGGGTTATTCCATTTGATAATTGAGATTCAAGTCCACTAATTCATGTGGATGTAAAATAACAATATTTTCTAATACTTTTTTGGTTTCCTCTTAGGTGTTAAGCTTCATTAAAAGAGCTTCCGACTTGGCTTCAATATTGGAGAACCAAGCCAACTTCAATACTCTAACTTGTCTTCTTCCTATTGAATGATCCATTGAAATTTAGCAGTTTTTTTTGTCATCTCCTCAAACAAATAATATGCCTCCCTCAGTGATTTATTTATAATCGACCCTCCAGCATCCATATCAACTATGTACCTCATCATATAATTCAACCCATTATAGAAAAATTTGGCTTGGAACAATAACTCAAATTCATTTTGAGGAAATCTCTTCAATAACTTCTTAAAATAGTCTTAAGCATCAAATAGAGTATCATGATCATCTTGCCCAAACTGACATATCTAGCTCCATAATTGAAAAGTAACTTAGTGAGAAATGCTCTCACTAGTTCATCCTAACTTTCAATGAAGCCACAAGATAAATATTGGAACTAACTCCCTACCTTATTCCTTGATGAAAATGTAAATAGATGTAATATTATTTCATTGAGGCTAACTCCATTCATTTTTACCATGACATATAGATCCAAAAATATTGATATATTTTCATTGGGATTCTCTAATGCCCTTCTTCTATATTAGTACTACTAAATCATAGTAAAAAGACTCAGCTTCAACTCAACGTAGATTGCTTCCACTAGTTTCGATCGAATACCTGAATAACTATCTATCATAATGAGACTCCAATAGTCCCCTAAGGTATGTGTGGTAGATGGGATATTGGATAGCTTACCCATTATCACCATGGGGCTCTCTATTACTACACGTTCCTTTCATATCCACTTTGTCTATCAGTTTCTTTTCTAGTTCTTTTTATTTCTAGGTCTAAAGGGGTTAGATCATTCATAGAGCTTCGGCTCATAAACGGGGGCTAAACAAGAAAATTAAAAGGAAATTAGCAAAATACCAAAATATAACTATTCACTTTTCAAAAAAATTAACAAGACTTAGCATTTTGATTCATGAAGTTTTTAAAAACTTAACGATATCTAAACTACTAAAAAATAATTATCTTTTTACAAGAATAATTATGTCAACTCATATTAACTAACTAAACTAAACAATCTCTAGAATTATTACCAAAAACTTATTATGACTTTATAATACTACTTAATATCTCATCAATAGAGATCCACAAGTATACTAATCATACAAGTAGTAGAAGAGGACTTTCACATAGATATCTATCTCCTAGGAATTATATTGATAGTTTGGTTATTCAATAGTAAGACAACTCAATTTTAATAAAATAAATATTCAAAATTTAGAATCAATCTTAGAATAGTGCATTTTTTTCATTTAATTTATATGATTTATGTTCAAATTATCTTAAATTATATTATGTTTAGATATATAATGAAGGTTTGAGTGTTATATAGTGATTCCTTGCCTTAACTACATAAAAAGTGATTATCACCATTAATCTCATCTTAATGGTGGTCCTCTCATAGTTGTCTCATCAGTACATCACTATCAAGACAAGTCATCTCTACACACGAGTCATTCATAATTCCATACTTTTTATGAAACTCATCGAAATTTATTGATAGTTGCTTCATTGTGCAGCCTTATTCTCTAAATTTTTATGTCATAAGACTTATAATTGATATAGTCTATAAGCATTTGAACTTTTAGCTTCATAAGTAGCATACTCATTTAATTAACATACTCTTCCTTCAAGTTTCACGATGGGAACTATATGATGGAAAACAACTCAAAAAAGTTTTAACCACCTTAGTAGTTAGAACATACTTACATATGACATAAAATTCGCCAATTACTATCCTCTTCAATCATGATGCGACTCCAGAACTAAATGTGAAATCCTTATAAGAATATTTTATATAATATCTACCCAAATTGGTAACTAGTTCTTCTAAGACATATATAATGGATTGTCATGTAAAAGCATTCATACTTTCAGCTTCATAATCACTATACTCGCAATGATTAACATACCCAAATTTCAAGGTTTAATATAGGTTTATCTCAAGCATCATAGTTAGAAGGGTTGTCACTTCCTTCCTACCATATGTATGAGTGAAACTCATAGTTTACCTATTATCATCTACCATAATAATCATACAGAAACCTACTGGTAGTCAAAATCCTAGTATCATCATCTACAAAGATAGTCGTACACAAATGATGTATGAGTGAGACTCAAGTTATATTTAATCACCCATCCATTAATATTCATAACATAACATAAATAAAAACACATTCATTAATATAAAACCATTATAACATTCATCCCTTGCTTATGTGTGGAGCTCCTAGGGAGTGAGAAATTTGATTCTAGAATTTGGTAGCTACTTCTTGGCTTTGCTTATTATGTAGAGAAAGAATAAAAAAATGAAGAGATTTCATAGAATTTCTTTTTTTCCTTCTTTTATACTTTGACAATTCTTCATTACTTTAAGTAGAAAGTCATATCTTTTAGAAGAAAGCCATAATTTTGACATACATTTCTAAATCATGAGGTCACAACTTTATAAAATGACTATGACTCTAGAATGTATCCTAATTCTTTTATAACACAAAGTCAAAAAACTATACAATGACCATGACATAGGTCTAATGTTTCTTTAAAACAAAGTCATGGTGTTGTAAAGTGGTCAAACTTTCATACACCCTTCTTTCTTTTTCTTCATAAAGGTTTGTGGTGCTAGGAAAGGTCGTAACATTTTGAATGGCATCTCATATATTAATATAGTCTTGGTGCTGGATAAGATGGTCACAACACTAAGAAGACCTCTCATATGTATCCCATGGATGTGGTACTAAAAAATAGCTACAACACAAAAATTGGCCCTTCATATGTCTCAAGGGTATGCGACATTGTGAGTGGTCATGGCATAAACCTTTACTTCTCTTATATATCAAATTGTCATGGTACAACAAATATATAGTGATAATAACAATTAGCCCGACATAAATGTCATGAATTTTTCTTCCTTTGAGAACTAGAGTTATAGCCTTGGAGAATAGTCATACTTGAGTAATGCCCTCTATAGCATTTTACATCCCAAAAGTTACATTACTAAATAATTGTCATGAATTTGGCTTGGATATTTTTGTCTCTGTAATATTTTGTAGCTCAAATGTCACAGCTTTATAAAGATAAATTCATAATGCTTGAAGATGTCCCAACTTTTAGTTCTATTGAAATATTTAGTTGTTGTGATATAAAATTAATATCATAGCTATTTAAATTTTATTAGAAAATTATGATTATGACTCTATGATAGTATTATAGTCATAAAGAATATGTTGAATAGTAGAAGAATTGTATTAATGAGTTGATAGGGTTGTGGTGTACAAATATTGCTACTACCTAATTAGGTAAAGTTTCATCCAAGCATGAAAACTAAAACTATGTGAAATTCCATACTTTACTCATAAGTTAAACACCTCCAAAGACCTATTGATCTTATAATTATTCATCAAAATATATCAAAACTCCAAATCTTTAAAATCTATCCATAATTATCTTATTTTTATACATACACATCATCACAAATTACTAAAATATATAAGAATATTCAATTATTTATACACCAAACATTAGCCATGAGTCAAGTGTGGTTCTATAACATTATCTAGTCAAGTCATGACATCAGATCAACATCATAATGTTAGATTGAGTATTCTATGATTATATAGTGAAAGGGTTGTGGAAATAAGGTGATAGAGTCATAACTTATCAAAATCGGCATGACTATATGTATAGAGTTTTAGTCAAGAATAGATGCTAAAATAAATCTATAAGTACTTAAATATGTAATCAAGTAATAGCATGTCGGATGATATGACTTATATGACTTTTCACTCCCCTTCTAGTCACTAACTCTACTAAGCCACATAATATATACTAAAAACTCTTGATTTCATAATTATTCATCAAAATCCTCCAAAAGTAAATTTTATGAAATGATTATAAATAAAGATCTCTTTTAGAAAAATACATTATATAAATCATACCAAATAATTAGTCTTATTTGGAATTTGGCATACCAAATAGTGACTTCATGGGACTACGAATCATACATCTCGTAAGATACAATAAAAGAAGTGGAAAAGATGAAGATATCAATACAGAAACATATAGTATCTATTGAAAAGACTCTAAAGATGGAAATAGAAATACAAGTGAAATAAAATCCATAGCTGATCATTTACATGATTGATAGTAAAGGCAAGGCTAAAACAAAAATAGTGGAACATCCAAAAAAAATGATAAAGAACAAAGTGTGATAAAGAAAGTCATAACTTCAATGGTTACTATGACTTTTCCTACAAAAGCAATGAAGAAAGTCATGGAAGCAGGCAAAGCCATGAGTAATATGATCTAGATATATATTCCACAAGCCTCCACTATAAAACAAGTCATGAAAATTTAGAAAGAAACAATAGGTAGCGATGCTATGACATTTCTCAAAGTCATGATATCCATGGCTCAATACCCTCATGATGAGATGATGATAATGAAAAAGAAATTAAGATGACAAGCTGAAGAATAAGTTTACATTGAGAATTAGATAGTTGATGTTCTAGATAGCTAAAGAAAAAAAAATTTGCTACTAACATTAATCATAGTGATGCTTTGGAGGCAGCCAAAATCTTATGTGTATTATGTGATGAATAAACACTTCACAACATAAACATTACACTTCCTATAAAATCTGGACTCTTTGAATCCTATTGCCAAAATAAAAGCCTACCATAACATCTGAACCTAGTTATAGTTATCTTAGCTGTATTTTCTCTTGGTGTGGATATTCAAAGTAAGATTTATTGCTTGGGGAAGATAAATACTTTTGGTGTGTGAGTTTATTTGGTATTCAAAATATCGAATAACAGGTAATATATGGGAAGTAAAATATAGAGTGTTTGCATGAATACTAGTGGTCATCAAAGAGATTTCACTAAAATCTTAATTTTAAAAAGGAAGTGATGTAATTATTGAATAGAGAGAATTTAGATGAATTTGATGGATATGGTAGAGAAAGACTTATAAAAGAGATAATAATGGAGAGTCATGATAATTCTTTTATCATGACTTACATACACCCTCTATAATAGCATTGAATAGTTGTGGCATCCTTTCTTGGCCATAACTCTACCAAAATAGTCATGACATTATTTGCATGCCATGACTCTAGTATTAAGTTCACATAATTAAATTAGAGTCATGGTTGTATTAGCTTTAAGTCACTTAATGGTCATGATATTATTTTCATGGCTTGGCATCCAAGTATCTCTTTGTTACAAATAGTCATGACATATTCTAGAGTCATGACTTATTCAAATAGAGACAAAACATCAATAGATATAGGTTCTGAGATCATTTTCTACCATGACTTTATGTTCTAGAGAACAATGACTCGATCATGGAAGTCCCAACACTATAATATTTTTCTCACATAGTTAAGATCAAAGCTACAACCAAATTAATAGTATCATGATTTTGTGTTACAAAAGAATTGATTTAGTAATGAAAATCCTAGCACCACAATATTTTTCTCACAAATTCAAGACCAAAGTCACGGTCACATACCATCATCATGACTTTATGTTACAAAAAGTTAAGCTTCAGTCATAGGTATTCATAGAGTCGTGCCAATTATGCTCTAGAGAGAATTTAAAGAGATGACATAGTTATGACCTCAACTTTGTATAATAACATCCAACTTAAAGTGGCATATGGATTCCAAAAGTATAAAAGCTTAACTTAGAGAAAAAAAAGGAGAGTAAAGAAGGAAAAATGAAGACTTCAAACCTGGGTTCACCAACCTCAACATTATTTAGGTACAAATCCAATATTTACAACAAGCAATGATTAGAATTAGGGTTTTCTTCTTTAAAATTAGTTTGGAAGTTCATTGAGAATCCTATAATTCATGAGATGATTATTCATATATCTCATCCGATTTTTTCACTAATATCAAGCTAAAATGATTTCTAAGGTTAGTTATGTAAATCTTTTGTAATTAATAATTGAATTAATCATTTATATATAGTTTATAATTTGTTTATATGTTGATAGAAGTGGACGCACTTGAGAACTAGAAATTAGGGTTAATATAAATATGTCAATTTATGTCTGTTGGTCATGGTTGATGATGATAGGTATATCATAGAATATACTCACATGTTTTGAATAGAAATATGTGACATCCCTTCTAATCTTAATGCATAAGATAAACTAACATGCGAAAACCCTATGCATAAGATAAACTATTGGATGATATTGATAGAATTAAATATACTCACGTGTTGTAAGTATGATACATAGAAAAAATATGAATCTATTAAAGACCAATCTATTATGTACTATCTAGATAAACTAACCCCAGGGTAATATGGGCATCAAGTAGAACATTTGACTTATAAGTTTCATTATATAGTATGTGAGTTATGTGTCAGTCATGTTGGATGGTGATAGGTATATCATAGAGCACATACAAGTGGGGAAGACTTATATAGTAGTGATAGCCCTATGAATCATTCCTACTTATATGATATCTATGGGTGACATTCTTGAAAAGATGTGTAAAATTATTGTGAGTATGATAGTTACGAAGCCAAAAGTATAAATGAATATAATACCATATTATCTCAAATGGAGAAATTTAGAAGTTGAAAAATAGAAGTGCATACTCAAATCAATAATCAAGGAAAGTTGGCATATTGCTTTAAAAGAATAGATGTGATAATGACCCTTACAAAGAGGTTTCAAATAGGTCGAGCCAGCCCGGGCCAATGTCGGGTACTCCCTCAGCACCTGTCATGCCATGCCGAGCTGAGGAATTTCGGCCCACATGCAGTGCTAGGCATGGCACTAGTGCCTGGCACGTGGGCATGGCACGAGTGACCTTGCACCAAGTATGGTCATGACAGAGGGATGACAAGCCGACGTCCGATGGTCAAGGCTCGGTGTGCCTCGACAGGGTGACGACAGCACGTCCTGAAACCCTAATTTTTTTAAATTAGGGTTTTGACCAGACCCAAACCAGGCCAAACCAACCAGAACCCGAGCAGATTTTGGGCCGCAGGCCCATGCTGGATCGACCTCCAATGAATTATGTCATGCCATGCACGACACAGTACTATATAATATCATGCCTGGCACGGCATGCCAACTGGGTTGAGCTCGAAAAAACTATGTCAGGCCAGCCTAGCCCATTTGACACCTCCACCCTTACACATATTGACATGTTGCTTTGGTATTGAGATATTAAATAGATAATTACAAAGATATCATCCTTGGTAGTGACAGTCCAATGGATGATAACCACATCATTTTTGAAGAAGGTATATGCCATGACTTACAGGAACGCCCACCCAAGAGACATGATGTGATTGGGTTGATTAGCTAATTTTAATAGTATTTAAAATATTTTAAAATCCAATGTGAGGTGTTTTTGTATTTTTGATTGTGAGCTTTTGTAAATTTAGTAAATTACTGGTAGAGTACATTTAAAAATAATGGAAAAAATATTTAATAAAAATATAAATCCAAAATAAATAAATTTATATTGAAGAAATATAAAAAGAATGTACTATGAATAATATTGTTTGTGGTCAACCACATGTATATAGAAAGCTATAAACAAGTTAACAACTTTTTCCCTTCTTATTTTTCATATTAGTTTTATACTAAAATACTCACAATCTCAAAATTTTATTAGAAGTAAATAAAAAATTAGGTCAAGATCTCTCATATTTAGTCATTTAAAATGAATCGAATTCCAAATAATATCATGAAAATGCATAAACCTTCAAGCTAAAATATTTACATGTAAATAGAAAGTCATTAATTAAAATGCCCCAAATGACCAAATACATAATAATGTTTCAAAAAAAATCTCATCTAAACACTTCACCAAAACTCTCATATAGATCTTAAAGCTTCAAAAATTGGGTTTGGTCTTCATTATTTCTTATATATGAGAAAATAGGGGTGTGCAACTAATTCCTAGTAGAAAAATCTCAAGAAAGGATGAAAAACTTCATATATTACCTTCGTAGCCACATATATTTTCCAATATATAATTTTAGTATTTAAGAATAAGTTTTAAAATATCCTTACATATATTTATATATATACATGACTATACAAATTATGAATCCATAATGTGTGTGTACATAAGTTATCAAAATATTTATTTTTGAATCCTCATCCCATTTTTACAAACATATATAATTTATGCAAATCAAGACTTCACCAGGCCATAATGATACATATAGAGAAAAAAATTATCTTACTAGATCTAGACTAGCTACCTCCTCCACTAAAGATCACAAAAACCCATTTCATTGAGGGCTAAAACATATGCTTGAGAGATTACCAATTTCAAGTTTGGCAATCATCACCATCACATAATGGAACTCCACCATTAGTGCATAAGGGGGTTTAAGGTAATTCTCCAAAAGGTATATCTAATCCTTGCCTCAATGGATATTCTTATAGTTTTAACCCTCTATGTTCTTGCTGGAACTAATAGTCAAATCAAAACCACATATCCAAAACATGATTTTTTTCCAAAATTAAACAAATTTCATTTAAAATGTCATATAACTCATATTACGAACAAATTATTTTTCAAAGGATTTTACACATGTATATCAACATAATCCAATTTCAAACATATCTAAAAAATCCATCAACCATGATTTTTGGCATCATTTATAGAACCAAACATCATTTTCCCAAATTTAGAAACATAACTTTTTCTAAATTTATCAAATAAATCATTTCATGATATCAAATTTATAAGTTTATATTAATTTAATTATTTAAATAATATGAAACTTAATTCAAAGAAACTATAATAATTGATTTATAGCCATGCACATAACATCACTCATCAAAAACATGTATATGTAACTAACAATGCAAAACATTAAATTTTTCATGAGTTTCTATCCAAGAAATAAGAAGAGAAATAGAAGAGAAGTCAGGAAATGGAGATAGAAATGAAATAAAGAAAAAATTATTTTTTATTTAATAGTGAAATGACAAAATTGCTTTTGTAGGTTCAAATGGATATAACTTTCATTCCAAAACTTTAAATCTAGCAACTTTAGTATCATTCTTTACCATTTTTTATCCATCATTTATAAATATTTAAAAAGGAAAAATTCTATCTTTTCTTATTTAAGCAACTTAGCCAATTTGGATCTCTAGCTAAAATAAAGAAAATGTCTCTTTTTCTGGGCATCACATGTACCATGATGCTCAGAAATCTACCTTTCATCCAATAACCAAACACGATATGAAATAATATTGAGAAACAAAATATGAAACAAATATGATGACACATCATCACACACAAGTATGTTTGCCAATGATAGAGTCTAAGTATATTTTTTAAGACCAAGTATATTTATTTAATATATATTGTCAATAATCAATTATTAAACCAAACTATCAAATAATCATTTTGGGATTGATATCTGGACTTATATCAACATTATAATTTTTATTTCTCATATACTAATAAATCTATGTTGGCTGAGAGATCCTTGCTTAACTAGGTTTTGTGATCATATTAAATAACTATCAATTTTGGCACCCTTGTAAAATCATAATAGTTAGACAAGTAGTGTAGTAAATTTTAGTCTAGATATTTATCCCAAAAGGATTGTTTAGAAACTTTAATTAACTAACAATGAACAAATAGTTGCTCAGGTTGAAGAGATATAATTGGTGTTTGGTAAAATACTCAAAATATAGGGTTGGCTCACATTCTTATAATGATGATGTTTATCTAGTATTTCAACAATGTTAAGTCTAGTTGTTGGATGAATGGTAGATTGGTATGTATAAGCTTATATACCATGTTATCATACAAGGTGGTCATCATTCTTGGATTGTTACTGCAAAGAATAATCCCATTATATTTGTCATCTTGATATTTCAAAACCTAAGTAACATGTCATTCTGCACAAGTATCATTTTCATATATACATCTTTTAGGCAATATTTCAACTATCCTTGAAAAGTGCATCGACTATATACTTTTATTTTCTAACTTTTAATTGTCTTAAAGATATGAAATAATATAATACTAAATGTGTTTATGCTTTTAGCTTTTGTAACAACTATACTCACAAAAATTAATATATATCTTTCCATGAATCTCACTTATGAAAGTCATACAAGAGAAAAAGACTTTAGGGGCTATCACTACCATACTAGTCTCCCCCACTTATATATGTTTAATGCCAAAACTATCATCATCTTCCACAACTAACACACAACTATCACACAATAATAAAACTTTTAGGTTAGATATTTTAATTAACTTTCATGATATTTGAAGGTTAGTTCTTTTAGAAAGTACATTATAAATTGGTTTTAAATATGTTCGTTCTTTCAAATTTGTAAGCATCACATATACTTGCAAAGATTAAACTTACCTAAACTTTAAGTCTTTCCATATTGGTTTATCTCACATGTTAAGATTAGAATGGTTATCACTTTCTTCTTATCATCCTACATGAGTGAATCATAAGACTAACCTATCATGGTTTGTTATGACTAATATGAATAACCCTTCATATTTATAAAAAAACATTAAATTTCAATTCTAATTTTTATCCATATCTATCAACATCCAAATACAAATATAAACTCAAACATAAATTAAATCATATATTGGGAAGGAAATCACATGAGATAATTTGAAAGATATCTCATTGATTTGAGGATTTTTAATGAATTCCCAAGTGAAAATTTAAGTAAAAGATCCTAATTTTAATCAAATATTACTGGTGTTTTCCTTGAATTTTTCCTAATTAGAAATTGGAATTGTTCTAGGAGTTCTCAGTCTGTGTGGTTCATATTTTCTTCCATTTCCTCTATATTTTTCTCAATTCTTCTAAGTGTTGTTTTTATGCTTTGAGGATCCATGTGATAATTTTAGTTAGAAGTCACAGCATAGACTAAAGATCACAACTTTATCATCTCTTTGGATTCTTTCTAAAGTATTGATGTCATGACATTGGGAATGAGAGTGATGAATGTTGTTGATCTGTATAACGCAAAGTCATTGTTCTAGAACTGGTCATGGCTTTGATCTTGGCTTTCTAAGCATGGTTCTAGGATTTCCATGACTGTGATAATTGGTCTCCGTAATACAAAGCCATGATGTTGAAATTGGATACAACTTTTATTTTGGCAATCAAAGTAAAGTATCATTGTGTTATGATTATCGTGACTGAGATAATTAATATCTATAATACAAATTCATGGCTCTTGAATTATTCTTGGCTTTAGTACTTTCTCTATGAAGCACAAAGTCATGCTGCTACAAATTCCATGACTATAGTAGTGCTCTCTTGAACAAAAAGTAATGGTAGAGAATAATATTACATCTCAAAATACTTAGTATTTTGGCTCTATATCAAATAAGTAATGAATCTGATAATTACAAAAATTATTTGTGCCAATAGGGTACTTGGTTGTAATGATAAAAAAAATAATATCATAACCATGAAGTATTTTAGAGATAGTATAATCATGATTCCAAAGAAATATCATATAGCCATGTAATATTTTTGGCCATGATGATTGTGTTGCATATTCAATTTATTGTATCAACTCGGTAGTTGATTCATAACATACAGATAATGACAAGACTATTCTTTATAGTGTGATAGTGAAAAAAATATGATGCAACTACTCAAAAAAGTATTATAAAAGGTGTACCTAGGTCATGATAAGGGAATTTTCATGACTCTATCATTTTTTATACTCCAAACCTTTAATTCCATAGAGTCTACCAATTGCATCTAAAATCACTACAATATCACTCCTTTCATTTACTTGTATCTCTATTACAATCTCAAAAATCTTTTCAATAATTTTTACTTGTAGTTGAATCAAGAATTCCATCATTTCTTCCTCTTCATTCATATCTTTGGAGTTGTATGACTTGGATTCTCCAGAAGTTATGACTTCATAGCAGTCTTCCTCTCATTGTTATTTTCATTATTATATTTAATTCATAGTTCATATATTTCATCATCTTCTCCTTCTTTGGGCCAACACTTTTTTATAAAATATTTCCATCAAAAATTTATCATCTATCTCATCATAGTACATAAGAGGCTATCTATTCTTTAGTAATCTTATTCATTAAATTCTAGATTCTACAAGCATTTGTAAAGGTTATACTTTACTTGATTTTAACTCACACAAAGTATGAGTCCTTCCTTCTTGACATCAATTATAGTCTATCTAGTGGCTAAAAATAATCTTTCCAAGATTAGAAGAGAATACTAATCTTTCTCTATATTGAGCATTATAATATTTTCTGAAAAATTAAATTTGTCAACCTTCACCAAAAATATCTTTAATAGCATCATTTAGAAATTTGATTGAGAAATTAGACATTTGAAATGAGAAGGTGGTTCGAGCTATCTCACTGAGGTTTAATCTCCACACTTATCAAATTTACACTTGATCTTAAGTCATGTAGTGTATTCTGGAAAGTGTGCTTCCCATTAATATATAGAATCACACCAAAAGTCTCAAACTTCCTTTTGTAGCTCATTATGTCTTTCATCAACTCCAAGTAATTTGAAATTTACAATAATACTTTAGAAAATGGAATGTTCACTTTCAACTTCCAAAATACTTTGAGGAACTTCTCAAATTTCTTTTCCATCTTTCTCTTTCTAAAATATTGTTGAAAATAAAGATTTGGGGAGAAATATTTACCAAAGGAATAGTATTTTTATTATATATCCTTACGATCATTACTTCGTGTAATTTGTATCTCATCATCATTTTCTATTTCTTCATGTATCTCCACTAGGGGAGAGAGTTGGGAAATAGGTTATGTGGATGCCACAACTTTGAAGAATTTTGTAGCATGTTGAGTTGCGACTCGGAAAATATCTAAGCTTTTTCTCTCCAAGAAAAAAAATAATCATAATCTCATAGCATACAAGCTAGCTTTCTACATCTTTATCATATTGTGTAGCTCTAAAAATTATGACATGGCTATTCAAATCTTTTGAAAATTTTCACTGGTATTGATGTTGTTACTCCATAGCTTCAAAAATCAGCTTCAACTCAAAGTGATTCACTTGCATGGATTATATCCAAATCTGAGAATAATTATCCATCATAGTAGGCTGTCATTTTCTCTCAGGGTATCGTGAGGATTAGACTATTGGATAGCTTTTCCTTTAACACCTTGGTGGTTTTCATTGCTTCCATTTCATTCCACAGGTTATCTCTTAATTCATCATCTCAAAAGGGCTCATATTTGTTCTTTCAATTTCTAGGTCTAGAGTAACTTAGTCTTAGAAGATATACTAATGTGAAAGATGGTGGCTATAAAACATGCAAAAAGAAAAGTGCAGAATAAATTACAAATATGATATAAATTATAAGCAATTATCACATCCACAAAACTAAAAATATAATTATTCTTTCATTAGGATAGTTAAATCAACTCAAATTGACTATTCAAACTATAACAAAATAATCCATAGTAGTGATACCTAAAACTTGTTATGACTTTGTGGGTCCCAAAACTATCATAGTTAACATTATAGTATTGGTATTTGGTTAATTTCATGTCTAGTTATTGGATGAAAGGTAGATTTTTGTCAAAATGGTCATGTGCTCTCTTTGCATACAAGGTGGTCATCATTCTTAGATTATCACTACCAAGGGTAATCCTTTCATAGTTATCCATCAATATTTTAACAAAATCAACTTATCATTATGCACAAAGGTCATTTACACCTTTTAGGAAAAATATCAATTACTATTGATGATTGTTTCAAATATACATTTCTATTCTCTAATCTATAATTATCTTAAAGACACAAAATAATGTGGTAGTAATTGCATTTGGTCTTTCTACTTTATAAGTACTATATTTATGATAATTAACATATATATTCTCTTAAATCTTACATATAAAAGTTATACAAGAAAAAAAAGGCTTACAGTACTATCATCACTAAAATAGTTTCTTTTGCTTGTGTGTGTCTCATCATATATCTATCATCATCTTACATGACCGACACATGACTTTCACACTATAATAAAACTCCTAGGTTTGACATTCTACCACATATTATATTAGTCTTAAATATGTTTGTACTTTGACTTTCATAAGTATCATACTCAAAATGATTAAATTTACCTAAACTTCGTGTCTTCACATATTGGTTTATCTCTTGCATTGAAATTAGAAGGGTTATCACTTTCTTCTTACCATATCATATGAAAGTGTCTCATAACTTATTTGTCACAATCCACCAAGACTAGAATGTAGAAACTTATGTATTCTAAATTACCATAAATTTTGGTTCTAATTTACATTCTTATCTATTAATATCTAAATACTAATATAATCATAAATATTAACTCATAAAATATTTAATTCATCAAAACACCAAATTAAACTTAGGTCTCAATTTAACTAGAAATTAGAAATAAAATCATGCGAGATATATTGAGGGACATCTTATGGATTTGAGAGTTCCTAATGAATTCTCAAGCAAAATCCTAAGAAAAAAATCCTAATTCAAATTGAAGATTACTTGCATTTTCCTTGGATTTTCCATAATTAGGATTGGAATTGTATATTATAGGGGTCTTGGTATGCATGGTTTATACATTCTTTTATTTCCACTTTTTTTTTAATTCTTGTAAAGTATCACTTTTATACTTTAGGGATTTGCATGAAAATTTAAATTGTAAATCACAACATAGACTTGAAGCCGCAACTTTATTATCTCATCAAATCCTTTTTAAACCACTAATGTCTTGGTACTGGGAATGGGCATAATGGATGCCTTTGATCTTTGTAACACAAAGTCAAAGTATTGGAATTGATCATGACTTTGGCCTTGGCTATCTAAGCAAAGTGTCTCAGCATTGGCATTATCATAACTAAGATAATTGATCTCTATAATACAATGTCTTAGTATTAGAATTAATAGCTACTTTGGCCTTACCTTTCTAAGCAAAGTATCACAACACTAAGATTGTGGAGAATTAAAAAATTGTTTTATGTAACACAAAGTTATGGCTTCTATATCAACATCTAAGTTGTGCCTAAATAGATTGGTTTTCTTCTCAATGTTCATCACATCTAATTAGGCACAACTTAGATGTGATACACATCTAAGTTGTCATAACACTTTGATGCAAAGTGTTATGACAACTTAGATGATGTTCATTATAGAGACTTAGACTTTGCTCTTGGCTTTTTGATCAAGGTGTCACGTTCCTGGAATTATCATAATTGAGATAATTGATTTGTATCATAAAGTCATGGCTCTAGAATTGGCCATGGCTTTAATACTTTCTTTATGGGGAACAAAGTCGTGGCATTGGAAAGCCACAAACAAAGTAGTGCTCTCTAGAATGAAAGGTTGTGGTGAAAATTAGTGTTGGGAACAAAACACTTTGTATTTTGGCTATGTATTGAATATGTCATGCCTTTGGGGAATATCATGACTATTTGTAATTGTGGGATACTTGGTTGCCATTATAAAATATCATAGTCATAACGTATTTTAGAGATAATACAACCATGATTCTAAGAAAATATCATAATCATGATGGTTGTATTATAAAGTGAAATTATTTGATCAACTCAGTGGTAGAGTTGTGGCGTACAAAAAATATCATGCCTATTATTTATAAAATTATGACCAAGAAATGATGATGCAACTATTCAATAATTATTATGGAAGGTGTACTCAAGTCATGATAAAAGAATTATCACTACTCTTTCTCTCCACTACAAGCTTTTGCTCAGCCAAGTCTATCAATTCTACCTAAAATTACTATTATATCACTAATATTTATTAAATTATTTTCAAATAAAAATTTAGTGGAATCTATTTAATAAATGCTAGAATAAGTCTACACACAATGATAAACTTACCAAATGACTCAAAGAATTGATATATAGAGTATCAAATAGCATACAAAGATTACCACAACTTTCTTTCTAGAGTCTTGACTAAAAAAGGCTGCTAGAACTTCTATGTAGGGTGCGAATAGTATAACCTAATAGTGACATGGTAAATGTCATAGCTTTACATTGTTTTTCATCCCTCCAATTCTTTACTCCACTAAGTTTACTAATTTCACATAAAATATATCTCATTTTATTATTATTTATCCAATTCCATCAACAACATAATTTAGTAAAATTTATTTATTTAAAGCCCAAATCAAGACAAATTAATCACAAAATTCATATAAAGCAACCCAAAAAATGAGTATATGTAATGTTGAACAAATATTAAATAATATTCAGACTTGATATTTTTTTTTTGTTTAATGAATTAGTTTCTCTATTTTGAATTCATTCAAAGTATTATTCGATTGTTCCATTAATGTTATGAAAAAGTTTCAAATTATAGTTTATTTATCATGATTTCCTTCAAAAATTATTGTCTGATTGTTCCTTAGAATTAGGAATTTTTTTTCAAAATGATCTATATATTAGACTTTAAAACAATATATTGTTATCATAGGTATGCATATAACTACTACAAAATGTATATAAAAACAAGTTGATTTTGATAAGTTTGTTATCTATTTCTCATCTCATACACTAAGTTAATTTATCTCATTGGATTCCTAAAACCTTTATATTTGTGTGTTTATGTTAGGTAATTCTTGATCATTCATAAATAATCCTTAGTGAAAATTTAGGTTTTAAAATTATTTTTGACCTCTTGTAGTAGAGCACATCATCAAAATTGCACCATTGTTAGGATGATGTTGACGTGTTATAGGTACCCCTATTTTTCTATTGTAGTGATATTTAGTTATTTGCTTTGCGTGTTACCTTGTATTCACAACATTAAAGGAAGAATAAAAAAGTGACTCAATTAGTTTGAGAACTTATATGATGAATTTTTTTTGGAATGTTGGTACCTCTCAAAGAAGATGACCAAGTTTAGAAATGATATTATGCGGAGTATCACAATATTTATCACACCATGAAAGATTATACATATACAATATGAGCAATAACATGTCTTGTATTATGAAATCAATCTAACATAAAACTATATGGCTATATCTTGTGCAATTTAATCATATATTTCATGATGTGGGAATTAACAATCCTTAAATACACTTGAGAGATTTTAAGGATGTATGTCAATCCTTCCAAGAGGATGTGTAAAAATTCCAGCTACTAGTAACCTTCTAGGATCATTGGATGTTCTTCTCTTTTTATAAAGAATAGAAATGATGATCGATAATGGGATTTTGTTTTAGTTACGAGAGAGAGAGAAAGAGAGAGTGTGTGAGAGTGAGAGTGAGAGAGAGAGAGAGAGAAGAGAAGAGAGAATAAAAGGATATTTGATTTCACTAGGTTTCAATTCCACTCAATTGACATTACAATCTCAACTCTTTATATTAAAAGCTAAAATAACTTATATATGAATTGCAACAATATGAATCACATCGCAACACCATGAATTAGTCACGGCATAAAAAAATGAGGTCATGACTCAATGGTACAATCACTACATCATAAATCATGTCACGACACCATAAGCCCATCATGATACCAAATGTGAGGTCGTGACTCCATGGGACAGTCACAACAACATAAATCATGTTGTGACACCATAAGCTAATTATGATAATGTAGATCATGTCATGACATCCAAATGTTGTGATACCATTTCTTTCAATTATTGTTGTTGTTCCTCGAGATGTCAACTAAAGTGTGAGTCATACCTAATATTCGTATACTTTTTTTTTGTTTGTGTCAAAGTTTAATATTCTTATGCTTGCTCAAATAGTTGGCATAGTTCTTCATGTTAATTTTTTTTCAACTAAATTAGATTTTGTTCAATTTGTTTTCAATTGATTTTATATTGAATATCTAAGTGCTTCATTCTTTCATGGTAGATGAATTTTTTTCTAGATAAATAGCATTTTGACTATCATAGTTAAGCCATAGAGTCTTCTATTTGAAACCAGGCTCTTCAAATACTTTTTTAGTTCAAGATGCCTTGTTACTAGCATGAGTAAAAGTCATGTACTATGCTTCATTGTATGAAACACAGAGATTAACTATTGTTTGTTTCTTACTCATCCAACTCATAGCTCCACCATATAGATCAAACACATTTCTGGTTATGGATCTTTTATTATACATATAAGTGCCATGGTCAGTATTAGCAGCTCCACTAACTTTGAAAACTTTTCATTGGTGTAGCCATCAACTTCAACACAAGATCAAGAGTTTTGTGAAGTTATTTGACAACCAATTTGATAGTATTCCAATGCTTCTTTAATGGGCTATACATATATCTACTAAGAACTCACATTGTATACATTATACTACCTCCCCCCCCCCCCCCCCCCCCTAAACTAGCATATGGAATAAGAACCCAATACACTTTTTCACTACATTCTCAAAGACTACTTTAACCCATACAATGATTTATAGTGCTTGCACACTAGATCTTCTTTGCCTCGTGCCTCAAAGCCTTATGTTGCTTCATATAGATCTTCTCCTCAAAGTATCGATAAAGAAAAGTTGTCTTCACATCTAACTATTCAACTTCTAGATCAAATTTGGTTGCATCTACCAATACCATTCAGATAATAGTTAGTTTTGTTATAAGAGAAAAAATTTCATGGTAGTCAATGTCTTCAACATGGGAGAAACCTTTAGAAACCAGTCTTGCCTTGTACTTTTTATTTCTTCATCTATCTTCATGTTCATTTTGAACACCATTTATATCCAATTTTTTTATAATCTGAGAGAAATTTCACTGAGTCCAAGCGTGGTTTTTTCCAATGATAGGATTTCATCATTCATGGTATACTCTCACTAATTGGATTCCCTTGAGGCTCTGTCCTCCTCCACAGTGACGAGCTTTCACCTATTAAGAAGAAGAGCATAAAAAAGAATTATGTACAAACTAATTAGAGAAATATTTAATCCATGTAGACTTTCTCAATATAGATGGAGCCGCTACTTCTTCTTCATGTTTAGAATCACCCTGCTTTTTTTATGTCTATTCATCAAAGATGAGTGTTGGACTTTGAAAGATCTTTCGAGGCTTTCTGGTATTTGTTCACAACAACTTTGGCATTTCCACTTTCTTTAGGTAACTGAGCCATGACATCATATTTTCTTATCATGACACTGACTGAGTCTCAACATTGGGATTCCATTTCATGACATCAGCCTTTATAATGAAAGTCATAACTTTAGGCTTCCACATCAAGCCATCAAGAGTCACAACTTTTTGTTTTCATGTCGACATGGTGAGAGTTATGACTTCTAGTAGGCTTGTCTTTGTAAATCTTAAATTCTACATCTCTAATATAGATTACAGACCTCCTCAAGTTCCATAGCTTATAGCCCTTGATGCATTTCTTGTAGCCAATGAACTTGTACTTCATGTATTTGAAGTCTAACCTATTCCTTACTCTTTATGCACATCGACATAGCATTTTGCCCAATATTCTGAAATAAGATACCTTTAGCTACCTTCCAAATAGTACCTCAAATGGTGTTTGTACAATCACTTCTAAAGTAAAAGTATTGTATTTCATGTAGCATGTTATGACAGCTACTTTAGCTTAAAAGCTTTGCTCTAAACTAGCTTAACTCATACTCCTTTCCTTTACATCATGATTATATTTAGTCATTTATCAATTTAATTCTATTATTGTGTCATTCAAATTATATTTTGTTTGACTATCCCTTGCTCAACACATAATTTATTCACTAGAAGATACTTTGTCTCATTATTAGTGTAGAGAACACTTATCTTTCTATTATACTAGTGCTCCACTAGAGTTTTGAATTCTTTGGATTTCTTATGGATGAAATAAATCAAAGTATATCTAGTGACATAATCCAAAAACAATATGTAGTACCTTATGTAGGGTTCCGGTATATTTAATATCAGAATTTCATAGTGGACTAAGAACCCACTAGTGATCCAATTGAATATAATTAAACGTTAGACAAAGATGTTGCCTCTTGTGATGCACAATTTTTTTTTTGATTCCGAATGTTTAGGTCGAATCCTAACATAGTTAAATATTCATGCCTCTAGTGGTATCCACACAAACGTATCTTAATTATTGATCCATTTTCTATCTCTCCCATTTTTAAAATCTTTTAGTTTTCACATATCTTTCTAAAAGGATATGTTATTAACTTAAAGGATATGTCATTAACTTAAAGAAATAAATGTGGGCTTTAAGTTTGGGCCCATTTTAAAGTTCCAAACATCTATTAATTGGACCAAACTTTTTAAACCAATTAACTTAAGATTTGAAATGAATTTATGACTTAAGATTAGGCCTAGTTTATTTTAGTCTAACTAAAATAAAACAAACTTTAAATATATATAAGTTCTTATATGTGTGACCTAATAAGTTCTCGTAACATTGGTAGTGACTTAAAAATCTCATTTTAAATAAACAAACAATGAGCACCATCTAACAATACATCATTGTTATCCAAGTGACAAAAATATAATAGACTCAACTTAACCTGTTTTCGTGACTTATTTTATTGTATGATTTAGTCCTTTTATACATGATATCTATATTGATTAATGAGGCACGAATTCTGTCATCCTCATATCAATCTATATATTTTTTTATCTTTGAGTAAACTAACTTTAAAAAATAAGCTCAATATCTTATATTAACTTATTTGAGCATGGTCATGCATTTTAGTAGTGTTACTTAATAATGGGGCCAACTGATATTACTTCAATTATATAAAAGTGACAAATTCCATCTATATTAATCATATCCCTCTACATAATTTATTGTATACCTAACAAACAACCCCATAACCATTCTTGTTATAGGTGGTGTTTGCTAAATCTAAAGTATAAAACTTTTTATGTAGGGAATCATAATGACTTCAGGTCAAAGAACAATTTATACCAATAGTCACTTTGTGAATGTGTTTGATACTTAAATAATAATCCATGTAACATTCTCATAGTGGGTCAAATCAGTATATGTTCTCCAACATATACTCATGTGTTAACTTAATATTTCATATTAGTTAATCTACATGATAGTCTTAATGTATTAATATTTCCCTTAAATATTAATACTTGATTAGAGATAATTTAGAGAAGTATTCCTTAGGATATATCAATCGAGGGAATTATTATATTCATCTAATATTTGCATGGATCTAAATAATATACTAATCATAAAATGATGTCATTTTATACATAAGATATGAAATAAAAGTCCCAAAAGAATCAACTAATGATTGACTTTTACGGCATACTCTAACACCTTAATCTTCCAAGTTATGGTACTAGTGTCTCTCAAAATATCACTGTGAATTAATTCCAGCATTTTCATGGATCTACTAGCTATGGATTAAAACTTCACTCATTTCTACTTCTCATATACATAATCCTCATAGAAATTAATTTTGTTGCATAATCTGACATATCTTCTATTATTTCATTCAAGGATATAGTTGACATACATTTCTTGTTGATGTGCCCAAGTCTCCTATGCTATAACAAAGATTGATTGTGGTTGTCAATGGTTTGCTCCTCTGAAAAGAATGAACCATTGTTTATAGCCTTGATGGTGGTTTTGAGCAGCTTGTACAAAGTTTCATACCTTATTCCATGAGTAATCAACCTTCCAATTCTAGTCATTTTGCAAGACCAATTGTTCCGACTAAAAAATACACCCTAAACTATCATGGTACTAATAGATATCAATTTTATATTGAAGCCAAGAATATGCATCACTCCTAGGAGAAATTTGATAATTTCATGATGCATCCTCATTTTCATCAACCCACGGCCAACAATCCTTATGGTTATTCATTCAACATTATCACATATCCTCCATCATGGTTCTCATATTTACATAACTAATGATGATGGGGAGTCATGTGATAAGTGGATTACAAATCAATAAACCACATTTTCTTGATTATAGTCCATGCATAATGAAAAAAAAAATGACGTGCACCTTGGGATCCCTCCTGAAATATCCAATATGTTATAATTCTAGCATTGACCTTGGACTTGTCAATACTCTTTGACCCACCTTTTGACTTTGAATTATTTTCAGGCTATTGTGAGTTGCTAATGTCAGTTTTTCCTCTTATACATAAGTTTTTTTCAAGGAACGTTCACTATTTTGTCATCTCCTATCCTCACATAGAAGTGCTAAAACCATGGCCTTAAATGAAAAGAGGAGGATAATTTCCTTGTCATCATCATTGATCACGCAACTTATAGATGACAACTAGCTGATGAGGGTATTGAAATCATGTAGATACATAGAGAATGAGGCTTCATCCTCCATGTGCAGCTTGTATAAATTTCTTCCTTATGATTAACTTGTTTACCAATGACATGATTTGATAGAGTATTTCCAACTTCATCCATAGATCCTTGGTAGTCTTTTGTTGGAAATGTTTGTCAACACATTATCCATAAAAGTCAATTGAATCAAGTCTTATGTTTTCCAATTTAGCTTCTCCCATTGAATAATCTTTAGAGATTTGAATTCTATTTCCTAACTACTAACTATAGCCTTTGGACTTCTAGTATGGTTTACAAATCTCTATCAATCAGCAAATTCTCCATCTTAAATTTCTAGATTTCAAAATTTGTGTTTATAATCTTCTAGAACTTAATTGTTGATGACCCTAAAATCATAATTCTCATGTCTATGAACCAACCCTCTGATGCCATATTAACCAGGATCATCAAGATCTTTCTTTTTTATAGAGAACAAAAATGATAATTGATGGTAAAATTCATTTTTGGTGATGAGAGAGTGAGAGAGAGAGAGAATAATAAGAGAGAAGCAGATGAAATTTCACGAGGTTTCAATTCTACTCATTTGATATTAAAATCTCATATATTTATATTACAAAAAGAAATACCTTAAACAAGGAGTAGTAACAACTAGAATCATGTTGTGAGACTAGGAGCCAGTCATGACACCAAATATGAGGTCATGATTCCATGGGATAGTCAGAACAACATAAATCATGTCACAATACCCAAGAGCTAATCACAACACCAAATATGAGATAGTGACACCATGGTCAAGAAAACATAAATCATGTCATGACACCACTCGAGAAAACTTACTAGCTGAATAAATAATGATGAGCATAAGCAAAGTTGTGGGAGACTTTTTGGTGAACTAAGAGTTCGTCAAAAATCAAACCAATCAATGGATAGACAACTTTGAAAATACTCTCAAATAGGAGATTTGTAGTTAGAAAAATTATCTCTCTCAAGAGATCAAAACATTAAATGAAATATATTTAGAGAGTTATATGTCATTATTCAATGCAAGAGATACAAAAGTTTCAGGCTCAAACTCATTTAAATCCAAGGAACATAATTGATGTTGGAAGTTCAAGCAAATATGACTCAAAAATTGATTATGTGATAACTATTATATCTTTTAGGAGTGGAATATAATTGAATTAGTTGATATCTCAAACCAACTCTAAAAATCGGGGAAAGAAAAGTTTAGGAGATGCAACCTAAAAATTAACAAAAAAAAAAGAGTAAAACGAAAACATTTACAAGCACATGTGAAACTGAAAATCCTAAAATTGTATTCAACAAATACACTTAAAAAAATAAGTAACTTGTAGAGCCACCAATTCCACATGCCTTATATGAGATAAATTTGGAACAACCATATTCTAAATCTAAAAAAAAAATGCTAATCAACAAAGAAAAAAACAAACCCTAACATTTTTACTAGTACTTGCAAAAATTAAAAAGATGAGATCTATAAGAAAGATGCATGGAAGAAAGAATTGATAAGTCACAATTCTAAAAGTCTCTTATACAAAGAAAAGATTTCAATCATGCTTAGGCTATCTTCAAAGTACATAAGCAAGTGAAGATAAATATCTCATTATTAGACATGTTTAAACATGTACCCTCGTATGTATGTGAAGTTTTTTGAAGAATTATGTATGGTGTAAAGATGGTTTAATATTAAGAAATTGACCATTCTTGACCTAGCTTGTCATGTTAATGGTCAGTGCTTGTGATATTAATTGTTTTGTAATATTTTGGGTGTTTTTGAAGTATTCTAGTTAAAAAAATAAGAAATGCATAAAAAGTTTGGTTGATGAAGAAGTTTGCAATCTAGGAAAGTTGCCAGGAGCTGAAAGTTTCAGTAACAAAAGAAGTGAAACAGATTTTAGAAATGAGGTTTCACAAAGCCTTATTAATATATCATGACCGATTATCAATCACTTTTGAAACTCACCTACATATCATATTTTCTAGGATTGTCATGCTCTTTATATAATGTTATTAAATTTTCATAATATTACTGAGCTAATGAGCTTAAAACAAGTATCTAATGTTAATCAGACTATAAATAGGTAATTATTTCTCTCATCAAAGGTTTTTTCTCAAATTCAATATTAAATAAGTATAGAATTGTGAATTCTTTCCACTATTCATTTTTCTTTTATTTTTTTCTACCTTGTTGATATTAAACATCATGTAGTGGTAAAAATTTAGAGAATGAGTAATTAAACATCATTTTATCTGGGGAAGGAAAATATTAGATGTTAGATCTATGACATAAGGGGGTTGAGCTCTAAATAGCAAAGTGGTTGATTCCACTAAATTAGTAACGAGTTTTATATCTTTAAATTACCTTAATGGTTAGTATTTGACAAGCTAATAAAATTTAATTGATGCTAGTTGCTAGATCCTTTGACTTTCAAAAGTTATCATCTATTATTCATCTTCATAACTTATAAAATAAAAACTAAGGGTTTCCCTCTCCATGAATAACCATTGGCAAAAAAAATTTAGGGTGGTTCTTAGACCACTATGTGTTGGTCATATAATTTTTTGGAAGCACAATAAAAGTCAATTTTTCAAAATCCAAATCAAGATATTTTCCATTTTAAAATGTCACTTGTAATAAAAATAATTTATGGCCACAACTTTATGTTAATTAAACTAGTTTTATTAGATTATAATTTTTGAAAAATACAAAATTGTCTTACGCACTTATAGCCATAAGTTTACATGTAAATTTTTGCTCAAAAAAAAATTTAAATCCAACACTTTTTATATTTTCAGCAGATTATTCCAATATAAATTCAACAAAGAATATTTTAGAAAAACAATCCAATA
This sequence comes from Sapria himalayana, assembly GCA_029783825.1. Taxonomy (NCBI): domain Eukaryota; kingdom Viridiplantae; phylum Streptophyta; class Magnoliopsida; order Malpighiales; family Rafflesiaceae; genus Sapria; species Sapria himalayana. Next base: position 1,709,797 of record JAREIK010001332.1, on the reverse strand, counting down.
AGAATTAAAAAAAAATTTAAGCATAATTTATATCCACAAATTACAGTATAACATATACTAAAGACTTATGCATGTAGGCAAATTTTCATATTTAATTTCACCTACCAAAAATTGAACTTGGAATTATAACTTATAGAATATAAAAATCAATGAAAATATAAATTATAGAATAATAATAATATAAACCTAGAATTTTTGGGTAGAAATTTCAGTGATTCGAGTTATTTGGAGTAGGAGGTTCTTTGAAAACCTCAAATACAATAATAATCTTTAAGGAAATGTTACGAACTTAAATACATTAATTTTGGACATGATGAGGAGACAATATCATATACAAAAACTAGAACCTTAAGTTAGAACCCAGAGAGAGAGAGAGAGAGAGAGAGTTGATTTGTTGACTAATCTTCAAGGAAACTCTCACTCTTTCTTTTCATAGTGTGCATACTTGAAAATAGGATTTCTACATATTACTACCTTTTTTTTAACATATGATAAAAAATTATCTCACTTTTTTGGTCTACATAAAACTTGTAGTTTTCAAACAATAGATACACATTGATGTTCACATTAAAAAACAAATAAATCAAACCAAAAAAATTAAGTATACCAACTAGTGTACCCGACTCAACCATACCCAATAAATCTCCCCCTTTGTTTTAGGTGGATGGCTCATATCAACATATATTTTGAAAAAAAGTAAACTTTCATATCATGAAAGCATCGTGAGATTATAAATGATATTTTTATTTGTGTATATTTTTTAAAGGATAGCTAACTTTTTATCTAATATATCTTAAATCTAATGAAACCACACATCAATGTGTTTTAATCTACCATGAAAAGTCAAATTCTTTTATTAATATATTTCAATCTAAATATCTCATTAGGTTGTAAATATATTTTGATGCACATCCAAGTCTCTTAAAAATCTTCTCATCAATAACATTTCTTTATGGGCTCCAACAATTGTGATGGAACTCAGCCTTAGTATTGGACAATGATATGTACTTTTCTAGTTTAGATTGTCAAATATTGCTCTCCTTCCAAATGTTATAGAATAAATTAAGTTAGATCTTATTGAGTCTAAATCATTGTTCATATCAGGATACCTTTATCCAAGAAGAATAGGCTTTCACCCAACAAGAAACATAGATATATGAGATGCATCATAAATTATATTGTACATAAGACTGTCGATGAATAAGTTCTACTGCGAACTAAAAATATTTACACAGGTATGATAGATAGCTACTTGCCACATTAACATTATGTGGTATATTTGATCTAATACATTTCATATCATATATAAGACTCCCAACAACTGAGACACAGAAAAATATGAATAATGTTTCTCCTTTTCTCAATAGTTTTGGTAAATACTCAATATTTAGCTTGGAATATTTAGATATGTAGATTGAGACCTACTTAGCCGCCATAAGAAATCTCTCGAGAATTTTCTCCACATTGATATTCTTGAAATTAACATGTACATAGGTCTTATCAAATGATACTTATCCCAATAATCTATATATTTGGGCTTAAGTCTTTTATAAAAAATATTTTACCCAAAACCCTCTAAAGCTTGTCAATTTGTGTTCTCATTGTAGCTAATGATTAACATACTAATAATGTACAACAAAAATATAATCTTATCAAAGTGTAAATGATGACTAAGAAATAAGTCGTGGTCAGAAGAGATATGTTGAAAGTTATGCGACTCCATAAATAAATGAAATTTTTTGTCTCTACCTCTGGACTTCCTTAATCAAATACATCTTTTTTAGTTTGGATATTAGACTTTTTTTTTCTTCTTGAAATTCCATAGGATGATCAATGTAAAGGGTTTCTTGAAGGTCATCATAGAGAAATATTATATTCATTTCAAGTTAATCAATTTTAAAATCCAAGCTATTATTTAGATTCAGAATGACTTGAATAGAAAATATTTTAATTACCAAAATATATATATAATCAAAGTTTAACTCCTTTCTTTTGATTAAAACCATTTATGACTAATCAAGCCTTCTATCGCGGTTGAGAATCATCAACACCATATTTTATTCTTAAGATTCATTTGTTTTTTAGATTGAAATTCCTTTTAGGTAAGAGTAACAAGTAATAAGTCAAGTTGATATGCAGGGACTTATCTCTTCTTGCATTGCATGAAGTCATTCCACTTTCTTATCAAATGAGATCGTTGCCTACAATATCTCAAGTTTTTTGACATCCATGAGTAATACACAATCATAACATCTAAAAGATAACAAATGAAGTATAGAATATCTTCGCAACACAAGATTAGATATATTATTAGGATCAACAAGGACTTTTTTAGTTCCAACTAAAATATCATCCATCACACCCTCAACTAAAAAATCTTAGGGCTGATAATCATCAAACAACACTAAATTTCTTTCAATCTTACTTGATCTATCTAATATGTGGAAGAAAGAGGCATCAAGTTCATAACAATATGAATCTCAATAGGTTAGTACTCATCACTTCTTAGATGACATCTATCAATTAATTACTATTTGAAAAAATTGATATATCTACTATAAACAAGCTTCATAGCTATAAGGTTACACAATATGTACATGAACTTCTAATATCTATAACCAATTACAAGGCATGGATGTGTAGTATCATCAAGTTTTGAAATTTCATCTTTTATGATGTGCATGAAAGCTTTGTAGCTAAAAACTCTTTGGTGATCATATGAAACATCTTTCCTAGTCCATAATTTATTGGGAACATGTCCATCCATAGATATAATAGAATACATATTGATTAATTCAACAGTCATATACATAGCTTAAACCTACACTTTTTTTAGAAAGATACATGTGAGAAAGCATACAATAGACTCTATCCTCATTATTATAGATCATCTTCTTGTCCATGTCATTCAATTGAGCCATCTTCATTGGTGTCCTTTGAAGTTTAATATTATGTGATACATTCTAGCTTTCAATTTGATTCGTATACTTTGTAAAGTTATCATAACATATGAAGATAAATTTTTTTTTGGTCTTTGTCTCAACTATGGTATGAAAATCATATGAGATATCTTTCCTAGTCCATAATTTATTAGGAACATTACTATCCAGAGTTGTGATAAAACTTATATTGATTAATTCAACAGTCATATACATAGCTCAACTTAAATTTTTATAAAAAGATACTTGTAAGAAAGGATACAATAGACTTTCTCCCCAATGTTCTATTCATCCTCTCAGCGATGACATTCAATTAAGTCACCTTCATTGGTGTCCTTTCAAGTCTAATACCATGTGATACATTGTAGATTTCAAATTATTCTATGTACTTTGTTCTGCTATCATAACATTTAAAAGATTAGATTTCTTTTTTCCTTTGTGTCAACTATGGTTTGAAATCCTTAAATAATCGAAAGATTAGATTCTTAGTTTTCAAGGTAAAGATACACAACTTCATAGAGTGATCATTAATAAATGTCATAGAGTAAATAAACCCATCAAATCATTTACTCTACATAGAGAAAATATTTGTATCAATAAAATCAAGAATATTCGATCTCCTTCAAGGAGGAAGAGTTGAAATGATGATATATATCTTTTTTCTAGCCAAATAGTTCATATAGCCATCAAAAGAGGATCTCTGATTGAATAACAAAATATTTTTTCTAGTAGGTAATTAAAGGCCCTTATTACTCGCAAGATCAAATCTTCTTTGTCAGAGACAAATGGTATTCTTTTAATGAGCAACTTTTACCTACCTATAGACATTCTCACCATAGTGACATAATATGTATTCTCTTTCTTCTCCCTCAAAGAGACTAATAAGCTATTGACTAGTTTCCACCAGCCTTTAGTGATATGACTCATGTCTACAACTACATGCATATTTCTCCTATGCCTATAATTTGTAAAGTCTCATTATTTCCCTTCTTTTAATTTTTCATATTTACAATGTATGTATGTAGTAAAAAAACAAATATAAAGTATGATGTTAAATTAAGTGTCTAAATCAATTAGCCAATCATTCTCTAGTCTAACTATGTTAGCAAAATAGGTATTTATAACTAGCATGATGTCACCTTTCAAGGTGATATTTTCCATTCTCTCAAGTCTAACTCTTCTCAAATGTTCTTGTTGCAATCTCTTCTAGGCATAATAGTTTTTTTCCACATAATACCCAATTATTATGATGATAACAGTTAATGGTCATTCTATTTTATTTACTTGTCTTTGCAAAGATAAGTTCTTCAAATACTTTGTATATGTCTAATGGTACTCCTACCTCATCTTTCAAAAACAAGGACATCGGGTGAATTTTTTTATTTTTTCATCTCTTTCCTTCTTCAATAAGTAAATGATATGTAATGACATGTATAGATATTGTACCACCATGGTGTGAGATGTAATGACATGTAATGACATGCGAATAACTTTTCTTACAAATATATTTTTTTAGATGTTAGCTAGTTCACCATCCATTAGAAGGCATTTATATGTATCAATATTTGATATCCATCATTGATATTTTAATTCACATGATATCTAATGAACAAATGTTTTATTTCAAAATATTTTAATTTTGTACACAAACTCTAATTAATGAAAAAATATATATGACTTTATTTCTTCGGCAACATGATGATGGTTAATGTTCTTATACATTGTCTAATAATGGAGGCAATCCTAAAGTACAATTCTTCTTTATCTCGAATTGTATTTAAGCATTGGTTTCCAAATTACTAGGTAGTATATATGTTAGTCATCGAGATAATCTTTCATTATATTTTTTCCAAATAGAATAGTAATTGGATTTAATGTTATTAACATGGAGTAATCCTCCATGGTAATAAAAATAACTTTAACAAAAGATAAATACATAGACAAAAATATCACAGCTATCCTCTGATATCATTTTATGGGAATATGAATCTAGTGATATCGAATCATATTATTATTTGATGTGCTCTATAATCTATTTTTATAAATTTTAACATTTTTATTGGTTCATCAACTTAAAACTTTTTTTTGAAAGTTCATGAGACTATAAATAGTGAGCTATATCTCTCATCAAAGGCTTTTTGTCATATATTATATTAAACAAGAACAAAATTGTCAATTCTCTTCTCTATCTATTTTTCTTTATTTTTTTTATCTAATCACTATCCAAACATCATGTAGATGTCAGAATTCATAGAATGAGTGACTAAACATCATTTTTAACTTGGGAAGGAAAATATTAAATACAAGTTCTATGACAATTAGAGGGTTAAACTCTAAATAACAAAGTGATCGATTCCATTGAAATCATTATTGGTTTTATACCTTAAATTAAATTTTATGGTTAGTATTTAACAAGCTAATAAGATTCAATAGATCATTGTTGGTAGATCCCTTGATTTTAAATGGTATCATATATTATCCATCTATTGGGATTTACATAATTTAAAACTTACAAATTTGCATTAAAATTAGCCCACACACAAGCTACCTTTTTATCATAATTGCATTAAAAGTTAGGGCTTGATAGCTCATGGTTTATAATGCAAAAGAATTCATAAACCCAACAAAAGACTGATGGATATAATTAACTAATTATGTAATAGAAAATTATCTTAATTTTTAAAAAATCAAAACCTTATGCATTTTAGGTATAGATAATATGCTTAACACCCTCTATAATTAATGCACATGAATGGATAGGTTCACTAACAATCTGGAAACCAAAAACCTATGTTAGAACATTTATTTTATTTCACAAAACCCATGATTTTAATTATGTATCTCTTATATATTACACAGACACACACACACACACGTGTGTGTGTGTGTGTGTGTGTGTGTGTGCACGTGCGCGCGCGCACGTGAGTGTGTGTGTGTATGTGTGTGGGAGTCTATTGATATTAAATATCATATAGAGAAAAGCACATGTAACTTGACACTAAAATCACATTTTTAATATTATGTTTTCTTTAAGTTTGACTCAACACTTGGTTTCCAATATGTTCTCAGTGTGCAACCTTGTAGGTTTGTATAATATTGATAGTGAGCCTAAAATTCTTTTTGGGCTTACAAATTATAAGTGATCTTTATCAATATATTATAACTATTTAAATTGCATGATTGTTAAACATAACCTAATTCATAGTCAATATTATAACTTTTATCACATGATATCTTAATTGAACCTATGGCATAGATTAAGTTACTCTTATATGAATTAATTGTGTTTCTCGATTTAAAGTAAATTGACAAATTAAAATATATTAATAATCCTTTATTAATTCATTTGAGCATTGTATTTTTTCAGTCTCACTTATTGAGAGGTCGATCGAGATAAATCTCTTTCTAAAAAGGGAAAATTCTATTTTATTTATGCATATCTGTCTCCACATAATCTAGTCTATATTTAATCACAATGTGTATTAAAACTCTTTATGATTTATATTAGTTTGTGTCAAAAGATAGAATTTCTCTTGCAGAAATCATTATGAATTCTAATATAAGGACTAATAATATTATTAAAAATGAGAATTACTTATGATATTTAAACAATATGGTATTCTCATAGAGGGTCAGTCCAATATATTATTTTCTAACATGTATCTATGAGACTTAATATCACATATTAATGATTAGTAAAATATAATTATCAATCAAACTTGATACTAGCCTTAATTCGTTATTATTCCATCAATAATGAGTGACTATGGACATTTAGAATAATACTCTATTTAAAGTTATAGTTTTAATATCAAGTCATGCACTTGATGATAATATATAGATTAACTTTTCATGAAAAAATCGCTCTTATTTAATTAAATATATAATGATAATAATTAGATTATTGGCCTAAGGTACATCACTAATAATCACTCACTTTCACAAGGCTCAATTAAACATGTCTATCATACCTATTGTCATAGTAAAACTTTAATATTTTCTTATGAGACTGCTTTAGTTAGAATACCAATTATATTTTCATTTGTAGATACTATGCATTTATGCATATATCTCCTCTCAATGATTAATTAAATGAGATAAAAATATTAAGAATGTGTTTTGATCTTTGATCTTGTTTTGGTTCTTAAGTCTATGTTATGGCCTTGGTGATATCATAAATTAAGTCCACTAGATTTGTAATGCTAAAAAATATTCCAAGACTAGAAATAAACTTCTTGATTCAAACATCCTTTTTAGATTCTTATGAAATAGATATGAATTCGAACTCTATATTAGAGTTAGCAATGGTGTTTTTCTTTTAACTTTTCCAGCTTATTGCATTTTCATTATAAAAAAATACAAACACTAATGTAGATTATAGTCATCCTTATTAGATTGGAAGCTAGCATATGTATAACTATTTAAACTAGCTCATCTTCTTATCCTTCAAAAAGTATGAATAAATCATTAGTTTTTCTCAATTATTTAAGGATATTCTTTACTATAGTCTAGTGACACTCGTCGATAAAGGTGTCGACCATGTCATGTCGTGCCGGCATGGCCTTTGTTTGTTGCCCATTCATGCCACCGTGCGGTGCCAGGCACGTTATGGTATAGGAGTAATGTCTTGCCTGGCATGGTATAGGAGTCATGCCATGCCTGGCATGACACGACTCAATTATGGTCGACCCCACATAGCTTGTCGGCTCGGTTTGGGCGGATTCAGGCTGGGCTATGCCAAGGCCTGTCTAGTCAGTCTAGTTTGAGCCCAATTTCTCTAGCTTAGCCTAGCCCTACTACCCTAACATAGCTAGGACTGCGAGTCCGAGACCGAGTCACAAATCTCACTTGACTCACTGTCTTAGTCTCGAAATTGTGGATTAATTATTTTGAATTTTTTTTACAAACCTTATATTTTAAATTACCATTTATGAGTTGTGAATGTGGCATTACATTATTTATTTATTTCACATAAATCACAAAAAAAAATATCAAAAAAAAACACATCAATTATTCATTCATCATTCAATCCAAAAACAAATAAAATAATACAAAGTCACAACTCACAAATTATAATAATAACATAAAATAAACATCATCGATCTCAACTATAATAATAATAATGCAAGCTCAACCCTCATTCTCAATGCCAACTGGTAAGGGTATGCAACTATTTATCATCACATAAGCATCTAATGGTATCATTAGTGGTGGGCTCAACAGCTTCAAAGTCTCATGAGTCATCATCTGTCAGTAACTTCTCTACTCTTGTACATGCATGATCTCGATCCAGGATATCCATCTTCGAACCCTCTCAATCCTTCATGCATACTAGCACCTTAATGATATCTAGCCATAGTCTTAATCTCTTATCTGAAATCACATTGACTACAACAAAAAAAGTAGACTATGATGCAAAGATCAACACTAGTGGAGTCAGTATATCTTATATCATCTTAGATGGTATGGGATAGGTGGCCTCATATGAGTTCTACCATTATAAAATATCAAAGTTCTTATTATCATTATCTAATAAGATTGAGCAGTAATCAAAATATAAGTACCGAGATAGCTCTCTCTTATTTGATGGTCCACCTCTTCATTTATTCATTGCTAACTGACTGGAGAAGCCATCATCTCCGAATAAGGTCTTCATGTATGTACTCGAAGCCTATATACTACTACTATACCTAGTGTCATAGTATGTAAATAACTCAGTCAGCTTCTCATGAATGAACCTTTTAGGTTGTATACATAGTTCATGCATGAAGATATAAATGTCAAAATATTTTCCACCACTTCCACCTTAAACCTAGAGTTCATGTAGGCATCCAGATAATAAAGTGGTGGAATGGTAGACCAGTACCTTAAGTGCTTGGTTTCCATCTCACGAGCCATGTCACTAAATATTGGGTTATCTCTAAACTTTTTAAATACGCTACTAATGTTGTATATGCACCTAAGTGCAATACATGTGGTGGGAGTATAAACTGATGAACACATGTTCATCATGTCATAAACATTTTTTAGGAATCTCATAAATTCATGTATCCAAATAATTTCATCACTCTTATTATTGACGTAGTCGGATATCACATATTCATATTCAACACATGACTCTAATATATGTGTAATTCTAATAGTGTCTCATATTTATTTGAAATTTCTTCTTCTTTAGACCCGTAGAGAAATAAAGACTATCAAACTCTTATTTTTTGCTAGGCATCCAAAGATATTTTAGTGAGTTATATTTTTTTCCAAAGCAAGAGAAATAACCTTCATCCATGCTTCTACTATAAGGTTAATGATATGACACATGTATCTAATGTGAAAAATTTATTTTAATGGCCAATCCCTAATGGTCAAAACAAACATCTTAATGACTACTCTATTATTAAATGTATTATCAAAATGTGATACTAACTATTTTATTTTGAATATTATATTCTCTAAGGATTCTCATCATGTACTCATATAGGCCAGGTGATCATAAAGATTGAGAATCTCTGAAAATCCTAATATATTTTTATTTAGTGTCTATTTAAAATCTACATAATGGGAGGTTAGGTATCTATAAGATACATTGTCGTGACTAGTCCAAATATCAGATATCACGGATACCACGCCACTATATTTTCTAAATTAATTAGTTATTATTTATTTTTCTAACTTTTAGTATTTTAGTATGTCATTCCTAGATGTGGACCTAGGTATCTTATGATATGCATGCTACAAATGTCTGATTGATACTGACTACCTTTTGATCCTCCAAATATCTAATCGAAAGATTCATCGTGGCAATCAGTTTGGTCATGCATTTCCTCCCTAACTCATTGCGTTATATGAAGGGGGTCAAGATAGAAGCTGAACTAGATCAAACCTCAAAGGCCTTACTACTCAGTTATGTTTGCCTAAGATCTAATGCACCATATTTTTGGTGCATTCTTTGAAGTGCATCTTTTAGGTGTTCAATACCACATTCATGCACTCTTATAGGTTAATATCTTCTTGTAATATTTATATTGTACTGATTCTTCATCGACATGCTTAACATTTTTATTTTGTATAATATTAAAGTGAGTATAAACTACAGATTTTCTATTAATTTTTTATTTTTAAGATGTTTGGGTCGAATACATGGGAGAAAACAAGGTTTTGTTAGCTTTAGACCTTTCCGTAGGGTTATCAATATTAAAATTATCTATGTTTACGTTAATATTAATCTCATTATAATTATATGTACTATTTGTTATTTTACATTTTTATTAGTTTATTAATTATATTCTAAATTCTATTTTTTAAATTTAATATTAGTTGATATTAAATAATTAATAAACAAATTAAATAACTAAATAAGATTTTAAAATTAATACTCGTTTGACCATTTATGGAAATTAAATTTTGATGTATCTAATGTTTATAGTCTACACTCGAGTCCCGGACTGAGAGGCGATATGAAGGTCGAAAGCCAAATGGAACTCCAAGAGAAAAGAGTGATGAGACAAGAGAGAGAGAGAGAGAGTGAGTGAGTGAGTGTGTGTGTGTGTGTGTGTGAGTGAGTGAGTGAGTGAGTGAGTGAGTGAGTGAGTAAAGAGTGAGTGAGAGAGTGAGAGTGAGTGAGTAAGAGAGAAAGGATGGGGATAGGATAGAGGTATCAAATGGGCAGGGGGCCCATGCCTGGCCTAGGGCCCAGCCCAGTTAAATCGGGCCTAGCTCGGCACGGCATGGTTTGGAATTGTGTCGTGGGCTGGGCCATGCAAACGCTTGGCATGGTTCGTTCGTGCTAGGTCAGCATGATCCATGCCTCGTGTTGGGCCAGGCATGGCCCATGTGCCTAGCTCGACAACATGGTAAACTAGCCTAGGGACTCATCTTGATTTTTTAAAAATACAGCTAAAAAAATCTGGTACGGCTTGGCCCGACCTGGCATGAATCGGGTATGAGCTAGGCCGACGGGCCATGGTGGGTAGGTGGTTCTCAAACTGTGATATGCCTGGCACAACATGGTTACTATACTGGGTCGTGTCGGGTAAGGCATGGTGGCCCAATTGGGCCACAAAAAAAATGGGATGGGTCAGTCCATCCAAGCACGTTTGACACCTCTAGATATGATAGAGTAAGAGAGAGAGAAAAGGAGAAAGAGAATGGAGATGGGATTGAGAAACATAAGAAAGTGAGATGAGAAGTGAGATTGAAAGATAGGATGAAAAATTATACACACACACACACACACACACACACACACACACACACACACACACACACATACATACATACATATATATATATATATATATATATATATATTAAAAAGATTTTTTAAAAAAAAATTATTTTTGAATTTTTTTTAATTATTTTAATAATTTTTTAAGGCAGAAATCCGACAGTCATTGGATTTTCTGCTCTAGACATTGGGGGTGCATCCAAAGATTATGTGTATCTCATTTTAATTTTTTTTAGATAGTTGGGTTGGTTCAACCTCGAACCCAAGTTATGGAAGCTTGGGGCTAGGGCAACTATGCGAGGCCTGACAAGAGCTCAAGCTCGGTCCAATCAGACCGCGCTCGAAACCTAGCCCAAGTCAGGCGCATGATACCCAACCATGATGTCGTGCCTTCAAGGTATAGATAGTCAGGACATGCCTGTCCCCCAGCATGAGGCCTAGCACCCTTTCAACACTGCACCCTCTCTCCCAAGTTCCTTCTCTATTTTCTTTCTTCCCTATTTCCTGTATGTTTTGTTTTTTTTTTGTTTATTATTATTATAATTATTATTTTATTAAAATAATATAATAAAAAAAATTGACCCATGAGTTGCACATGCGTGCAGCAGTCACGTTATTTCCTAGTTTTATTAACAATTATAAAATAACTTAAAAAATTACTAAATTTTGACTACCTCGGAAATCAACAAAATTTATCACCGAAACTATATTTTTCAAGATGAATTGAATGGTTAAGTATGTTTTATCTTCTGGATTCTAAAATTTTTTAGATTTTTTTACTTACAGCAAAATTACCATTTTGCCTCATTTTTCAAAAAAAAATATTATTTATTTATTCATTTTTTTTCTGAGTTTCACATGACATCTCTTTACATCGGTCTCAAAATGTATCCATTTTTCATGCTCAAGGTATATGAGATATCAAGTCAAGTACATAATATGATATACATGATAAATTCTATAGTGTTATAAAATATAGCATTGCAAGAATAAAATAGAGATAATAGAGAGAGATTAAGAAGAGAAAGTAGATAAACACCAAAGATGATAAAAAAAATCAGAGAAGAAATTTTATTACAGGCATCCCTTTCATCTCACTAATGACCAAAAATAAGTTTCTATTTATAAGAAAATAAGGATGCACATATCATTAATGTCAATGTATTGAATATATACATTGAATAGGAAGATGGTCATTCATACGTGGAATCTAGATTATGAATGTGTCATAATAGGTACATTAAATATAATGAATATTTATTCATGTATTTCATAATACTCTCCATTGAATATTTATCGTATTCATGAATGTGCATTGAATAATACTACCACATTAAAAACCATAACGCATAAAAATCCTATGGGACAAAAACCAAACAAAAGGCGAAAAGAGTGCAATGCATAGTTCATAATATCTCTCCATTAATTTAAGCTATATAGTTGCTAATGGGGCTAATTAATCTTGCATCTTATGAACTTGCCACATACTAATATCATTTACTAATTTCTAAAAAGTTGACGTTAGCAATGATTTGGTAAAAATATCTGCAATATTATTTATGAATTGAATCCGCTTAACAACAATTTGTTGACTTTCTTGATGTTCATGAGTATAGAAAAATTTTGGACAGATATGATTGGTCCTATCACCTTTGTTATATCCTTTCCTAATTTTTGCAACATAAGCAGCATTATCTTCATAGATTGTAGTGGGAGAATTTTTAATCGGTGTTAATCAACAAGAATTGTGAATATGTATTATAATGGATCTTAACCAAACACACTCTCTTCCAGCTTCATATAAAGCAATAATCTCAAAATGGTTAGAAGATATAACTACTAGCAATTTCTTTATAGAATGCCAAAAAATGGTGGTGGCATTATAACAAAATAAATAACTAGTTGAGAGTGAGCTTTATGTGGATTAGATCTATATCCAGTATCAGAATATCCAACTAAATCATAGGCAGTGAAATCCTTGGAATAATATAATCCCAAATATATGGTTCCTCGGAGATAACGAAAAATATGTTTGACGCCATTCCAATATCTCTGAGTTGGCTCAGAACTAAAATGTGCCGATAAATTTACCACAAAAGTGATGTCTAGTCTCTTATATTATGCTAAGCACATCCAAGCCCCAATTACTTTGAGATATGGTACTTCAGGTCCATTTATCTCTTCATTAGATTCTCTAGGATAAAACTGATCCTTTTGGAGATCTAGAGACCTAATAACCATAGGGGTGCTAAATGGGTGAGTCTTATCCATGTTGAAGCATTTAAGTAATTTGACAATGTATGCTGATTGATGGATAATTATTCTATTTAATTTATACTCAAGCTCTAGACCAAGATTAAGTCTAGTTTTACCAAAATCTTTAACTTCAAGCTTCCTTTTCAAATACTCATTAGTTTTAGTTAACTCTTATAAAGTTCTAATAAAATATATACTATCGAGATGAACTGCTACAATAGCATATCTGGTTTTTAATTTCTTAATAAATACGCATTGGCATATAGGATCATTCTTGTATTTTTCCTTAATTAGGTACTCACTTAGGAGTTGATACCACATGCGACCAGATTGCTTTAACCTGTACAAAGATCTTTGTAATTTTATTGAGAATAAGTTGCGGGGAGTACACGCGTCAGGCATTTTGAAACCCTCAGGAATTTTCATATAAATATTTGATTCTAATGAGCCATAAAGATATGCCATTACAATGTTCATAAGAAGCATTTCCAATCTTTCAGAGCGTACCAGACTAATGAGAAAATAAAATGTAGTCATTTCCATCATAGGTGAATATGTCTCATCATAATCAATCCTAGGTCTTTAAAAGAATCCTTGGGCAACGAGTTGGGCTTTATACCTGAAAATCTCATTTTTCTCATTTCATTTTCAAACAAATACCCATTTATATCCAATTGGCATTACATTATCGGGGATGTGAGTTATGGGTCCAAAAACTTTTCGTTTAGCTAGGGAAACTAATTCAGCCATAATTCTTCCTCCACCTTAGACCAATCTTGCATTTGATGGTATTCAATAATAGATTGCAGCTCACAATCATCATACATAATTTTATGAGCAACTAAGAATGAAAAAATGTCATCAATGATGATTTCATTCCAATATCAAATCTCATTACAATATGTAATGGAATTCTCATTATTCCTATGGTTTGTGATATTTTCATGGGTTTGTGCCTCTTCAAGGGCATTAAGCTCTTTAGAAGAAAGCACGGCACCATGCTCTTATGGAGTGGATTTTTGATTCTTTACCCTTTATTTTCAAGGAATAATATTTTTTTTGATCCTATCAGTCTCCCAAGCTTCATATGTGAAGGATTTTGATCCATTTTAGCTTGTCCTTTGAGAAAAACTGCCCTAGCTGGAGCATTTATAACTGGAATATGATATTTCATTACCTTAGCAGCATCATTAAATTCACCATAAAATCTATTGGTTGTAGCTTATAAATGGATTATGAGCTACACCACTTTTTTGCACTCAGAAGTTATTGGGTCTAATTGAGATAAATTTTTCTCATTCTAAGAGAAAACCTTAAATAGATTTTGCATCGCAGCCATTTCAATTTTAGGTGTCCCATTCGATGGAAACATAGTCTCATTGAAATGACAATCTGTGAATCTAGCAATAAAAAGATCACCAGTAGTTGGTTCCAAGAACCTAATAATAGACAGTAAATTAAATCCATTATAAATGCCCAAATGGCATTGGGGACCCATTTTTGTTCTTTTTGGTGGTGCTATAAGCACTTGTATTACACAACCAAATATGTGTAAATGTGAAATATCAAGTTCATAATCAAGAATCATTTGAAGGGAAGATTATAAGAGACTAGAAGTGGGGGCACAATCTTATTAGGGATGCCACATGGAAAACTGTATGATCTCATGTCGTATCATTGAGATTCATTCTCAATAATAAAGTGCGGTCAATGATTTGGATAAATTTGATCAAGGATTCTGTTAATCCATGAGTATGAACATATGTGACCAGGTGTTCAACCTCAATTCTGAGTGAACACAATATATATCAAAAATCTTTGATGTAAATTCACTAGCATTATCCATTCTTATGCCTTTAATTAGATAGTCAATGAATTATGCTTGGAACTTTATAATCTATGCAAGTAAACATGCAAATGTGACATTGCGGATTGATAATAGACAAAAATCGGACCATCTACAGGATGCATCCACGAGTACCATAAAATATCAAAATGGTCCACTTGGTGGTTGTTTTGGTCCACAAATATCACCCTAAATTCTTTGTAGGAATAAAGGAGATTCAATATCAACCTTTGTTATAGAAGATTTGATAATGAGTTTTCTTTGTGAACAAGCTTCATAATTATAAACTTTGGACAATAATATCTTTGTATCATTTAAAGGGTGCCCCCTTTATATTCTAGATTATTTTACGCATCATTGAAGCATCAGAGTGACCAAGATGATCATGTCATAATCCAAAATGATTAGAATTTAATTATCTCCAAGATATACTGGAGTATGTTTCAATGGTCTTAATCATGAGACAATACAACCCCATAGAAGAAGCTTCTAGTTTCTCATGGATGGTCTTTAGGCTCATCTTATAAAAGGTAATGTCAATATATTCTTTATTTTTCTCATAAATAGTCTCAACAAAGTACCCATTACTATAAAATCCATAAACATAAAAAAAATAAATAATATGATTTTTCTAAAAAATGGGAAATTTTGGAATTTTGTAATAAAGAAGAATAATCTAAAAATTTATAGAACACTAATGATAAAATAGATTTCACCATTAAATTCATCTAGGGAGATATAGCTATGGTGACAAATTTTGTTAAAATCTAAGGAAGTCAAATTTTGTCATTTTTTTAATTTTATTTTATTATTATTATAATAATTATGAAATAAAAAAAATAGATCACACCAACGACGTGGCTATGCACATGCGCAGCCCTCATGTCAAAAAAAGAAAAAATAAGTTTTTTTTATATTATTTTAATAAAATAGTAATAATCATAATCCAAAAAACAAAACAATTGGGAATCAAGAAAATGAGGAAATGTGGGAAAGGGTGTCAGTGAAAAAATGTAATGCAAAGAAAAAAAATAAAAGATTCATGGATTTTCTTTTGGTATTAGATAATTATTCTAGAATCAAAAAAAAATAGTCTAAGAACAAAAGTTGCTCTATGCAGTGAGAGCTTCAAATTGATATCGAATTTCTAAATTTTTTGTGAAATATTCTAGGAGATTGTAATTTTTTCCTATTAAAATTTCTTTCTATTTAAGGGCCATAAATGATCATGGTTTAAATTTCAATTCAAACTATTTTTAAAATTTAATTGTGAATGGTTAATTGGTAAATTTTCTATTTTTGTTTAGTAAAATATATTATGGTGTGAATGATGTTTGGATAGTTATAACTATGCTTGGAGTATGGTTTAATCATAAATGGTATATTTAAATTTCATATGCATGGGAACATCCTAAATAAATGGGTGGGTGCATGGTTTATATATATTAAAGGTATAATGGGTATTATTTATGCGAACTCGAATTAGGACAATGTCCAGACAGAATTATGTGGTATTCTTCGAAGAATGTCTAATATTATTTTTCATAAAAAGTTTGTATTTTTCAGAAAATGTCCAATATTTATCAAAGAATGTTCATAGAAAAAAAATATATTTTTCGAAGAATATCCAAAATTATTTTTTGGAGAAGGTCCATATTATTCAGAGAATGTCTAATAATATATATATATATATATATATATATATATATATATTATGTCACACTTGGCTTCGGCATGTGTGAGAGAGTCGATGGGACTCAGGATATGGGTATATAAATATTTTATCTATAATTGCATTCATATAGACATTGTACTTGAATGGATGTTGATAAATACGCATGATATTTTTAAGTGCACTTAGGTGGGGAGTAGCTATGTAGAAGTTTACCTCTACTGAGCTTTGCTCACTCTGTTGTAGGACCCTTTTCATGTACAGGTCTAGAATAATTGACAGACCCATATGCGAGATCACACATGTGATGGAAGCTAGTTGTGGCTTGAATTGTATATTATGTATTTTTATTCTACTGAGCAAATAGAAGAAAAAAAATGTGTACGCTACAGTTGAGAAAAAATATACTTTATTGCACATTTTATTATGTGATGAAATGGATAGGACTCCATGTGGATTGGGGCATCACAATTACGGTGTATATCTTTGAAACTAAGCATATTCCTTTTTGATCTAATGTTTAGAAATACATTCTCAATATGCAAGATGGTGCCTTTTGGCAAAATAATTGTGGTATTCCTAAAACCATTAATAATCAGAATAGGATGATATTATATGGATATGTATCTTACGTGTCATACTAGAGAAAAAGTGTCTACTATGAAATATAGTATGCATTGATGCACTATCAAGCAAACAAAGATCTTCATTTTTCTTGGTATTTTTCATTTGCATTTATGTTGACAACTTTAGGAGCCAAGTATCATAAAATTTTCATATTAATTATAAGGTAAAATAAAATTTCAAAATGAAAAATATTATATCAAATTCATAAATATTTCATTGCATAACCATATTAAAAAAATAAAAGATAATAAATTCGAAATCTAAGATGTCATCCACCCGTCTGATACTTCATCAAAGAAATCAAATGTCCTCAAAAAAATCAGAGACATCTAGGGATACATTTGATACTTCCAGGAGCAAGGAGAGTCCCACCAATAGATATATTATTAGCTTCAATAGTAGCTATGGCAGCAGGATTAATTTCAATGGTGTGAGATTAACCATGTTCGCCTGTATTTTTTAAAGATTCCTGATATAGATCAACAGTGCTTTGGCATATGACAAATACGTGACTAGTTCCTAGTCATGCCACAACGATGGCAATACTTTCATTAGTTACCTTCTTTGACTTCTTTTCTTTGTCATGATTCAGTCCAAAGTTAGATTTCCAAGGGTGGTTATATTTTTTGCCACCCCTTCCAGGATTATATTCTTGCCTGTGCTTGAAGCCCTTAAAAATACCAATAATTTTCTCAAAGTTTGCATGTGCCTTAGGCAATGATTTTGAGCCAGTAGGTCTAAGATCATGATTTTTGAGCAGCAATTCATTAGTTTACTCGGCAGTGTGTAGCACAAAAATTAAATCAAAGTATGTAGCAAATTGATGTTGCCGGTATTGTTGTTGCAATACAATATCTGAAGCATTAAAGGTGGAGAAATTTTTCTCTAATCCGCATCAGTGATTTTGATACCACATAACTCAAGCTGAGAAACAATATTAAATAAAGCAGAGTTATAGTCAAATACTGATTTAAAATCTTATAGTCTGATATTTTACTAGTCATATTATGCTTGAGGAAGGATAATAGTCTTGGTATGATCATACCTATCCTTCAACCTTTTCCACAATGTTTGAGGATCTCGAACGGATAAATATTTAGTTTGTTGGCTCTCACGCAAATGATGATTAATAAAAATCAGTGCACTTGCTTTATCTTTTACATTTGAGGTTCCATCTTCTGTAATTGCGTTAGTAAGATTTTGCCCTTGGAGGTGCATTTCCATGTCAAGGCACCATGATTATTAATTATTTCCACTCACTTTGAGGATGTGAAATTTGGGATTTTCCATATTTTTCATAATTCTTACAAAAAAAATTGAATCTTTAGATTAATTAGTAGGATTTCTAAATATCTACCACCACTTTAGGAGCAGAAGGATACTTTTAAGTTGGGAATTTGGCTTTAGGCCAAGAAAAAGAAATAAAAAATTGATAGAATAAGATCAAGTATAAGTTGATTAATAAAAAAAACTTACCATGCAAAAAATATTTACTCAATTTGTAGATCTTGATGCTAATAACATGTTATAAAATATTGTATTGCAAGAATATAATAGAGAGAATATAGAGAGATTAAGAAGAGAAAGTAGATATATACCAAAGATGTTGAGAAAGTCAAAATAGAATTTTTTTATAAGCATCTCATTCATCTCACCAATGACTAAAACTAAGATTTTATTTATATGAAAACAAGGATGCACATTTCATTAATGTCAATGTATTGAATATATACATTGAATAGGAAGATTGACATTCATACGTAGAATATAGGTTATGAATGTGTCATAATAGGTACATTGAATATAATGAATATTCATTCATGTATTTCATAACATATAGCAAAAGCATATGGAATTATATTCATGAGGTTTTGCTAATTTAATATTGTTGGACACTAATTATATCTTAGACTTATACCATGCAACATTGGAAAAAATTCTTTTGAGATATCAACTTCATTTATATTTTTCATTGAGAACAATTTCTCATTTAAGATTTGGCATTCTATAAGGTAAGGATATACTTTTGTATGAGTAAGATGTCATCAGCATAAAATTCTAGGAAATTTATCATGTTCCTACTAACATTTTTTGTAAACAAAAAGTTGATCTTAATTCTTGATGAAACTAATTTATTTAATTATTTCATCAAAATAAAAATTCTACTTCACAAATGTATTCTTTAATCAATAAATAGATTTTTAAATATTTCATGACATTTTAGAATCCGTAGGATCAATGAAACTTTAAGATTGTGTCATGTACACATCCTCTAACAAATTTGTATTAAGAAATACTATTTTGATATTTTTTTAATCTCCCAAAATCATAGTATGTAGCTAAGATAAAAGAATTCTTATAGTTTAATAATAGTAATTGATGATAAATTTTGATCATACTCAATACCATGAGTTTGTCTAAAATCTTTTGCAACTAATCATGCTTTAATGTATAAAATTTTCTATCCATCCTAATTTTCTTTTTAAATCCCCATTTGTATCCAATGGTTTTAAATTTTCATGTTGATCAAACAAGTTCCAAACTTGAGTGTCATACATTGATTACATCTCTCAGATTTTATAGCTCCAAGCCATTCCATCGTGTTTGAACCAGATATGATATCTTGGTAGCACATGGGTTCATCATGATCTATAAAAATTATTCTCTGATTATTAGACATGAAAAATCCATATCTTTCAAGATTTGAATGTATCCTACTAGACCTTCTCTAACTTTGTATTGCTTGTACATATTCAACAACTTATATATATTATTGAGTTTCCATATCTGATTCAATGTTATTTGGTAGTGTTTGAATTTTTTATAGCTTAATATTGCTTCTAGTTGACTTTAGAATATAAACTTTCTTTTCAAAGAAGTTGCTATTTCAAGTAACAAATACTATGTTCTTACAAATATTATTAATGTAATGTCCTTTAGTTTCTTTAGGATATCTTACAAAATAATATTTATATATTTTGAGTATTAATTTGTCATAAATCTGATATTTCATATAAAGCTTCACTACCTCAAATCCTATGAAAAGACAAATTGGGAGACTTCCATTTTATATCTCACATGGTGTCCCTTGAACTACCTGACATATAACTTGGTTAACTATGACCATTGTAATATCTACAACATACCCCCAGTGCCTTGGTATTTATCCCTATAACCTGATATGGTGTCCCTTGATAACTCATTAAGCCAAAATAATTTATACAAATGGATAGCACCATTATATGTCCTATCTCACCGAGATAACCCGATATATTTTTCTTTGGCAAACTCATATTTAGACTATCAAGGCCATGGCATGTATATAAATTGGGAGGTAATTTTATTACTTAAGTTGTAAATGTAGCATTTTAATTATAATGCATTAATAGATAACATAGCATGTGTGTGTGTGTGTGTGTGTGTGTGTGTGCGCGTGTGTGTGTGTGTGTGTGTGTGTGTGTGTGTGTGTGTGTGTATAACATTATACACACACACACATAGCATCACATGTATATATGAGATATAAATGGATCATAATATGACCCTTAATGTTTAATATTATTTGGTTAATTTACGAATTTTTTTTATTTTAACTAACATGCCTTAAATATAATGAAAGAAAATGTCAATCACATTGATTTAGTGGGTCAAATTATACACCATGTATTTTTCATAAAAATATATAATTAAACATTAATTAACTAATCAACTAAATGATAATTTCATATTTAATCAAATTAAATATAATAGATTACTAATAATCACATTTTTATTTAATCAAATTAAATTAAATATGTTACTAAATAACCTTGTATAAACTATTGAAATAATTTTTTTATTATCAAACAAAAATGATATATATACAAATTACTAATCCATATTTAATTCACTTATCTAAATTTCTTAAAGTTAAAAATAAACTAGATTAATCAAAATCATAAGTTCTCTTTTATACTATTATTGGGGTTTACTAAATTTAAAAAATAAAATCTTACAATAAATTATATCCACACTTAAGTTACATGCTCATCCTAATGATATTAGGAATTAGGGCTTCATAGTTCAAAGTTCATATAAATGTGGATTTCATAAACCCAATGAATGACTCATTGATATAATTAGCTAGTTATGTATGATAAAATAATCTTTATGTTTTGAAAATCAATATCTGGTGTTTTTATTGTATAGTTGACTCACTGACACCCTCAACAAGCAATCCATATGAACAAATATGTTCATTAACAAATTAGAAAAATAGAACTAGTTTGCTAGCACCATATTCTATCTCCCAAAGCTATTGGTATTAGTTCTCTATCTCTCATATATGTCACAATATATTATGACATCACATATCATAGAAAAAATGATATGAATTCTTGAATTATTTTTGAATCTTGAATAGAATTATGTATAAACATGATCTGCGTATTTAGAATGGTTTGTAAATAATAATAATAATAATAATAATAATAGTAATAATAATAATAATAATATTAATATTAATATTAATATTAATATATTTTTTTAATAAGATTTATTTTTTTTAATTAATTGCATGCAAAACACTTAATGCATGTTATAACACATTTAAAACAAAACATGCAATGTGTTTCTTTATGAAAACGCCCATCATGTTTTTAATAAAACATGCATTTTTTTAATTTAAATACATATTTTCTATCAATATAAAATTTATGTATTTTTTAAAACATATATTATATGTGTTTTCCAATCACACATTTTACAAAATTATAATTTCAAAAATAAAACTTGTTTAATAAAATCATATTTTATTAAATCAAAGTATTTCATTTTTTTTTATAAAAACAAATATTATTTAATAAAATCTCATTTATTAAAAAAACAATTTCATAGTTTCATTAAAAACTAAAAAAAAAAATATTTAACTTAGTATTAAAATCACACCCTATTACTTTGTTTATTTTGAGTGTAACTCAATACTTAGTTTCCAATATGTTCTTAGTATGTGCCTTTATAAGTTGACAAATGTTAATAACCACTTTGTAATTCATTTGAGCATTATTGTGTTTTTTTTTTCAATTTAACTTTTCAAGGAGTCC
This sequence comes from Sapria himalayana, assembly GCA_029783825.1. NCBI lineage: Eukaryota > Viridiplantae > Streptophyta > Magnoliopsida > Malpighiales > Rafflesiaceae > Sapria > Sapria himalayana. The sequence continues at coordinate 1,687,152 of JAREIK010001332.1, read as the reverse complement.
AGAGAAATCTTATTTAAAAGTGAAACAAATTCCATGTTATTCACAAATATGCGTTCATATGATCCAGTCTATATCCAATCATTGTTTCTATTATCACATTGTTACTGATGACGTTGAGCCATGTTAAAACATAGGTTTTCTCATAAATAAATCATAATGAATTCAAGTCAAAGGACTAATAATCTTACTATATGAAAACTAATTGAGACATTTAATCTAATTTGTATTCTCATAGTGGGGTCGGTTCAAAATGTTGTTCCCTAACACGTATGTATGAGCTAACTTAATATTGTGTATTCATGATGAATACAAAATAATCATTAGACTTTATTATAGTCATAATTCATTATTATTCTAGCAAAAATGAGTGACTAGTGATAATTAGAATTAAACTGTTTTATCCTTTCAGATTTTACTATCAAATCTATCATTTGATTAGCATATTAGAGTTAGCTAATCATGGAAAAATATTTCTATTATTTAATAATGGATACTTATTGCTAGATCTCGTGACTTTTAAAAGTTTTCATATATGATCCATCATGATATTTTATAAAATAAAAATCTAGCATTTTCCCTCTACTTGAATAACCTTTTGTTCGGAAACACAGTGAAAGTCATAATTTTATACAACCCAAATTGAGATATTTTCCTTTTTAAAATGCCTTTTTTAATTAAAACAATTTTTTTCCAAAATTTTATTTTCATTAAATCAGTTTTATTATATGCTCATTTTAAAAAATACACAAAATCATTTTAGGTAATTCTAACTATGAGTTTACATGTAAATTTCAGCATTAAATTTTATGTTAAACACTATATATTTTCAGCAGAAATTTTCAATTTAACTCCAGCAAAATTTTTTCAGAAAATCATTCCAATAAAATCAATTTTTAAAACAGAAATTTAAAGCATAATTTATATCCATGAATTCTGGTGTAACACAAGTTATAGACTTGTTCACACATTTTAAACTTAGATTGTCATTATGCTGCTCCTCTTCTAAAAATTATTAAATAATCTAGAGTGGATCTCCTTAAGTATAAATTATCAGTCATATCAAAATCAATTTATTTCTAAAGAAAAGATTTTCACCATCCCACGCACATAGATACATGATATATACCTTGAAAGTACCTTGGGATATGTTTCACTAATTTTTGGTAATATCTACCCTAGTCCAAGAGAAAGTAACCATATCAACAATGTAACAGTGATAATACTTGACTGTCTTATATATATATATATATATATATATATTTAGAAAAATATTTTCTTTAATCACTTTGTACATGTCTAATGGTGTTCATACCATGTCTTTCAGAAATAAGAATAATAAGAGAGTTTCCTTCTTTTTTTTTTTTTTTTTGATTTCTCACTTCTTCTTTAGTTAGCAAATTTTATGTAATGGCACGCAAAGATATTGCACCTCATAGAATTGACATGCTTAGGAAAACCTTAAAGTTATCTCAATAATCTAGAAGTAAGTTAAGTAGTATGCATGCCACTAACTCAACTTCCAAGCACATCTTCATATATATCAACTATTTCTCAAGCCCTTCGAAGATTTTGATGTGTGAAAAAATTTAACTTTATCATTGAATTTTAAATTTACTAGACATCTAATAATTAATGTTGTATTTCTAAACATGTTGTTTTCAGACATGGATTATAGCTTCTATCATAGTTTATCTTTTTTCATTTCTTTGGTAACATGGTGATAGGTGACCATGCTTATACATAACCGAGTAGTGGATGTCATCCTAAAGTGTAATTCATCCTAGTCTTGGATACTCATATATTTAACAATGAGATAATCATGTAGTCTATTTTTCAAATTAAACTAGTTAGATGTATTTTATTTTATTACCAAAGATTAATCCTCCATGATAAAAAAAATTAAATTCAATCAAATGATAAACACACAAATATAAATATCATAATTATTTTTCGATATCACTTTACTAGTAAAAGAATATACTAATACCAATTTAATATCAAGAATGATTTTCTCAATAAAAGCTCTAATACCACTTATCTAGAAAAACTATATTTTGGGTATATAATTATTTGGAAGTGCAGTGGTAGTTATAATTCTACAAAACACAAATTTAGATTATTTCCATCGTATAATGGAAGTACAATGGAAGTTAAAAGTATTATATATGGAATTCTATTTTTATTAAATCAATTTTGTTAGATTGTAATTATGAAAAACATAGAGGTGCTTTAAAAAAATTCTAAAAAATGAATTTATATGTAAATTTCAGCATAAAATTTTCAGGACAGCATTTTATAATTTTTAAACAAAATAAATTCAAATAAATTTTAACAAAATTATTTCAGAAAAGTACTCCATTAACCATAATTATCAAACAAGAAATTCAAGCATAATTTACTATCAGGAATTCAAGTATAGTACATGTTAAAGACATATTCATAAATAAAAAAATCAATATATAATCTCACAAACCAAAAACTATATTCTAAGCCATCAATTATAACTTCTAGATTATAAAAATGCTAGAAAAAAGAAATTATAAAACAATATCATAAACAATAGATTTTTAGGTGGAAAATCTAGTGATTCGTTTGCATTTCTTTAAGTTAGAATGTTCGTTTGAAATTTTAAATCTAGCAATAATGATCATGACAGCATCATAAATTTTTGAAATTGGAACCCTAAGTTTTTCAAACATTTTAGCTCCTATAATCTAGAAAGTAGACTTTTTCGGCTAATCAAATTTTTCTTAATTTTTTGTTTTAGGACATGTGCGAAGTTTTTTTTTTTTTTTTTTTTTTTTTTGTTTTTTTTTCCTTCATATACCTCTTTCACATTTTTTCTAAAACTTCATGTGTTTTCCATTGCTGGAAAGAAATGGATACTCCCTTTATTTCCTTTGCCAACACACACACACTTGAAAAAGAGATTTCCTCATTTTTTTTCTTTCTTTTTTTTTTTTTGAAAGATTTTAATAAAAATTAAATAAAGTTTTTGGTCTATCTTGCAACTTGCCAACAAAAAAAATAATAAAAAAATAATAGTGACAAAAAAAAAATAAGACTTGTAGTTGTGAAGCAACAAACACATAATAATATTTTAATTAAGAAAATGATTCAAACCAGCAAAGTAATTAAATTAAACTTATCTTTCCAACTTGGGCAACTCAACACCTTTATCGGTTAATATTTGTTAAGTTAATAAGATTTAATTGGTATTTAGTATTACATCTATTTATTTACAAAAGCAATCATCCATGAACCATTGAAGGGTATTTCAAGGTGGGCGTGAGCATGAGTAAATCAAGTTAATCTTTAGAAATTGATTATTCTTTTTTTTTAAATTAGATCTGCTTTAAAGTCTTAATCAAATAATGATTTAAGATGAAATCATGGATTTCTTTCCTAAATGTGAAGAAAAAAATACCAACACTCTCATTGACCAAAACTCTAATCTATGAGCTTTATCTTAGATACGTCATTCTTCTTTGTAAATTCAATAACAAGCAAATAGTGAAACTAATTTGTAAAATTACTTGGTGATTTATGTTATGCATCTAATTTTACTTTGTCTGAGTTTTTAGTGTTCTTGGAGCATACTAGATCTTAAATCAAGCTTAGCGAATTGTGGAAACATGCGAACCATGAGTAGACCAAGAGATCATTGAACCCAAGTTAGAATTTGAGTTTCAACTTGCAAAGTTAACAATGTGTTATGAACTTGGACAAAAAAAATGATCAACTTGGGTAGCAGACATCACAATTTGTCTAAGCATAAATTGCCTATATTATTTCTATTACCTTGCAAAAACTCCAGAGTTTGTATTTGGACTAGATCTAAAGAATCTATTATATGAGATTCACATCACAATGCAAAAATTTGATATAGACTATTTTTGGAAGAAACTAAATTTCAATAGGCCATGACATGTGGATTACTAAAAACACCTACGACTACATAATCTCAGGCTGCTACTTAGTTATTTTACTTTTTTTAAAAAATAAGTTATAAATTGATTTGAAATATACTTATAGTATAAAATGAGGTTAAATCCCTCAAAAGATATGGCATTTTTACACTAGATTTTTTCTTTTTTTCTTTTTCTATCTTTATTCCCATTGAACGTCTCTTGAATCATATCCAAATAATCTTTAGAGATGCTAATTCAAAAGGATATGTGACTAGATCTAGTACTTTACATGAAGAATGAAGGAGTTATACATGATATCTATGATAAATAGTACTTTCCAAGATTTGCAAATCTATTACAATCACTCTTTGTCTTTTTGGATCTCTCTGTCAAATTGGATATTACATATGTTATTTGATATTCTAATAATATACCATGAATATGTCTCACTAGATTCTTCATTTTTAAAAGACATCATTTACCATCCATGGCTAGGTAAATCTAGATGAGAAAGAGGTGAATTATGAAATTAATCTTGGGAATTTATTAAACAAGTTTATGAATATAATTACTAAATGCAAAACTATAACATTTAAGCCCTCATTAGCTGTGGAAATTTTGTTAGTAGAATTCCAAATCTTAGAGTTTCTATGAACTTGTTGTCTTTGTAATTTAGATATCCAACTAGTTTATCTCAAATCTTGTTAGGTAATTCTTTATTGTACATTAAATACCTTGTGTAACACCTTTAGGTATATACATTATTTTTTACTTTATCTTGCAAAATACATCATCAAAATGGCACCAATATTTGGAATGATTCCAATGATTCAACGATTTTTTTTTATTTATTAGTAGTATTCAGGTTCTAACTTTATATTCCCCCTTGGATTCATAACTTCTACAAAAGACTAGAACAAAATGACTCAACTATCTTGGGAACTATAGTCGGAGATTCCAACAAAATGATGGAACTAAGAGGTGGAGATGAACAACATTAGAATAATCACAATAAGAAAAATCATATTGTGTATAATATTATAAGAGACTATATGTACCTTCCATGAGTGAGTACACATACTTATATTATGCTATTAGTTGAAAAAAAACTAATAGGTGAAATGTAGTGTAATTTCTTCAGATATTTCATGGCCTAAAAATGAGAATACATGTACACACATAAGGAATATCAATAAATTGTGCCAAACATTTCAAAAAGGTAGAAAGTTTATTAAATTGATGCAACTAAAACTTCTTTGTGTTTCCTTGAATGATAAGATGAAATTTTGATTGGATTAATTGAGGCCAAGGAGTATTAGGATAGGGGATGCTCTATGAGAAGAACGTTGGATATTCTTTATGATTCATTGCACAATTGGGCTAAAAGGGAAAATAATGAAATTTGTAATAAAGAAAAATGAGAAATATCATGACTTTTGGGAGAGATACATGGAAGTCATGAATGCTGACACCAGGTTAGAAAATTAATTTTATAAAGGGATGTGATCATGTTTAAAGCAATTATTAGAGATAGTTTATGGCAGTGACTTTGTGAATAAAAATCTTAAGATGCCTTCGACTTTTTGAGTTGTGTGGCTAATATGTCAAAATATTGGCTCGAGACAAAGGGTATTGATCTACAAAAGGGTAGACTGCAACGAAATTTTCAAGGGAGGCATCCTTAACTTGAATAAATAATTTTATGTTTAGGCTAGGGTGACATCCTTTGCTAGAAAGTTGGACTTGGAAATTAGGATGTTGATGTATGCATAATTAGTGAGTGGCCTTCCATGTGATGATATGCAAGTTATTTGATTGGGGATTATTCTTTTATCAAGCTAGCATCAATACAAATTACATATAACTCTATTAGTTCTCATACAGTAACACTTACAACTCAAGTTATAAGAATTACTCAATCTTTTTGTTAAGCAACAATCATCACCAATTTTCTTCAAGCATGAAAATTTCTCAACAATCCTCACAAATGAAGTGTTTGGTTATAAATGTAATCAAGGTGGTGAGAGAGTTTATGACATGTCAAGAATCTATCAACAAGCAATCGATCAATGGGAATCCAATTTGGAAAATACATACATGAAAAAGGTAGGTAGCTTAGAAAATGGTTGAACATGATTTCCCAAGAAATTGTTAATATGAAGCAATGTATTTTCAATCTCATCTACTATTATTCAGTGCAAGAGAAAAATATTATTCTAGGGAAACCTCAACCAATTCCTAGAGTCATTCTTGAGGTGGATAGCTAAAGTAAATACCCTACCAACATAGATTAAGTTCAATTTATTTTCTTTAAGGAGTGTAAAGCAATTAGAGTAGATTGTATCTCAATATCATCCTAAAAAATAAAAAGAAAAGGACTAGACAAAGCGACCTAACTAAAACATAAAAAAACATGGAGTAGAAATATTTGTAGCACCCGGTGAAAATCTTAAAATAATATGCTTAATGAAGATAAGTGAAAGAGTTATAAGCTTGGAAATCGAGCTTTACAAGAAACATTACATTAAAGTTAATTGGAGTCATATGCGTCCCAAAAAATAGCTTAGAGTCAAAACAATGTGGACTGATCCATGAAAAAAGAATGAAATTGAAAGATTTGCAACACCCTGCAAAATTTTAAAAGGGACAATTCTTAAAGAAAAAACATTTGAGACATTGAAGCTTGAAAAACCATCATTGGCAAAAGATCTTCAAGGAAGAAAAAAAATCATAATATAATGGAGATCTTTGAAGTACTCAAATAATAGAATAAAAACATTTCATTATTGGATATTATCAAACAAGTACCCTCCTTTAAAAAGTTTTTAAAAGACCTATGTTTGGTGAAGAGGGGAATGGATTTAAATAAATAGACATTATCATAGTGTATAGTGAGTGTCATTATTGAGTGCAACCCTCTGATAAATTATAAAGTTTTCATATGGCCTATTGGAGTTAATAAAATGTTAAAAATATCTATTATTGCGGAGCATTTTGGGATACAATTCAATTTTTTTTTAGTTTAATGATGATTGGAAAGAAGTGGGAGAAGTAGAAGAGTTCAAAATTTTAATTTTACAACACATTGTGAAATGGAGCACCAAATGAAATTGATGAATAGCTACTAGTTTGTAGAATAATGTGAACTAGAATGTTGTAGATTCCATGATATTTTTGATAATAAACTATAAAGGAAGGGATGCATCAATTATTTTGGATTTGAAAGGTATATAGACCACTTTTTTATTGGGAAGGGAAAAATGAATTCAATGAGTACAAAGGAAACTCAAGCCACACATACAAGATGTGAAAATAAAAGTGCCAATTTATTGCAAGCAAGGATACTCTATATAATATTAGATACCCTGTAGATGAGTCCATGTTAAGTGATGCTAAAGAAGTCTAAAGTTATGGAGGTCCAATATGAAAGATTTATCTGTTCTGTTGTATTAAAAGATAATATTTATATGATTAATCTTATCTCTTATTCAATGCAATTGGGTAAATTAAATATTATTAATATCTTTTCATGTAAGAAAAAACAATTTTTCAAATAAACCAAACCTATCTTTGACACTTACACCTATTTCATATAAATCTAAAATGGATATTGAGACTGGTTAATGATGGACCTTTGAGTTCTTTGAAAGTTGAAAAACTTCTTGCCTATAAATCTTGTTGGAAGGAAAAATGACCAAATGGTCTTTTTTAGTTAAGGGCTATAAAGCCAAAAAAATAGTTAGAACTAGTTCATTCTGATCTATGTGAACCCATGACTATCCAAGTGAAAGATAGCTTTAAGTATTTCATCACATTTATTGATGGTTACTCAAGATATGGATATATTTATTTAATATATTATAAGTTTAAAGCATTTCATAAATTCAAAAAGTGTATGGTAGAAACAAATAAACATCTTAATAAATAGCTCAAGATACTATGATCTGATCGTGATAGTGATTACCTATTGGGAGAGTTTTAGTTTTAGTTTTTGGATCATGGGATTACACCCTAGTTATCATCACTTAGTATTTTGCAATATATAGTGTGCCAGAAAGAATGAATAGAACTTTTATGGACATAATGAGATCAATGATGAATTATTAAGATATGCTTAAATCCTTTTAGGAATATGCATCAGAAATAATACCTTATGTTCTAAACTTAGTCTCATCTAAATCAGTATCTACTACTATAACTGAATTGTGACTAGGCATAAGCCTAGTCTGAAATTAAAAATAGATAAGTTGGAACAAAGAATAAAAATTTATTTCTTCATGAAATTAGAAGGTCATCATTAATAATAATACTTGATTTATAGAAGAAGACAATATAATAAGTCACAAGCCTAGATGTAGGATTGTTCTAGAATAATTAAGAGGAGATAAACCATCCCAAACTGTTACAATACTAGTGATACAAGAGAAATAGTACAAGGTAATATTCTAGATATCTCATTACCTCATCATAATGGGAGGATTGTTAAAAATGGTGTTGATACTTATTCTTATAAACCTAACATTGACATGTTTGTTGCACAACCAAAAGGTGATAATCATAATGGTTTACAAGGACTAATATCTACTAGTTTGTATAGTATACCACTGAAAGTTTACAACTGAGAGAAGAGTATCTCATCATGATGAGAGGGTTACTCATCAACCAACATAGTATATACTCTTTGGAGATATGAAAGAATCCCTAATGAGATAGATATTGATCCCAATAATTATGATTAAGTGTTTAAAGTTAAAGATATTGAACATTAGAAAAGGGGGATGAAATCAAATATGCAATCCATACACTCCAATCAAGTCTATGATCTTATGGAACTACCTAAAGAAATAAAACTTAACAAGTGTCGATAGAACTATAATAAAGAGAGCAAGAGCCGTAACATTGAGACTTATAAGACTAGACTTGTTGTAAAAAATTTTACTCAAAAAGAGAAAATTGAATATTAGAAATCTTTTTTGCTAAAAACAATGTTGAAGTCTCAATGTAATCATTACAACTCATTATGACTATGAGATTTGGTAGATTGACATAAAAACTATATTTTTAAAGAATATCTTGATGAGTACATATATATGATGTAGCTTGATGGTTTCATAGAAATAACCAAGAGATCATATTGTATAAATTAAAAAAGTCCTTTTATGGACTGATGCAATAATCTATATCTTAGAATACTCATTTTAATCAAGCTATTTCATTTTATAGTTTTGATTAGTGTCAGGATTAATATTATGTGTAGAAGAAATGCAGTTGTAGCTTGGTGGTATTCTTGATATTGTACATTTATAACATATTGCTCATTGAAAATGATGTGAGTTTGTTTCCTTCGATCAAGATTTAATTATCCAGTCAATTTGATATGATAGACTTAAGAGAAGCTAGTCATATTCTTGAGATTAAGTTTTGTGAGATTGCAAGCAAATAGAGATGTCAAATGGGTTGGGTGGCACAGGCACGGTCCATGCCCATGGCCCAACCCAGTTTGTAGTGCATGGCCTAGCATTACATGGTCTGGAACCATGCCTCGGGCTGGGTGGGGATGCCCCTTGGCATGGTTCGTGCCATGTTGGATCGACATGAGCCATGCTTCAAGTTGGGGCCAGGCACGACTCATGTGCCTGACCTGACAGTATGGTAAGCCAACTCAAGCTATTATATTTATAAAAAAATTGACCATCCCATAATCGGGTAGTTAATTTTAAAAAAAAAATCAGCTATGTGGCTAATTTTTTTTTGATTTGGCATAGCCATGCACTTTGTTGTACCCACAGTGTTGTGCTAGGCTGGTGGACAACATATCGTGTTGTGCCTGACATGGCACAAGATTTTAACTATACCGTGAAGGGCACGACATAGCATTGTGGCATGGCCATGCTCAGAAAAAGTGGGTTGTGCAACATGGCATGGCCTGTTTGAGATTGTCTCGAATTATTTATATCAATCAAATATTGACTCATTTTAGCTTACATAATTCTAAAAAAGGTTTTCTTCCTTTCAAACATGAAATTACACTATTAAAAAATTAATGTCTCAAAATACCTAATGAGATAGAGAAAATAAAATCATCTCTTTATGTATCTATAGTAGGAAGTCTGATATATGCAATACTTTGTATTGGGCTTGGTACATTCTTTGTAATAGGTATGGTCAATAAATATCAATCTAATCTAGGACAAGAACATTAGATAGTAATAACATTTATAATCATGTACTTCAAAAGGACTATAGATTATGTGTTGATATACTAAACATACAGTATTGTACCTATTATGTATACAAACTTAGATTTCTAATTAGATAAAGATTTAAGAAACACTACTTTAGGTTATATATTTACCTTCGGAAGTAGAGTCATGTTATAGGAACATCAAGTAATCTTGCATTACTGATTCTACCATAGAGGATGAATCTGTGGTAGCCTCAGAGATAGTCAAAGAGATTGTATGGATCAAAAACTTCCTAACAGATCTATGGGTCATTCCTTCTATGCAATTTCCTATTACATTGTATTATAATAATAGTGGGGTAGTTGCTAATTCAAAAGAACCTAGAACCCATAAGAAGGAAAAACACATTGAGTATAAATATTATCTAATAAGAGATATTGTAAAAAGAAAAGATATAACAGGGACCAAAGTAGCTTCAATGGACAACTTGATGGATCCCTTTACAAAAAGTTGACTAGATAAAATCTATGAAAGGTATGTGGAAAGAATGGGAATAAGACGTGTGGCATCATGACTTTAAGTCTAAGTGAGAGATTATTGAAACCTTTTTACATTGAAAGCTATTTTTATTTGTTATTCCTTTTAATTATTTATTGGATTCATTTTGATTTTCTTTTGAATGATAATGAGCTGAGATTGTATTTTTAATTGATTTACATGTTTCATTTATTCTACATAGTAGGTGATTTGATGCATAGAGTTTAGGTTATGTATGGAAGATCAAATCATTGATTCTTATAGAATATAAGTTTAATGTTCATAATCAAGATGGAGTTGAATACTCTATCAGTAAGATTATAACATATGATTTTGGTAGGTCTATCTTGACTATGAGAAATAATGAAATTATAACTTATTATACTAGTACACTTATGTGTATTTAACAAGACCAAAGTTGTTTAGTTATTTTATATTGATGAATAAAATAAAAGTACATCAGAGTTTTGCAATCACTATTACTCTTAATCTTGATGTAATTGATATATATGTATACTTATAGTTATTTTTTTTTCATAGGATAATGTAGTAAACCCTATAAAACTGATCCTGGACAAGTAAGGTCATAATATTAATAGTTATTTTAAATTATAAAGAGAGATTTATAATTAGATCAATATACTAAATGAGTTGTATAACTTTATCAATTATCACTACAAAATTTCACCAAATTACTTACCAATTATTTGGTCGCTAATTCGGTGTTTTTTGGTCGGTAAACAAAATAGCAACCATTTACAGGTCTTGGTCGTAATTTTGCTCATCGGTAATTTTTTTATAGACAAAAAAACAATCGATCGGCAAATTATCAACCATTTACCGACCCTCTACCGACAAACATTTACCAACTGTATTCTGATAATTTTCCGACCAAAATAATTAGGTCGGTACATGGTCTCTAAATGGTCGTGATTTGGACAGGAATTACCAACCAAATTTTTAGGTTGGTAATTTGATCAGTATTCTCATAATTTTTAGTAGTGTATATGATGAATGTTAATTATTGATGAAATCTATATCCTTTAAAATCAATTGATGATGCTCCCTTTAGGATGCTTATAAGTTTACTATTGTCAAACCCTTAAAGTAGATTTTGATCTGGTGTATTGATTGAGTTAAGTGGAATATCTCAAAATAATATATTAGAGATTGAACAGAATTATCACTAATTTAATTGAAATTATGTGCATTTATAATATTAACACAGTGAGTTAATTAAGTACTAAATAATAAAAAGTGAGTTATCTAGAATAAATGAGTGAGTACCATCATAATTCTATAATAATATAAATTATAATTAATGTGAATTGTGAAGCATATAATTTTATGAGTCTGAGATCTTATTTATGTATGGGCCTTTACATAGCCTAATGTAGTGTCATAAAGAATATTTAAAATTATAATTAAAGATTTAGTTTATTTATTTAGAGTATGTGAGGATATAAAATTGAGATTATTAATTTTATTTAAAATTATATTAATTAATTTTAATAATTAATTTAAATTATAATTGAATTAATTATTTGATTTTCTATATATATATATTATTTATTTATTTATTTATATCTAATAAATTAATTGAATATTTAATATAATTTGAATAATAACAAAAGTGGGACATGTCACATCACTTCGCAAAGTGATGTGATGTATGTTATTTTTTATTATTATTATGAAATTTTGGATTTATGGCCAAAGAGATGCATAGTCCAAACATCACGCATCATCTTCCTCATGATGAAAGTGCAAGTAACATGGGAGATGGTTCGAATAACTCTAACCTCATAAATTTTCAAGGTATGTATTAAAACAATCTTATTTAGATCTTCTTCCAAGAAGATAAAAACTTAAATGAATCTATTACGTGTAATATCATCTAATTAGAGATATTATGAAAAAATAAAGATATACTGGACCAAAATAGCTTTTGCAGATATCAAATCCATTTTTGAAAAGCTTACCAACTAAAGGCTATGAAAGGCATGTAGAATGAATGAGAGTAAAATGTGTGGTATCAAGGCTTTAAGTCTAAGTGGAAGATTGTTGAAACAATTTTATACTAAAAGCCATTTTTATTTATTTTTCCTTTTAATTGTTTGTTGAATCCATTTTGGTTTTCTTTTGAATAATAAGAGTTGAGATCCTATATATAATAGAGTTTGGCTTATGTATGGAAGATAAAATTATTAGTTCTAAATGAATATAAATTTAATGTTCACAATCTAGATAGAGTTGGACACTCTATCGATAAGATTATAGCATATGATTTTAGTAGGTATATCTTGACTATGAGGAATGATGAAATTCTAACATGTGCTAGTGCACTTATCTGTATTGAACGGGATCAAAGTAGTATAGTCATTTTATACTAACATATAAAATAAAAATACATCACAGTTATGCAAACACTATTACTCTTAATCTTTTTGTAATTGATAAGCATTTATACTTATTAATAGTTATTTTGACTTATAAAGGATGAAATTTATAATTAGATCACTATTTTCAATAAGTTTTATAATTTTATCAATTATATGGTGAATATTAATTATAGCTGGAATCTTAGTCCTATAAAATAGATTAATATTGCATCCTTGAGGATGTCCTCCTGTCGATGCCCACTTGAGGGTGTCTTCTTGTGGATGTCCTCTTGAGGATGTTTATAAGTTTTTATATTATAACATACTATAGGCTGATTTTGATTCGGTGTATCAAATAGGTTAAGTGTAAAATCTCGAGGTAATATATAAAAGATTTATTGAATTGAATTATAAGTAATTTTATTTCAAATGATAAATATTTGTTAACTTTAACATTGTGAGTTAAATAGTTATTAAATAACAAAATGTGTGACTTATTTAGAATAAGTGAAAGAGTGTAATTACAAATCTATAATAGTATGAATTATAATTAATATAAATTATAATACATACAATTTACATTGGGAGCTCGAAATCTTATTTATGCTAAAGTCTCTTCTATAGTTGAATTCAGTGCCATAAGAAATATTATAAAATTATAATTAAAAATTTAGTTTATTTATTTAGAGTATGTGTGGATATAAAATTAGGATAATTATTTTGTTTAAATTATATTAATTAATTGTATTAATTGATATATATTAAAATCAAATTAATTATTAGATTATATATATATATATATATATATATATATAATAGATTAATTGAATCTTTAATATAATTTGAATAATAAAAAAAGATATATATATATATATATATATATATATATATATATATATATATATATATATATATAATAGATTACTTAATTCTTTAATATAATTTTAATAATTAAAAAGGGACATGTCGCATCACTTTAGAAAAGTAATATGCCGTATTTTATTTGTTTATTATTATTATGCATTTCTGGATATATGGCTAAAGAGATGGACATCACACACATCGTTGATTTTCTTCTTCATGATGATGGAACAGACAACATGGGAGATAAGTCTAGAGAATTATAGCCCATTGAATTTTCAAGGTATGTGTTAAAACAATCTTGTTTTGATCTTTTTCCAAGAAGATAAAAACTTAAAAAGAATATATTACGTGGAATATTTTAGAATTGATTTTAGTTTCAAATAGTTCAGCTTTACAACACATTGTATTGACTAGTACTTTTCATGGTCTATACTTCATGCCTTGGTAGGAGATCGTGGCCCGTGCTCAAGCCAGCACCACAGATCACACCAAGCTAGGCATGCATGAGCTTATAAAGATTCATGCCACTACTCATGCATGTGCATGCACCATGTCTTGACAAGGGTCGTGCAAGTGCCCATTGTCATGGACTTAGTCTTTTTGCTAAGTTCCCATGTGGCACGTAGAAAACTTAACAGTTAGATATTGTTAAGTCAACCTTACTTTTGCCTTGCTTATTATACTTGGCATCTACCCATAACTTGGAAGGAAAGAAAATTTGAGAGAACACTTGAAAATAAAGAAAATACTTTATTGAATAATAAAATATTTACAAGAAACTCTAGACTTGGTGGTTTACAAATGAGGCTACCTTCTCCTTAAATACATGCATAAGGAAGTGTCTAGAACTTTTGAAGGTTTCCTATAAGTCTAAAGAATTCTAAAATAATCTAGGATAGTCTTCTTCCTTCCATACATGTTTAGACTTCTTTAGAATCTTCTAGAATGTTCCATTTTCTTTGAGTGAGGGTGTAACATTCTCTCCCACCAATGTTGTAGACGTCCTCATTGATTTTTCTGCCTGGAACTACTTGATATATTTCTGAAATTGCCACAAATTGTTAGTTGGCTCCCAACTGGCTTCACTTTCTGGTAGTCCCCTCCATTTTACTAAGCATTCCTTATTGGGCTGAACGTTGATCTTCCTTAGGTCTTGATCTGCCATGATGTAGTCAACCTCCTTATCATAGAAGGTCACTACTACTGTGGGCGCCCTAATAAAGACTCAACGGCCTAGATCTTCCTTATCTTCGTGATAATGTTTTAGATTGCTAACATAGAAGAAATGATGAATTTTCAACCTTGGTGGTAACTCAACTTTGTAAAATACCTTACCAACTCATCCAAGTATAGGAAAGGGGCATTCATACTTCCTCACAAGTCCCTTGTACACCTTTCGAATGGACTTGAATTGTTGCGGTAGAAACTTCACAAGCACTAAGTCTCCGACTTGAAATTCTGCATTTCTTCTTTTCTTGTCAACCCATTTCTTCATCCCCTTAGCATTCTTTCTTAAGAAAGAGGGTGTTATATCAGCTTTCTCGTGCCATCTCTTAGCAAATTTGTAGGCAGATGGACTCCTCCATGTGTATCCTCTGGCTAGGGTGTGAGGAGTCATTGGTTGTTATCTCATGACTATCTCGAATGGATTCCTCCCAGTTGTTTCAATTCTATGTAGATTGTAGGAGAACTGAGCCACATCTAGTAATTTGGCCTAGTCAGTCTGATTTTCACTCACACAGTACCTCAAGTACAGGTCTAGTAATGCATTCGCCCATTCTGTCTGCCCATCAGTCAGAGGATGAAAGCTAGTAAAGAAGTGAAGTTCTATGCTCATGAGTTTGAAGAGTTCCGTCCAAAACTTTCTAGTAAAGCATGGGTCCCAATCACTACTGATAACCTTTGGTAGCCCCCAATACTTTACCACATTCTTGAGGAATAGCTTGGCCACCTTTTCTATAATACAATCTTTAGAGACTACTATGAATGTAGCATACTTTGAAAATTGATCCACTACTACTATGATAGATTCATTTCTATCGGACTTAGGTAGGCCGATAATAAAGTCCATAGTGACAATTTCTCAAGGTTGTTCTGCCATAGATAGTGGCTCCAACTATCCCTTGGGCAAATGTTGCTCCACTTTATCTTGTTGACACACAAGACAAGTCTTCACATAAGTCTCCACATCATTCCTTATATGTGGCTAGTAGTAGACAGACTCTAGTAGTGCCCTTGTGGATCATTGCCCTGGGTGTCCAGCCGATTTGGAGTCATGACACTCATTGATAAGATTTCTTCTAATACTTTTCCACTTTAGCATAGAGTCACTTTCCTTTTGTGTAGAGAAAATCATCCTCTACCCAAAACCACCTAGTTTTCCCCTCGTAAGCTAATGTGATGATATTTTTGGCCATTACATCATGTTGTAACCCCTCCTTTATGAGATCTATCATCTCTCCCTGAGGCTGGCTAGTCATGGGTGCTAGCTCTGCTTTGTGGCTCAAGGCATCAGCTATGTGATTGTCTATGCCTGGCTTGTACCCCAACGTGTTGTCAAACTCTGCCAGGATGTCTTACCACCGTGCTTTCTTGGGACTTAGTTTATTCTGGGTCTAGAAATAGCTAGTAGCAATATTATCTGTCTTCACTACAAAGTGTGATCCTAACAAATAGTGTCTCCACATCCGCAAACAATGGATTATTGTCATCATCTCCTTCTCTTGGACCGTGCGCCATTTCTTTGTGTCATTAAGCTTGCGACTTTCAAAAGCTATGGGGCATTTCTCCTGTAGAAGAACCCCTCTAATGGTAAAGTCAAAAGAATCAGTGTGTACCTCAAACACCTTGGTGTGGTCATGTAGTGCCAATGACGGCTCCTTCATTATAGCATTATTCAAGTCTTCAAAGGATTGCTGACATTTTTCATCTCATGTCCATGTTTTACCCTTCTTGAGAAGGTCTATTAATGGAGCTACTTTTGTTGAGTATCCCTTGATGAACCACCGATAGTAGTTAACTAGGCCCAAGAAAGGTCTTATTTGTGGCACCTTAGTAGGGGATCTCATTCTTGAATGTCTTTGATCTTGGTTTCATCCATGATGAGCTTGTCACCCTTAATGCGGTGTCCCAAGAAGCCCACCTCTTCAAGGGAAAAGGAATATTTCTCCTTCTTCATGTATAACTCATTTTGCCTTAGTAGCTAGAACACCTTCCTTAAATGATTAACATGCTCTTCCAAGGTATTACTTTATATAACAATATCATCTAGATATACCACCACAAATTTATCCAAAAAAAGGATGGAATATCTTGTTCATCATAGTATAAAATGTAGCGGGTGCATTAGTAAGACCAAAGGGCATCACTAGGAACTCATAGAGTCATACTTTGTTACACACGTGATCTTTGCCTCATCTCCTTCAGCTACCCTTACTTGGTAGTACCCTGATCGAAGGTCTAACTTAGTGAAGTACCGTGCTTTACCAAGTTGGTGAAATAAATCAGCAATAAGAGGAATGAGATACATGTTCTTGATCATTATCTTGTTGAGCGCCCTGTAATCGATGCACATTCGCAGTGACACATCATACTTTTTTTGGAATAAGACCAGCACACCATATGGAACATTAGATGGTTGGATGAATCTGGAATCCAATAATTCCTTCAGCTACCTTCTTAATTCCTCCAATTCTAGGGGTGCCATCCGATAGGGCCCCATTACAGGGGGTTTTGCTCATAACTCCAACTCGATCCTGTGATATTCCTCCCTCCTGGGTGGGAGCCTTTTGGATAGCTCTGGTGTCATTATATCTTTGAATTCGTCTAACACCTTTCTGACTTCCATGGGCATAGAATTTTTCATAGGGTCACTAGGGTCTTCCTTAAAGATCGCCAAGTAGGTCAACTCATTCTTTTTCAACCCCTTCTCCAATTACATAGCTGACAGCATAAGCATTTTAGCTTTACTTTCGATGATTTTGGGAACCATGCATGGAGCCTCCTCTTCTAAGTTAGCCATCGAACGTAGAAAAGGTATAGGCACAGCTTTTACCTGGTGAAGAAAATCCATCCCGATCACTATCTGGAAAATCATCCATGTGTGCCACCGTGAAGTTGACCTTGCCTTCCCAACGCCTAATCTTCATGGTCACCCTGTGAGCTATTCCATGTGATGGCTTGGCAGTTGAGTTTACTGCCTTGAACCATCTTACTTCATTGGATGTTGGGAGCTTGAGTCTCCTTGTCTCCTCCTTTGATACAAAGTTATGTGTGGCACCGGTATCTATCATGACCTTAGTAGACATCTCATTCACCTTGGTCTCCACATATATGAGTCCCCTGCTTTGAGACTTCTCCTTAGCTTGATTGATCTTGAGGGCATTCAATAGCTGCTTTGACCCCATGTAAGAGGCATCATCTTTTTGTTCAATCTCCCTCTCGATCATGGCATTTAGGCCCTTTCTTTTAGGACATTCACATGCCTAGTGTGGTCCATTACATAGTAAGTAATTGGTTTTTAGCTTGAAATCCATGTGTTATCCCCACTGTTGCCTTCTTTGTTGGTAGAAGTCGCTCTTGATCCTTCATTAGCTTTATAGCTTTTGTATTTCCTATCTTCCACACCTTTGGCATGACTACCATTGAAAGATGACTTGGTTTGAGAAGAGTCTCCCCTTTAGAAATCCATAAGTGACTCTGCTACTACTATGCCCATGGCTAGAGGTGTCAAACGGGCCGGCCCAGCACGGCACGGCCCGTTTTTCACGTGCCCAGCCGTGCTACCGTGCCGTGCCGGGCACGGCACGGTCACTGTACCGTGTCGTGCCCGGCACGGCACGGTTTTTTAAATTCGGGCACGGCACGGCCCGTGGGCACGGCAAGGCCGTGCCGTGCCGTGCCGGCCCGCTCGGGCACGGGCGCACGGCAAGGCAGGGCAGGCGGGGCGGGGCGGGTCTGTTTGGACCCGACCCACGGTCTTTTTACCGGGGGCGGGGCCCGGTTGGGTCACGAGTCACGACGCAGGCACGCGGGCCGGCGTGCCGTGCCGGGCACGGGCCGGCGTGCCGTGCCGGGCACGGCCCGGCACGTGGTTTGTTCGCCCGGGCCCGGCACGGGCCCGGGCACGTTTTTTTATCGTGCCGGGCCGGCCCAGGCACGGCCGAACCGTGCCGTGCCTCGTGCTGGGCCGGGCCGGCCCTGCCCGTTTGACACCTCTACCCATGGCTAAGTCTTGGACACCACGTTTCCTCAATTCTTGCTCGGCCCAGCCTTGCAGGTTCTCCATAAAATTGAAGATTAGTTCTTTCTCATTCATATTAGGAGCCTCGAGTATTAAGGAAGAGAACTCCTTAACATAGTCCCAAATAGATCTTGTTTGCTTGAGATGCCTGATCTTTCTACGAGCTATGTATCCTGCATCTTCTAGATAAAACTACTTTTTTATCTCTCTTGAAATCAACCCGAGTGTCTATGGTGCACATCCCTCTTTCTATCTCCATAAATTTTTATGCCACCATAGAGTTGCATTATCAGTGAGATAGAGAGTAGTAGTGTGTACCTTTGTTGCCTCATCAGTTAGTGATATTGCCTCAAAATATCTTTCCATGTACCACAAATAATTGTCTAGCTCTTTAGCATCCCATTTTCTTATAAAAGTGTGAGGCTTTGGCACATCCACTCTTTGGGCCTCATGAGTAGACATAACCCGAGTCGACAATGTCATCTTGTAGATTGTCACTTCTTATTTCAGTACTCCATCATGCTTGGTCTAGACCTCCACCCTTGATTCTAAGCTAGTGAGCATGTCCATGACCTTCATAAACTCCTCATGCGATACCACTGGGATTGGCGAGACTTGCATCTCTTCTTGAAGGTCTAGGATCTATATCTTGAAATCCTCTATGTCCTTTTCCATGCTTTGCTCCATGAGATCAAACCCCTCCTTGGTGTCTACCATGGAGACCTCTAACCGGGTCATTCGACTGTCCAAACTTGTGAGAGGATCATGAGACTTGTCCTTCTTTCTCCTTCCCTTAGCGGGAGGGTCAAGGTCCCTTTCCCAAACTTGCTCAGCAATTTCCTCCAAATTAGAGCTCAACATCATATCCACCAAGTTACTGCCACACGTTACAACCTCGCTCTGATACCAACTATCACTGACTTAGTCTTTTTGCTAAATTCTCGTGCAGCACTTAGACAACTTAACCCTTAGATATTGTTAAGTCAGACTTACTTTCACCTTGCTTGTTATGCTTGGCATCTAATCACAACTTGAAAGCAAAGAGAATTTGAGAGAATACTTGAAAATAAAGAAAACACTTTATTGAATAATAAAATCTTACAAGAAACTCTCAACTTGGTGGTTTACAAATGAGGCCACCTCCTCCTTAAATACATGCATAGGGAAAAGGGTCTAGAACCTTGAAGGTTCCCTATAAGTCTAGAGAATTCTATAATAATCTAGGATAATCTCATTTCTTCCATACAAGTGTGGACTTCTTCGGAATCTTCTAGAATATTCCGCATTCTTTGAGTGAGGGTGTGACACCATGCTTTATCAACTTGACCTAGTACACCCAACACTAATAAAATTGGAAAATGATCTATTAACCTGACCTAGTACACCCAACACATATCTTTATGAAAATTACTTCCCACGCCATGTCATTAAAATCAATAATCATTATTTTTTTCATTTGTATTCCATGGAATTGTCAAGAAGATTCTAGGTTCCTTATAATTGGAAAAATGCATATTGTTGAAAAAGAAAAAATAACTATTTTCAATAAATCTTTCACATAGATGTTCCAGGGTCTATGTGATGATGAAATTCCTACCAGGGCATAAACCCTCTCAATATTTTCCTTCATAGACACAATCAATACTTTTGATCTGGCTCTCTTGATATATTTTCTTCTCTCAATATTATTCTTCACATAAACCCTTGCACATACAGAAAAACCAAGACATAAAGAGAAGTAAAATCCATAATTTTCAATGAAGAATTTCTACTTGAAAACAAAATCTCAGTTAAAAATTTTGCAAGAATATGGGAAGTGAAATTATTGTTTTCCTTTCTATAAATCTTCACATAGAGACTTTCCTGAGATCAATTATTGCGTCCTTGAATTTTCTATTTTAGTATGTAGATGAAACCCTATGATCCATATGGCTTTTTGTTCCATAAGAAAAACAACCCTTTATGGCTCTTTTAGATTGTTGTGTGTGTTGTTTGAATGTGAGTGTGATGTATTTATTTGAAGTTTTAATAATATGGATGGGTATAAAAAATAAAAGAGAGTGTATTCTATGTGTGGGAAGTGTTTGTCGTGTAGCTTGTTTACTATTGTGTAAATTTTGTAATATTGAAGTGTTGGGAAAGCCATGGAGGCTAGTAATTACCACGAAACAAATAAAATGTTGAACAAATAAATTTGTTTGGTTGGTAGAGTGCAAACTTTTAAATTCAAAGTTAAATGAGATTAAATCTTTCTAATTAGAAAATATTAACTTTTAATAAAATAAAATTGAGCTCAATTTTTTGTGATAGTGACAATATTTGATTGTTTTTCTATTTCTTGATTTTACTTTGACGAATATGCATGTATGCCTAGTAGTGCTCTAATCATATCTCTTAGATATAAGATTATCATGAAAATCTTTTTATTTTTCTTTTCTCCTAGTTTCTTCACACAATAGATCTTTCGAACATACATTGATACAACATCTCCTAGTTGTGACATGTTCAAGAAATCAACAAAGCTATCTTAATCTAGAAATGAGCTCATTAATAAACAAAAAAAATAGCTAGTCTTCCATGAGCATCTTCATAGATACAAGTTAGTTTATTAATCATTATAAAAGATTGATATGTGGTGATATTAGATTTCCAAAATATTTTTTTAAAACATGGACTCTAATTTTTCTTGCAACTTATCTGTCCTTATTTCTTTAGTAATATGTTAATAAATATCACCACTTATCAATTACCGAATAGTTGAGGTAGCCCTCAAGTGGATGTCTTCATAGTATTTATCACTCGTGATTATTATATTTTGATTTTTCCTTCACGATATCCTATATCAATTTGATGGCAAGATATATTCATGTTTTTTTTTCCAGATAGAATAATTAATTATATTGACTTTATTATCATAGAGTAGTCTTTCATAATAACAAAAGGCAAAATCAACTATAGATAGACCACATAAACAAAAATATCTTAGATCATGTTTGGTATCAATGTGTTGGTATTAGAATAATTTGATATCAATTTAATGATATCAAATAAACTAGATACCTCATCAGTATCATTAAATGGATTCATTAACATGAGTTCAAATATTACTTATTGGGTGGTATTGAAAACCAAGACTACAATATCACTTGTCATGGGCCAAGAGTTTCAACAGAACAACACAGCTCTTACGGCACCTCTTCATCAAATCATTAGGGATTCATCCTTCATATAGCATTTAGAGGGTATGAGCTTATTTATTTTTTAGCTTCCATAACAGCCAAAAAATGTATTTGTAACTCATTTTGAAAATGCATGTTTTTTTTCTCGTTCTTTCATTTTTCTTCTGTAAAGAAAAAACCCACACATGTTTTTTTTGGCTTCTCTAAGAACAAAAAAAGCACACATGTTGGCTTTTTTTTTCTTTGCAACTGATGCGTGCTCTTTCTAAAAATATACAAAAAAAAAGTAGTAACTGAAAATAAAATATACATTATTAAAATAATAATTATATATTTCTATTTTTTAAACTAAAATAAGTCAAACAAAGATACAAACCAAATAAAACTCAGTCTACCTAAATTGAGAAGACCCAACAATAGGCATTTTGAGTGTTCAGCAGCATGTGATTATGTGAACCACTCAACAAAGTCTGAAAATTACATATTTATATTTCTATTTATGGAATTTTTTTGAAGTTTTTTTAATCAAAACACACACACACACACAAGTGTCACACATAACACACGGCGAACCAAAAGGGAAAACCTACCAAATCATTACCCTGAGACTTACTAGGGACCACAAGAAAAATACGGCTAATGTGAGTCATCCCCAAAAAAAAAACAACGAAATCAAATGGGGGGCTGCAATAAATATATGGCTAACATACAAGCTTGAGCTAGCTAATCGAAAAAAATAAATATAACTCTACAAATCCAAATCTCTGATGCCAGCTCTGCATCGTTCTACACCACAACCCCAACCCAAGAAGATCCAGCATCATCCATCAATAATATGTGTATGAGTGATATGGAGTACTCTGCCGCATCAACCCCATGCAACCATGAAACCTAACCTATAAAACAAAAATAACTCACACAAAAGCATTAGTAAAATAGTATAGTAGGTATGAGTGATCCTAATCTCTTAACCTACGGCCTGTGGGACTATAGAATTGTTTCGATAAGCTCGTCAACCCGAAAATTAACTCTATCCGCCGAGAAGTGAAAGTTTCTAAATCTGACATTATTATGCTCCTTCCAAATCTCCCACATAATCAGGAGAGCTATGTACCTTTTGATCCATGGTAAATTAGTAGTGATTTTCAAGTTCGAAAGTTTGTCAAGCTTCTTGGCTTATTTTATCATGAAGTTCAGAGTATTCATACTAGGAAAGTATTCTTTCCATACTCATTAGAAATCCTCATAGTGAAGCATAAGATGAATACTTGTCTCCGCCTCCAAGCAGTTGCCACATTTAGATACCATGTTGTAGCTCTTCTTCTTACGAATCTCATCCATCATGATGAATTGATTAATAAAGCGCCATCCAAAAAAAGATATCTTAATAGGAATATGCTTGTGTCATATCCCTATATGATCCAACATCAAGTCGCCCCTGGGACGTATCACATCCCATGCAGACTTGAAGTTTAAGGTCCCTTGTTAGGAAGTCATGCTGGTTTGTCCACCGGACCTATCCTGATCTTAACAATTCATTCCACCAATCTAGGCGGAAGTGCCTTTTGAAGCTTCTTAGGTCCCAGCCATCACCCCTTAAAATCTCTTTGACCAGAGTTTCAGTGGGACCCAAGGCCCCTAGCGAACTAAGCTTATCCTCATCGACCCACTTATCATGCCAGAAAGATAAGTCACCACTCCCGACCTTCTATACCATGTGCTCCTCAGTTTCAGTACTCTATTTATTCTCCTCCACATCGGTGTGTCGGAGTACCTCTTCCTCGTATCGGAGAAGCCCATACCATAGTATATATTTCTCAAAAACATGCTGAGGAGAGACTACTTGATCCAAACCTCTCACTACAACTTCATCTCCATTACTCTCGTGATGTCAAGAATGTTCATGAACCCCAAGCCGCCCTCATTATGCTACTTGCAAAGGTTCACCCATCTCATCCACCTAATGTACCTTAGATCTCTCCTATAACCCCATAAAAACTCAGACATAATTCTCTCTATCGCCTTGATAACCGTAAGAGTGAGTCTGACCACCTGAATAAGATAAAGAGGGAGCGAGGCGAGGAAATGCCTAATCAACATGATCATTCCTCCTTTCTAAAGTAACTTGTTCGACCAACCCTCTATACAAGAATGAAACTTCTTCATGATGTTATCAAAATAGAAACTCTTGTTGTGCCTGATAAAAAGAGGATGACCCAGGTATGTGATGGGGAAAGCACACTTCTCCATCATGAGATTATTCTTGAGCTTGGTCACTCTGTTAGGTCTAGTTTTTTCCTTACAGTAAAAAACACTCTTCAGAAAGTTAATGGCTTGGCCCAAAATTTGTTCGTACCAATGCAGCATCTCTCTTACATTCCTAATAAAAATGCTCAGCCCATTAGTGAAGATAACGGTGTCTTCCACATAAGACAAGTGGCTGACTGATACACTGCTACCCAAAAGGTAACTAATTCTCGAATACATCTCATAGAGCCCATTAAAGATCCTCGAGAGGTACTCCACTATCATGATGAAAAGGGCTGATAATAGTGGATCCCCCTGCCAGAGCCCTCGAGAGGACTGAAAGAAACTTGATGCCTCCCTATTAATCATAACTGAGAACTAAGTATGAGAGACGCACCTATCGATCATGCTGTCCCACTTTGCAGGGTATCTAAACTTGGTAAATACCCTACTCAGGTAAGACAAGTCCACCTTATCATATGCTTTCTCCATATCGAGCTAGATGATCAGGTTGGCCCCCTATTTTCTGATCAGGTAAGCCATTTCCTATGCCAGAAGAATATTATTAAAAATATTCCTTTTTTACACAAGGCTAACCTGATTCTCTGATATGCACTTATGGAGAACTGTCTTAACTCGCACAGCCAGTATCTTAGATATAAATTTGTATGACACATTGCAAAGGTTAAGCAATCTATAGTCCTTCTAGTACGATGGGTTCTCCTTCTTAGGGAACAAAGAGATCATGGTGCTACAGAAGGATTTAGGTAGCTCTTTGCCCTTGAAGAAGCTAATGCAACCTTCTCACACGTCCTTAACTATGTCCCGGCACAACTTATAAAAAAAAGAGAAAAATTCATTTGTCCCTAGAATGCTATCTAACTTGATAGCTAACATCACCTCCATCACCTCCTCTAAGGTGGGAGTCCTATATAGCTTCAGTCCTTCCTCCCCTGAAATAATGTGAGGGGTGCAGTCCATGATATCTTCCTCAACCTTGGTCTTAGTCAGAAGCTTACTAAAAAAATTCACACCTGACTGTCTGATTTTGCCCTCATTGGTCAACAGATTCTCCTCGTCAATCCACATCTGGTGGATATATGACTTGGTGAATATATTCTTGACCAACAAGTGGAAGAACTTGGTGTTCTTGTCACCTTCCCTCAGCTACTTCGATGCCAACTTTTGCTTCCAATAGATCTCTCTCAGAAGTAGATCATCCAAATCACACCTAGCCTCAGACAATCTTTTTCTGCTATCCTCCATCTTAATATCTTCTCACTTAAATTCTACATTCGTAACAAGATCCTCCGCCTTGGAAATGTTCTTGAAGATATTACCAAAAATATTTTTGTTCTAAGAACGAAGGATCTACTTGAGGTGGAAGAGCTTGTGGGCTCACTCCTTACCTCTCTCTCCTCTTGGGAAATGTATATTTGGCATTTATGATAGTGAGCCGGAAACAATGTTTCCAAAGTTCACTCTAAACACCGATATGTACTGCCTGAATCTTATCCTCAAGGACCTCCTCCTCAACCTATTCTTTCTAAAAAATCCAATTCTTTCTATTCTAGACATTTAGGATTATTCTAGGATTATTTGGCATTTAGGATTATTCTAGGCAGAAACAAAGTTTATTTTAATCATGAACTCTTCTAGTCCACCTACACTATGAAACGGCTTGAGAATGGCAAGAATCACAACCTTGTGAATCTTGCACAAGTTCCAAACTCTTCTTAAAGTGCTCAAGTTTTTTATACCGCTAATATTCCATGTGAGGATAGTCATAGTGGTGGGTCAAGGTAGCCTCTCCTGAAGGAATTGATCTCATCATTTGTAAAAAGACACTTCATCTCTACATCAGCATTATCCATCATATACTCTCATGACCTCATCTCTAATGGTGAAGATGTATGCACGGATGTATCATATTTACCCGGAATAAACATGATGTCCATGTTGACACTGCATATTGGCACCTCTAAATCCAAACCCTCCACATGTGGGTTGGGAGCCTCCTCTGTTCTCATAGACGAAGTGTCCCCCTCCCCCATCTTGTAGTCCTAGGAGGGAATGACCTCATCTGCCATGTATGCTACAATATCTACAAAATAATCTTCATCAAATATGGTGTGCAATGGTTGAACGTCCAATATTTTAAAATCGAGCACTACAGCCGCATCACGATGTGATACACTTAGAGCCTCCCCATTCATTAGAAGATGTCTGGTCTTAGCACGGCTAAAAGGCAGATTCGTATGGGTCATGGGGAGAGGTAGCTTGCTTGCCACACTACCATGATGCCTTGCTAGTCTCTTCCATATACCACCCAAAGAAGCAGAAGAAATGCCCGACTCTATCTGTGAAATATCACTGACCACTCTCAGATGGAAATCATGGTATGACAAAGTAGAAGAGGGTTCACCCAATGAAGGGCTATCCTTCACTATCTCTCCAAAATTTATCCCAGGGCATGATGAAAATGATGACGTCTAACTCACTACTCTCAATCATCTTTGATAACATATCTGTCTGGCCACCCATTTTAGAACCCTACACGACTGACTCAATATCCGTAGCTGCACTCAATGGAGAAGACTCATCCGTGGAGGGAGCCTACCTCTAGAAGGGACTACTGACCCTACTCTCACTCCCCAAATGGCATCTAATCTTGGTAATTTGCTAGATACTGGTCTTTGGGTTTATGTGAGCCCAAAACTCACTTTATCCATCAGGTGCCTGAAACTCTGCTTTTGTATGTGATGCCTCACTACTGTACTCTGACATCAAATCTATTTTCTCACCTGGAACTATGTCTATCGATGCAACCACCCCCTTTGGCCCCTCGAAAAGCATCTTTGTCACTTTCTCCATTTGCTTAGTCTCCACCACTACCATCTTGACTAATCTTTCCACTGTCATATCCTAATCTGTGAGTAACACCTCATGAACATCCATATGGTGGCCCCAAAGCATCTCTTTCTTGTTATCCATCTATGGGGTGGTCTATGCCTCCTCAGTTGTCCATACCATAATGTCCTCGATCGAAACAACCTAATCCTTCTCCAACTTAAATGTCAGGCTCTAAAACCCGTTTGAACTTTGTGGTCTCCACAAGCAATGAGTTGCCAATGTAGACCTCCTCCTGGTCCTCCTCACCTTAGGAGATGTGTGATACATGGTCGTACCCTTTCCCTCCATGGACTCACTCACCCTGACCTTGGACCTTTAAAACCTATCTAACGGCATGACTGGGCTACCCTCAAAAAGGTTGCTGCCTCAGCTACTATGTGAATGCTTCCTAAGAAGGCCTCTCACAAGACCTCTGTAGGATGACATCTCACAAGACCTCCGTAGGCTAGTATCTCTAACTCTATAGAGTTCCCCACCTTAAAATAGTAGTGGCATTACTTGGGGTCTCCCAGATAATTAACCCTCTGCTAGTATCCAACATCCTCTGACCCAATCCAAATGTCCATAATCAGATATCATGCAATGTCAACTTCCACCAGCACCCTAAGTGAGGCAGAAGAATGCAAAATCCAATCAATTACTCCAGTAATGCTTAGGGGTCAGCCAATCATACTTGCTAATAGGTATAAGTTTAGGCATCACAAAGGTGTATCTGTAGAAGAGGGAAGTGCACCGAAACATATTGGATTGAGGTCTCATTTTGTAGGTTAAACCCTAAAGTCCACTTCAACAATCTGATCACCAGCAAATTGACGAATAATATCCACCTCATTCAAATCCTAGTATAATCTGACTCGTCAGTAAAATGAATCAGAACATGTATAGAATCTATCTGACATAACTAGTGTGGAGCTTTTATATTTGCTGTCTTGAGTAGAAAAGTTTGTAACTCTAACAAGTGGATAGTGTCGTTAGAAGCCTTACCCACTAGTGTACGAGTAAATATATGACTTTTGGCCACCACCTCCACCCTCAAGAATAATACCCTTGGATGCCCATTATTCATAATGAAAGATGGACGGACTCGACTACACTATGCTACCCCATCAGAGATACCCTCTCAATAAATCTCATGACACACATCAAACTCCAGGTGGTCATCCTCTTCATACACCATCTTAGTATCCTCATGTGTGTTGTTTACCTGCTGCCAATAACTTTTATGACATTGGCATAGGATACATCTCTAGATGGCACGGTTGGAGAAATAAATGTGTCAGTGTCACCGAAAGTATAATGCTTCAACTCTCTAACTAGCATGAAAGAGCTTAATACTAGGCCTGATGCAAGCTCGGGATCATTCCCTTTATTAGGGGGAAGTATCCCAGCCTAGTCGGCCCCTCTGAAAATATAAGGGTCATAGTCAAGGTGAAGTCACGCATGCATATTTATCAAAAAATAAATAACAAGCACGAAAATATGTCAGAAAATAAGCATGAAAAAATACTAAAATCATAGGAAAAGTAACTGCAACCATGACTAATTATGAAAATGCACAAAAATACAAGAAATGCAAGTACAAACAAAACTAATCCCAAAAAAATACTAAATAAATGGGTATGCATGAAACTAGAGGTGTGTGTGTGTGTGTGTGTGTGTGTGTGTGTGTGTGTGTGTGTGTGTGTGTGTGTGTGTGTGTGTGTGTGGTTGTTGGGCCTAATATGATTTAATGGGCCTTAGACAGGACCTCGCAGCCCAAACTAGAGGTGTCAAATGAGTTGGGCCAGGTCTATTCACGGCATGGCTCATGTCGTGCCATGCCGAGACCAACTCGGCCATGTGACGAACAAGTCACGGCCCGATACTAAGGCCCATGGGCATGGTATCTCAGCATGAGCCGGGATATGCCCTACCCACCCAGCTTGACCCCCCAACACAAACCAGACTACCCGAGGCTCAACGAATCTGAAAGTTATGTTGGCACAAATTTGACCCACTCTCTTTTTTAGCTGGAGTCCTAGACCCGATTCCATTAATCCATTCCATTCCAGAAGCCAAAGCTTCTAGAATGTGAACTATTCGGGTCAATTCGACGGTCGAACTAACCCAATGGTAAAAAAAATTCAATCTAAGCCGTTGGATTTCGCCTCCAATGGTTTTGGGGCAGAATACGATGACCCTAAGAATTTTGCCCATTTTTTAATTATTAAAAATTAAAAAAAATAATATATATATATATATATATTAATTCTTTTATTAATCTATAGAGTGCCCCGCCTTACAACAGTACTGGTAGTACTTGTGGTCTCTCAAATACCTCACCCTCTTCTGGTATCCAACGTCTTCTGACCCAATCCAAATGTCCATAATCAAATATCATGCAACGTTAACTTTCACCAACACCCTAGGTGAGAAAGAAGAATGCAAAACCCAATCAACAGCCCTAGTAATTCTTAGGGATCGGCCAATCATACTTGATAATAAGTATAAAGTCTGGGCATCACAAAGGTGTATCTATAGATGAGCGAACTGCACCCAAACATGTTGGATTGAGTTCTCCTTTTGCAAGTTAAACCCCAAAGTCCACATCAGTAGTCTGATTTCCAGCAATTTGATGAATAATATCTGCCTGATCCAGATCCTAGTATAATCTAGCTCGCCAGTAAAACAAATCAGAACATGTCTAGAATCTATCTGGCATAACTCATATGAAGCTTTTAGATTTGCTATCGTGCATAGAAAAGTTTGTAACTCTGACAAGTGGATAGTGTTGTTAGAAGCCTTGCCCACCAGAGAACGGATGAATATATGGCTCCTCCCTGCCATCTCCTCCCTCTAGAATAATACCTCGAGATATTCCTTATTCATAATGAAAGACGGACACACCCAGCTACA
This sequence comes from Sapria himalayana, assembly GCA_029783825.1. Lineage (NCBI taxonomy): Eukaryota > Viridiplantae > Streptophyta > Magnoliopsida > Malpighiales > Rafflesiaceae > Sapria > Sapria himalayana. The sequence goes on along the minus strand of JAREIK010001332.1, from coordinate 1,656,798 downwards.
CTGCATCACCCCATTATAGATACCCTCTTGATAAATCCCAGCACACACATCAAACTCTAGAAGATCATCCTCCTCATACACCATCTTGGCATCCTTATGTGTCGTCTACTTGTCGCCAATGCCTTTTACGGCATTGACGTAGGACACATCTTCATATGGAATGATTGGACAAACAACCATACCTATGTAACTGAAAGTATAATGTTTTAACTTTCTAACTGGCATTAAAGAGCTGAATACTAGGCCTGAGGCAAGCTTAGGATCATTTTCTTTATTAGGGGGAAGTATCCCAGATTAGTCGGCTCCTCTGAAAATATAAGGGTCATAGTCAAGATGAATTCTCACATGCATATCCATCAAAAAATAAATAACAACCACGAACATTTGCCAGAAAATAAGCATGAAAAAAATATTAAAATTGTAGGAAAAGTAACTGTAGACATAGCTAATTATGAAATTGCATAAAAAAAGTAAGAAAAGCAAGTACAAACACAACTAATCCCAAAAATACTAAATAAATGGGTATGCATGAAATGGGCCCTAAAAATGAGATCGTGGACTAAAAATACCCTTAAAAGGTTTGTGTGGGTGTGTGTGTGTGTGTGGTTGTTGGGCCTAATAGTTGATAATGTGTTGAAGACAATACCTCCCAGCAAAAACAAGACTACAGGAGGTATCAAATGGGCTGGGCTGGGCATATTCATAGCATGGCTCATGTCGTGCCATGCGGAGACCAATCGGGCCATGTGCTAGGCCAGGCACGGCCCGATATTAAGGCCCGTGGGCATGGTATCTTGGCATGAGCCGAGATATGCCTCAACCCACCTAGCCCGATGCCCTGACCCGAACCCAACTACCCAAGGCCCGATAGATCTGAAAGGTATATTGAGCCCAAACTTGACCCACTATCTTTTTCAGCCCGATTCCATTAATCCATTCCAAAAGTCGAAGCTTTTGGAATGGGAACTATTCAGGTCGGTTCTACGGTCGAACCAACCCAATGGTAAAACCAAATTCAATCTAAGGGCTCATTTGATAAAACTAAAAATATTAATTACTGAAAATAAGTGTTGAATTTTATAAGTGTTGAATTTATATTGAAAAACTAATTGATAAATTATTATTAATTGAATGTTAAAGATAAATATATTATTTAATAACAATAAATACTGAATACTAAAAATAATGTATTTTATATATTTACTAATATTATCATTGTATTACATATTATCTAACATAAACAGAATTTCTAATAAAATTTTTTTTTTACTATTTTCAATGGTTTGAAAATTTTAAGTGCGTTTGATAAAAAAAATGTTAGGAGCTGAAAACTTAAAATTTTAAGTGAAAATTCAATGAAATTTTTAAGTAGGTAGAGACCTACTTAATGTTGAAGGCTGAACATTTTCAACAAATTTTTTTAAAAAAATTACAATTTTGTTCTTTTTTTTTTCCTTTCTTTTTTGTTTTCTCATTTTTGCTACAGTTTATTTTGTGAATCTGTCTTCTCCTCCTCCTTTCTCCATCACCACAAACCCTAACACTCTTTCACAATTAATTTAAGAGAGAAAATAGCAAATCAACTAGTTGTTCATTAATTTTTATTTTTATATTAAAATTTTAAAAAGTTTTAAAGAGTTTAGATCTTATTGGTTTTTATTAAATATTTATATTTCTTTTTTGTATTTAAGATTTATTTATGGATATGTTTTTAGGGATTTTATTTTTTTTTAATAATTAATAATTGTAGTGAAAAATAATTCATTAGAAATTTTATTTATGTGGGATAATATGTAATACAATAATAATAAAGGTAAATATGTACAATACATCATTTTCAACATTCAGCATTTACAGTTATCAAATTATATATTTATATTCAGCATTCAATTAAAAGAAATTTAGCAAATAGTTTTACAATACAAATTCAATACTTATAAAATTCAACCTTAATTTTTTAGTACTTAATTTTTTCAGTTTTATCAAACAGACCCTTAATGTTGAAGGCTGAAAATTTTCAACAAATTTTTTTTTAAATAACCATTTTGTCATTTTTTTCCTTTTTTTTTCTCAAATACACTAAAATTTAGTTTGTAAACCCATCTTCTCCTCCTCATTTCTCCACCACCTCAAACTCTAACCCTAACCCTTTTTCAAGATTAATTTAAGAGAAGTAATATCAAATCAACTAGTTGTTCATTAATTTTTATTTTTATATTAAAATTTTGGATAGTTTTAAAGAGTTTAGATTTTATTGGTTATTTTTTTAATATTTTTATTTCTTTTTTGGATTTATGATTTATTTATTGATATATTTTAAGAGATTTTATTTTTTTTTAATAATTAATAATTGTAGTGAAAAAAAAATTCATTAGAAACTCTAATTATGTTGGATAATATGTAATACAATGATAATAAGGGTAAATATGCAAAATACACTATTTTCAGCATTTAGTATTAATAGTTATCAAACAATATATTTATCTTCAGCATTCAATTAACACTAATTTATCAAATAATATTTTAATACAAATTTAATACTTATAAAATTCAACTTTAATTTTTCATCACTTATTTATTAGCACTTCATTTTTTCAGTTTTATCAAACGGACCCTTAATGTTGAAGGATGAAAATTTTCAACAAATTATTTTTAAATACCATTTTGTCCATTTTGTCCATTTTTTCCTTTCTTTTTTATTTTCTCATTCATGCTACAGTTTAGTTTGTGAATCTGTTTTCTCCTCATTTCTCCACCACCCAAAACTCTAACCCTAACCCTTTTTCATGATTAATTTAAGAGAGGAAATAGCAAATCAACCAATTGTTCATTAATTTTTATTTTTATATTAAAAATTTGGATAATTTTAAAGAGTTTAAATCTTATTGGTAATTTTTTAAACATTTTTAATTTTTTTTTTTGGATTTATGATTTATTTATGGATATGTTTTTAGGAATTTTATTTTTTTTTATAATTAATAATTGTAGTGAAAAAAAATTCATCAACAATTATATATATGTTGGATAATATGTAATATAATAATAATAAAGTGTAAATTTGTAAAATACATTATTTTCAACATTCATGATATATTTATATTCAGCATTAAATAAACAGTAATTTATCAAATAGTTTTTAAATACAAATTCAATACTTATAAAATTCAACCTTAATTTTTAGCATCTATTTTTCAACATTTAACTTTTTTAGTCTTATCAAACATGCTCTTAATGTTGAAGGCTGAAAATTTTCAACAATTTTTTTTAAATTACCATTTTGTCCTTTTTTCCTTTCTTTTTTGTTTTCTCATTTACAATATAGTTCAACTTGTGAATCTATCTTCTCCTCTTCATTTCTTTGTCACCACAAATTCTACTCCTAACTCTCTTTCATGATTAATTTAAGAGAGAAAATAAAAAATCAACAAGTTGTTTATTAGTTTTTATTTTTATATTAAAAATTTGGATAGTTTTAAAGAGTTTAAATTTTAATGGTTATTTTTTAAATATTTTTATTTCTTTTTTGGATTTATGATTTATTTATGGATATGGTTTTAGAGATTTTTTTTTAATAATTAATAATTATAGTGAAAAAAAAATCATTAGAAATTATATTTATGTTGGATAATATATAATACAATGATAATAAGGATAAACATGCAAAATACATCATTTTCAGCATTCAGTATCAATAGTTATCAAATAATATATTTATCTTCAGCATTCAATTAACAGTAATTTATCAAATAGTTTTTCAAAACGATTTCGATACTTACAAAATTCAGCCTTAATTTTTTTATCACTTATTTTTCAGCACTTAATTTTTTCAGTTTTATCAAACGGGCCTTAAGTAGGTCTCTACCTACTTAATATATTCAATGCTATTTCACTTAAAATTTTCAATTAATAGCTCCCAAACATTTTTTTTTATCAAACACATTGATTTTTTCAAACCATTGACATTTTGTATTTTCAATGATATATAAAAATTAAGTGGTTTATCAAACAACCCCTAAATCGTTGGATTTCGCCTCTAACGGATATGCGGTAGAATCTGACAACCCTAAGAATTCTGCCCATTTTTTAATTATTAAAAATAAAAAAAAATAAAAAAAATAAAAAAAATAAAAAAAATAAAAAAAATTTCTTTTATTAATCTATAAAATTTTCCCCTCACCCCCTCATTCTAAGATTTATGTTTTATATAAACATAAATCTCCTGGCTCTTGCTCTTCTCTCTCTAATTTTCTATCTCTAATTTTGTCTCTCTAATTTTCTCTCTCTTGGGATTTCAATATTTCACATTTCATCCTTCATGACTCGGCTTTGTCCTTTTGGTGTGGATTGTGATGCACGTGTGGTGCGGATATAAAAAAGTTAAAATTTATGCATTTTGGTTTACGTGTATTTTTTATTAATTATTTTTTTATGTTTTAATGTTTTAAATTTAAAATATTCTTTTCTCTAGTCTAGTCTCTCTCTCTCTCTACTCTCTAGTCTAAAAAATAAAACAAAATTAAAAAAAAATGACAAATAGTAATTTAAATAAGGAAAATAAAATAAATTATAATTTATAAAATAAAATTCTATGAAAATCTCCGAGACTAACAAAACTTTGGTTTCTCTAGTCACCTCAACTCAAATAACTAAAAAAAAACTAGAATGACTTCAGTAGTTTAGATTCACTTTAATATAATAAAACAAAAAAATTAGAGGTGTCGAAAAAAAATTGACACAGTGCAAATATTGCAAGAAACTTTTAAGTTGTAAGAGTTTATGTGTGACTGGGCACCTTAAGAGGCATGTTGAACTATGCACCAAAAAATATGGTACATTAGATCCTAGGCAAACCCAACTTAATGATGAGATTTTTGATGCTGGATCTAATTCAGTTTCAAAATTTACCCCCCTCATATACTGCAACGAGTTGGAGAGGGACGGCATGGCCAAACTGATCACAATGATTGGTCTTCCGATTAAATTTTTAGAGGATCCAAGAGTAGTCAGTATCATGCAGACATATTTTTAGTAAGTATATCATAGGATTCCAAGGTCCACATCTAGGAATGACAAACTAAAATATTATAAGTTTGAAAAATAAATAATAATTATTGAATTTAAGAAATATAGTGGAGTGGTATCTGTGACGTTTGATATATGGATTAGTCATGATGATATATCGTATGCATATCGCACTACCCACTATATAGATTCTAAATGGACACTAAATAAAAAAATAGTATGATTCTCTGAGATTCTTCATCGATGGCCCGGGCATTTTTGAGTGCTTGATGAAAATCTTTAGAGAATATAAAATTCAAAATAAATTTTTAGTATCATATTCGATAATAATAATGAAGTAGCGATTAATATATTTGTTAGGAATATTAGAGATGAACCATTAGGAGATATTTTCCACGTTAGATATATATGTCACAAGATTAATGTGATTGTACAAGCAGGGATTAAGGTATGTGCCCCCGCTTTAGAAAATATACGTAACTCACTAAAATATATACGCATGCCTCACATACAATAGGAATTTGGCCGTCTTTATTTGTCTGTGAATCTTAAGAAGAACTTCTAATCTGATGTGAGACACCGTTGTAATTACACTTACTTGATATTGAAGTCATATGTTGGATACGAACACGTGATATCTAACTACGTCAATAGTAAAAGTGATGAACTTATTATTGACGACACTAACTAGGCTATAGGAATTTCATTTATAAAATTCCTGAATATTTTTTATGATACGACGAACACATATTCTTTAGTTTATACTCCCACGACTTGCATTGCACTCAGGTGCATATGCAACATTAGTAGCATGTTTAGGAAATATCGAGATGACCCGACAGTTAACGATATATTTGTAGAGATTGAAACCAAATACTTAAAGTACTAATCCACCATTCCAACTCTTCATTGTTTGGATGCTTGCATATATCCTAGGATTAAGGTGGAAATAGTAGAGAATATTTTGACATACATTTTCTAGTGCATGAACCTGGAAGACTCACCTGAAGGGTTCATTCACGAGAAATTGACTGAGCTCTTTATATACTACATTATTCGGTATGATGGTAGTAGTAGTGAGGCTCTGAGTACGAACATAAATACTATATTCGGAGGTGATGACTTTTTCATTCAGTTAATGAAGGGAAAATGAAAGGGTGGACCATCGAATAGGAGCAAGCTATCTCGGTACTTAGATACCGATTAATGCTCAATCCTATCACATTCTGATACTAAGAATCTTAATATATTACGATGGTAAAAATCATATGAGTTCACCTTTCTCATGCTATCTAAGATGTCAATGGATCTACTGACTCATCCGGTGTCGAACATAGCATCGAAAAATACTTTTTATGTTGTAGTGAATATTATTTCGGATAAGAGATAGAGATTATGTTCAGATATTGTTGATGCTTTAGCATGCATGAAGGATTAGAAGGATTCAAGCTTAGGTATCTAAGATTGTACTAGAACTACAACAAAAGCGAATGAGTTAAATTGCTGATGATGATCCATGTGATATTGATTTTGAGGATGATATGATGATTGATGACATTGATAGTTGACAATTGTCAAATTGTGACACTTATGTCTGATATTTGATTTCGATTTATATTATATTTGGGTTTATTTAATTTTTGTTTGTGATATTACTTTGAACCATAAGTTTATGCCTTTATGGATTGATACATTAGATGCTTGAAAACTTGAATATTAATTTTTTATGAATTTTTATTTTACATTGATTTTTAATTTTTATTCATATTTAAGTTTTAATGTTATATTAATTAATACACTTACACTGATACACATTTAATTTTAAAATTTATGTTGTTTATTATAATAAATAAACTTAATATTTTATTAAATTTAAAATTTAATTATTTATTTATAGTTAACAATTAATATTAATTAATTACTAAAAACAATTTAAAAACTGTTAAAGTATTAAAACCATATAAACATAAACTAATCTGAAAAAAAAATTATTAAAAATTAAAAAGTGGCCCGTACAATCCTGACCCAGCACGGTTTCTTAACCAGCGGGGCAGACAGAACATCCAAACCAGGCTTGATGAAACCATGTCGGGCCAAGCACGACATGGTTATTGTACCATGTCGTGCTAGGGACGGCATAGTGGCCCGGGTGGGCCACCTAAAACCAAGTAGGGTTAATCTAGCTCGGCCCATTTGACACCTCTAGCCCAAATAGGGTTCACACAATCCGGAACAATAGCGGGCCATACCCTAAAGCCCAATCACACCGCCAAAAGGCCAAGTGATCCACCTGAGCCCAGGCCGTATGCTCCTTGGCCAGACATAGCCATGGCTCATCGGTGACCAACCACTGCTATCAGCCATCCGCTATCGCCGCCGCCTCATGAAATCTTGAAATTTTAGATTTTTAAAAAATAATTAAATATTTGTGCTGCCAATAATGTCGTCTACCCATATGTGTAAAAAAATATACCAAATTCATGCTTTCACTGTTGTACTCCATCGTTCACCGCTATACACCGCTATATGCCACCGCAAAAGTAGTGTAATAACTCGAATTTTTCAAACATCATTATATACGTTTGTAGCCTAGGGCATCATGACATTACTATTATATATTGAGCCAAAATCTTTCACTGCAAGTCATTGATTAAGCTGACGGAGTCTCGCCAGAGCCTAGCCAAATTTGCTCCACCACTGGCGGCCTTGCTCCGTCGTACTGGAGATACAATTTTTGGGGGTTTTAAAATTGGTTAGACCAACGTGTAGCCCTTGTCCTAGCCCTTGATATGTACCAAAGAACCTAGGTCCAAATCAGCCTATAACACCGTATATCAGCCTTTGAAAATAACAGCTATCGCCGACGCTACCTCCGATGACGTCACATGCTCCGCCACGTTGCCGCTAACTGTCGTCACACCAGAGCTAAAATTGGGCTATTTTTAAAAAAATTTTCTGGTATGTGTGTATAGAGGTGTCAACCGGCCCACCCTGGCCGACATGAGGCACGGCACGATTCAGCTGTGCTTGGGCCGGCCCGGCACGGAAATTTTCCGTGCCCGGGCTTGTGTCGTGCTCGACCACGGCACAAATCATGTCATGCCATGCCGAAGGCCAACCGGGCCTCGTGCCGTGCCTGGCCCAGCACGGTACCGTGGCCATTGGCTCAGTACCTCGGCATGAGCCTAGAAATTGAATTTTTTAAAAAAATTAGGGTTGCAGAGCGTTGAAACCCCATTTTTAAAAAAATTAGGGTTTCGGGCACGCCGAAATCCTACTTTTTTTCAAATTAGGGTTTCGGGCACACCGAAATCCTACTTTTTTTAATAATTAGGGTTTTGAAATCACCAAAATCCTAATTTTTTAAAAAATTATGGTTTTGGGCGTGCCAAAATCCTAATTTTTCTAAATTAGGGGTTTGGCGCGACGGCGTGCAGCCGAACCCCTAATTTTATTTATAATAGGGATTCTGCCCGACCGGGCCGAACCCATCGGATTCGTGTTGCGGGCCCGTGCCTGGCTGACCTCCACAGAACCGCACTTGGCCAGACACAGCACGATACAATAACCATGTCGTGCTTGGTCCAGTACGAAAGCACAGTCGGGCCGGCTAAAAATGGGTCAGCCCGGCCCGGCACATCCCGTTTGACATCTCTATGTGTGTACCCTTATGAAGTGTCTATCCATTGTTGAAATTTGAGCTAAAATCCCCACATTAAGGCCTTGAACAAACTCACCGGAGTGTTGCCAGAGCTTCTCCGGAGCTTTCCCGGAAATTCGCCACAACTTCACCGGAACTTTGCCTCAACTTCGCTGGAACTTCACCTGAACTTCGCTAGAACTTCGCCGGAATTCTGCGGAACTTTGCCAGAAATCGCTGGAAATCGCCGAATTTTGAAAAAAAAAAGTCTAGAAACCAAGTAAAAAAATACAAAAAAAAACATAATTCTTTTGACGTATTTATTCAAAACTACTTATTTATGTGAGTTTTGTACAGAAATAATGTATTTAAATTAAAAAAATCCAAAATTTAAAGCTAGTTTCAAAAATATGCCCAAACTAGTACGTTGGGAAACAACGTGGTAATACCCATCATTGAGTACGGTTGTCATTGTCATACTGTCGATTTTTTAAAATTAGAAGTCGACGTTGTGAATGTCAGCTATTGAAAACACTATGGATATCCCATTACAACCATCACCCCCCTACCCTCGTCGTCTCCCCTCACCCATCTCCCCTTGCCCCTCTCTTCCCACCCCTCTTCTCCGCCAGTCTCTAGGAGATCTTTCGTGGAGCTCCATCGAGCTCCACGATGGAGCTCCAGCGAGCTCAAGGAGATCTAGTGAATTCCAGCAAGCTCGAAGTGGAGCTCAATAAGCTCCACGATGGAGCTACAGTGAGATCCTTTGTGGAGCTCCGTCGAGCTCCATCGAGCTCGAAGTTGGCTCGCTAGAGCTCGAAGTTAGCTCGCTGGAGCTCGATGATGGAGCTCCATCGTAGAGCTCGATGGAGCTCCTCGAACTCCACGCCGAGCTCGCTGGAACTCGAGGAGCTCTTTCATGGTTCTCCGTCGAGCTCCAGTGAAATCTACTTCAAGCTCGCTGGAGCTCAGCGAAGCTCCACGAAGGAGCTCACTATCGTGGAGCTCACTGGAGCTCCAGTAAAACTCTATCGTGGAGCTCGACGAAGCTCCATGTCGAGCTCGTTGGAGCTCCTCGAGCTCCACTTTGAGCTCTCTGGAGCCTTTTCATGGAGCTCCAGCAAGCTCAAAGTGGAGCTCACTAGAGCTCGACAATGGAGCTCGATGGAGCTCATCGAGCTCCACTTCGAGCCAGCTAGAGCTCGATAGAAATCCACGAAATAGCTCCTCGAGCTCCAATGAGATCGACATGGAGCTCGACGGAGCTCCTCAAGCTCCACGTCAAGCTCACTGGAGCTCCTCGAGCTCCATGATGGAGCTCTATCATCGAGCTTTACTTCGAGCTTGCTGGAGCTCGACGAAGCTCCACAAAGGAACTCATTGGAACTCCTTGAGCTCCAACGTGGAGCTCGACATAGCTCCACAAAGTAGCTCCTCGAGATGGGTGGAGGAGACGGGCGAGGAGAGACGGGCAAGGATAGAGGGGCGAGGGACGATGAGCGATGGGCGAGGGGCGAGGGACGAGGAGCGAGGGACGAGGGGCGAGGAGCGTAATATGATCTCCATGGTGTTTTCAAAAGCCGGAATTCACAACGCCGCTTTTGATTTTAAAAAGTCAACAGTGTGGCAATGGTCACCATCCTCAATGATGGTATTGTTACGATGTTTCCAGATGCACGAGTTTGAGCATATTTTTGAAACCAGCCTTAAATTTTAGATTTTTTTTAATACATTATTTCTGTAAAAAACTCTATTTATGTTGCCCATCTTTTTTCTCATTTTGTGAATGGTATTAAGTGTTTAATTATGCTACAAATTTAAATTTACTCAGGTATAATTTGATTGGTAACTAGTTAAGAATTATTTTTAAACAAAAAATAATAATTTAATGTTTACAAATCCTAAATCTTTTAGAACCAATACTTAAAAAAACAAACAATTTTTTTTTCTCTTAATTAATGTGTGATGTGAAAAAAAAAACTATATATGTAGCTTATTTTAATCATAGTTATCAATTAATACATATTTTTCTTTAGTATTTTTTCATTTAATTCTCAATATGACTTGAGATTGAGCTACATGAGAAATTGTAATCATACTCATAATATTAGAATAAAAAATTAATATTTAGATGCGTTTAAACCATCAATAATGCACTAGATCTAATAAAAATTTCAAAATTAAACGTGTTTGGTCGTGATCATTACTGAGATGATTGATCAATATGAAAATTTGTCATATGCATTTATCCTGGGGTTGATAAAAGGGGAGTGGGAGAGGGAAATTTTTTTTTTTTTAATTAAGCAATTACATTCTATGTTGATTAATTAGACACTCTTCTAGTATAACTTTAAAATGTTATGCTTGTTAAGATATATCTTCATACATTAAAATAATAATTTACTTCTATTATATGATTATGTCTACTCAAATAAGTTAATTGATTTTTTTCTTGTTCTAAAAAAAATAATAATAAATATATCAAAAATCATAAACTAAGAAAAGATTTACAAATCAATTCCTCTAAAATTCTTGCTAGAATAAAAGTTTTTTTTTTTTTTTTTTGGCTAATATCTCTAGATATTCCAAGTACTAATTTTAATCTCGTTCTTTAAACTCACTTAGGGATCATCCATGGTAAAAATATATAGTTATAAGATTTTTTAAAAAAAAAATCATATTCTCCTCTTCAAATCTCTAAATAATATTTATCACTCTTAAAACTATTATTCAAAGTATACCGCCTTATTGCTACTTTCGTCTAATCTAAACTTAAAAAGTTAATACTTTCTCAAAATTTCATAGCTTTGCTTTCTTTTTGTTTCTATTTATAACAATTATGTTTATCTTCCCCTAAGTTATGATATCTACTAACTCTATTGACTCATTTATCGATGATTTAATGTTCTAAGATGTTACTCTAATATTTTAGATTTATTTTAATCTTGTTTCTTTCCCTACTTTCATCTAGTGTAGCGCAATGATTCTTCTGCATTTATTACTGCAACTCAAATTGTTGCAGCTAGCTCATTGTACACTATTTTCTACATTGATTATAGATTCCACTCAATCTTGGAGACATAAGTTTGATTCTCACGGATATCAAATATATTTTTTCAAGATATCTATGTTAATCATTTTAAGCATACTACTTGGATGGGAGACCTACTTGCTTCTATCCCAATGCCCCAAGGCTCATACATGATGAGTGAGAGATAATATATGATAGGTTACAAGGGAGGTGGGACAAAAAACAAAGAATTACCTTCAATACATACTAATTTTTGAAATAATATTAAGGATATAATAATAATTACAATGAAAGTGTACTACAAAATAAATACTTTTTTTTTTCTGTTTTGACTGTTTAAAAAAACAATATTTTAATATTTCATTGATATCTATTTTTTTTGGTGCTTGTAAACAAACTTTTTCAAAAAAATATGGTGACCAAATTGATCAGTTTAAATATTATTTTAGCTTGAAAAAACAAAATTAAAAACACTAATATTCATGGAATAACAATTTCTATAATGTGTGTAGAGGCAACAAAAAAAAAAAAAGAAGTCCCCAAGTGAAATAAAAGAAAAATTAGGAACACCATTCTCGTGCATTCTGGAACATTCTTAGCCATGGGCTGGGCCCCTTTCTGTCAAGGTTCCATTGCGGAGGACACCAAGGGAGCTGCCACATCATGAAGCAGCGCTCAGGATGTGGCATCATTGCTAGATGCCTTCCATCCGGCGAGCAAATGGCGGCCATGCCTAGAGGAGACCCATTCATATTCGACGGATATGATTCAGTCGGATTGCCATCATCGCCACAATATCTGATTGGAGCCAGTTTTTCCGAAGCCACAAGATCAAGGACACGATCGTCAGGAAAGTAAGCCCGACCCTCACCATGAGCAACCCACACGCCCAGCCTGCTCCCCGCCATTCCTTTAAGCATGATAGCTGGGGATTCCATTACCACAACGTTTGCAAGCCGACATTCAAACGAGCCAGATTGGTTGTGAATAAAACGTGGTTGTGATGGGCTCCTCCCGGCTCTAAAATCACCACCTGGAACCCAACCCAATAGAGCCATTAGCTGACACCCATTGCACACCCCCAGACTAAAAGTGTCGGGGCGAGCATAAAACTCTCTAAATTGAGTCAAAATAGGCTTGTTGTAACAAATCGAGCCGCACCAGCCTTTGGCTGAACCAAGCACATCTCCATAGCTAAAACCACCCACAAACACCACTCCTCGAAAACCATTGAGAGTGACGGCGCTGCTAACAAGGTCAGACATGGTTACGTCCCATGGTTCAAACCCAGCTAGAAAAAATGCAGCAGCCATCTCTCTGTCCCCATTGCTTCCTTCTTCACGAATCAAAGCAACTTTTGGCTTATTGGTTTCATAGATATACTTCTCTTCTGTAAAGCAGGGAGTGAAAGATAACTCCCAAGAAGGGGTACGCCTACATTTTAAACCATGCTTTTCCATTTCAACACAGGCAGGCAGTTTCTGCAACTTCTCCAACTCAAAACTAGTTTCTTCCCATATATCTCGCAGGAGAGGCATTTCTTCGTTCAAGCAAACCTCTCCATCAATTATCAGCTCTATCATTGCGCCAGCAGTTACCCGGCCAATTATATGCGTAGCAATGTCTACTTCCTCAAGCCTTTGCATGACAAGATCTAGGTTTCTTCTACTAACTTCGATAACAAGCCCAAGTTCTTCTGCAAAAAGTGTTTGAAAAAGGCTGTTTCCTTGTGCAGAAGATAAGTCCAAAATAACTCCACAGTTTCCAGCAAACGCCATCTCCATGACACAGATTAACAGCCCGCCATCGCTAATATCATGACCTGATAAAATAAATTCGTGTTCAATAAGATCTTGCACACCATCAAATGTTCGTCTCAGATAGTCAACATCATCGAGATCTGGGCATTCGTCCCCGAGCTGTCCAAAGGCCTGGGCCAGAGCCGATCCGCCTAAACGGCGCTTTCCCTTTGCCAAGTCGATGTGAAGAAGAACACCATCATCACCAAGTTTTAAATCCGGGGTTATTGTTTTTGTGATGTCAGGGCAAGTAACATATGCACTGATGACAACATTTCCTGGAGATTTAACGATCTCTCCATTAGCATGTGCCGCCATGGAAAGACTGTCCTTGCCACCGTCAATGGCAATGCCTAGTTTGATCATTGTCTCAGAAAGAGAAACAGCAGCATCGTATACATCAGCACCTTCGCCAAAAAACTTTGCCGCATACATCCAGTTACCGCTTGCCTTTACATCTGAAAGTGAAGTAATCTTTGCCCAGACTAGATTTGTAAGTGCTTCTCCCACAGCTAATCTTGCCATTGCCTTTGGATTAATCAACCCTTTTATGGGTTGCTCCCCAATTGCACAAGCACCTCCTGTGAAGCCAGTGTAGGATTGAGCAACAACAGCAACATCAGCAAGAGGAATCTGAAGAGGACCAACAGTCTGCTGCTGAGCAACCAGACCAGTTACGCATCGATCAACTTTTGTTGTTAAGAATCGCTTAGAACATACAGATGGAAGTCTTAGCACTCTGTTCAAGGCATCCATTAATGTTACACCATGGGGAATATCAAGTGTCTCTAGCTTACGGATTGGATGACAAAATTCAAAAGTCTTTTGGGGCATATCCCCAAGAATTTTCTCAAGTTCGAGATCAACAGCAAGAGGAGAGTGGGGAGGAGGAGCAGATAGTCCAATGGAAGTGCGTTTCTTGATTGCTAAGCTATCTATCAAAACAATGCGGCCATCACCAGTAACTGTGCCTATGACCGCCATTGATACCCTTTCTCTGTCACAGATAGATTGTAAAAGAGCTCGGTTGGTGGGCTTTACAAGGATTGCATCTTGTTCCTGATATTCAGCTCCCCATATTTCCAGTACAGACATTGTACAATCGCCAATTACAATTGCCCTGACATCAATCTCACCGCCCTTAGGATATACAATTTCTTTAATGACATTACAATTTCCACCCGCTCCTTGATCATGGATGCTGATGATTGGATTCTTCTCTCCCATCTCAACACAGGAACGAACAACACGGTACAACTTCTGTTCCATCTCTGCGTCGCCTCGCTGGACAGCATTAAAGTCGAGGTCTGCGTCGTTCTGACCACTCACCATGCTGGAAGAGGCTCCACCACCCATGCCAATTCGATATGCAGGGCCCCCAACCTTCACTACTAACATCCCAGTCTTAGGTTCTCCCTTTTCTATGTGAATATGATCAATCTGCCCTATTCCTCCACTAAACATTATTGGCTTCAACCATTCTCGCCTCTCCCCGCATGGCAGTCTCATCCCATAAGTTCTGGTGTAGCCTTGAATCAGTGGCTCTCCAAATTTATTCCCGTAATCAGATACACCATTGCTTGCATCAATCAAAATTTGTGAAGGAGAAGCTAAATTTGATGGATATACAAAAGATTGGTCTTCCCATGGAGCAAAGGAACCCGGTAGACCCAGATTCCCAACACAGTAACCAGCTGTACCTGCAATGACCAAAGAGCCCCTTCCCGTTGCATGGGTATCTCTTATTCGCCCTCCAACACCGGTTTCCGCTCCAGGAAAAGGTGCTACTGCACACGGGAAGTTGTGGGTCTCAGCGGTAAACAAAATATCAAGGTCACAATCAGTTTCCTGCAATGGAGACACTGAACAAGGCCGAGCTGCCCGCAATTGCTTTGCATGAAAACCCCTGATTGCACTGGAGTTGTCCTTGAAACCAATGACAGAATTGTTAGGATTTGCCTGTAAGGTGCTCTTCATAATTTGCATGAGAGAGTTTTTCATGGGTTTTCCATCAATAACAATTTTACCAGTAAAAAACCAATGCCGTGAGTGCTCGCTGTTGGATTGTGCAATATCAAACATTTCCACACTAGTTGGATTACGTTTCATGTCCTCTCTGAACAGCGTCGTGTAATAATCCAAATCATAATCGTCGAAAGAAAACCCCATCTTCTTATTAATCTCTTCCAGTGCTTCCCTTCCCTTCTCCATGACAGGAATATACTGGATTTCCTCTGGATCCACGGTCGTGTTGAAACATGTAAGCTTATGCGGGTACACACATTCAGTCATTCTATCATGAACCATCGAAGCAAACTCCTCGATTTTATAATCCTGCAACTTTTCCTTAATAAGTAACATATACCTTCTCGATCGTTCCACTCGAACCACTTCAGATAACCCACAAGCATGGAAAATTGATACGGCATTGACTGACCACGCGGTAGTAAAAGACAACCTTGGTCCAACTTCAACAATTAAACTGTTCAGCCCATGTTTCCTCTTCTTCTCAAAAAAGCTCTGAATCCCCAAATTATCTGGCTCGTATGTTTCACGTAAAAGCCATCTCAGAACCTCGATCTTCTCTTCTGACATCTCACCAGTCAGCTCGATGTTAAAACACTGTTCTGTTTCCAGCCCAATAATATCTCTTGAAATATTCGTTTGAAGTTTCCTCAGTAATTCAGCAGTTTGATTCTCTTGAATCATAGGAACGCGGAAAAAGTGAATAACAACTGTGCTGGGTTTTTTGACAATATGAGTTTGTTCATCAACATGACCAGTACTTACTGATACGGAACCAGAAGTTAATGGTTCGGGATTTAAATGAGAAAAATACCTCAAGGAAACATCTTTTAACGTCAATGTCTTTAATACATGCCTATGATCGCTACGGGCCGCCGATACAGATAGACTTGGCTGCTTCATACGCACTTCTCCTCGTAAAATCAACAGTGGAGCCTTGGCAGGCTGCAATTGAAACTCCGTTGAGAAGCCCATCTACAAACGCAGTTATTGGGAACCCAAAAGATAGCTGGGAGGAAGTAGTGAAAGATGGAGAAAGAATCGGGAAAGAAAAACCCCTGGCGGGGTAACTGTTATAGGTCAGCACCCGTCAACCAGGTAAGTAAAAGGGCAACACGCCCCGGGCTGTCCATACCAGAATCTGATTGCAGGACTGTTTTCTCTTTTCTGACGATTTTTTCGTCTCGTACCATTGTTGGCCATTTTTTTTAGCTCTAGGGGAAGCACATTGAAAAGGAGAACTATGTTTTCCAAGGGGTATCTTCTGTATCTCGGTGGCACTTTGTTGTTTTACCACATTACAAATATTTATTTTTTTAGTTTTTATTTTTTGTTTTCTAACAAAATTACGAATATTTATGTTCTAATTCATAAATTAAAAAATTATACATCTTAACTTTAAAAAATTATACATCAACCTATTACAACTAAAAAATTAAATAAATAAAAAATATTAAGTAAACACATGAATATCATGATATATATACACTATACATATTAATATATAATTGTATACATATAGTTATATATACATAATTGTCTTTATATTTATATATTTATTTATATATTTATTTATATATTTATTTATATATTTATTTATATATTTATTTATATATTTATATTGATAGTTATGTGTGTATGTATGTGTGTGTGTGTGTGTGTAAAGATATAGTTATGTATACATAACTATAAATATACAATTATATATTTATATATATAGTATACATATCATTAGATATATTCTGATAATGTGTTTATGTAAAAAAATATATTGTTTTAATGTTTTTATATGTAATACTAATATGTCGATGTTAGTTTTTATTTTTACATGGGTGAGATTGTGTGTGTGTGTGTGTGTGTGCATCTACATAACTATATATATACCATATATCCTTGTGTGTGTGTGTGTGTGTGTGTGTGTGTGTGTGCATCTACATAACTATATATATACCATATATCTTTGTGTGCGCGTGTGTGTGTGTGTGTGTGCATCTACATAACTATATATATACCATATATCTGTGTGTGTATTTATCTTTATCTTTATGTAGCTATTTATATATTTATGTAGATGCTTATCTATAACTATAATTATGTATATATAATTATAGTAATATATATTGTGTGTGTGTGTGTGTGGGCAATTTTAATGATGTATAGGTTTTTTAATGATGATATAAGTATATAAAATTATAATCTTTATTATATTTGAAAGTAAGCTAAAATATAAAAATTTTTAGTTTTTTGATTTTGGTACACGACGAGTTAAAAACAAAAAAAAAATAGTATTCAAAATGTAAATATTCCAATGTTGGTATATTGAACCCTATTTTTCCCCTTTAAAAATCTACTCTTTGTTAATATAAAGAAATAAAAATTTAACTAATTAAAATTATTATAAAATAACTAAAAGATAGGAGAAGATTAAATATTATGGAGAAATTATTAATAAGGATGATCTGAAGTAGACAATTATCCAAATGGTGGGAATGGAGGATAATTCCCCCACAGGGGACATTGTTTGTAGGGAAAATTGTGTTTTAGAGTACTCCCATCAAAATATTTTAAAAATGAAATCCATCTTTTAATATTTCAAAAAATATATACCAAACTATAAATAAATTAAAATTCAAAGCACTCGAATAGAATATATTTATCATAAACTACCCTCACCCGCCTCCCCCTTCCCTCGTCATCGTCCTCGCCCTTTCCCCTCGCCATTGCCCCCTGCTCCTCTCCACGAGCTCCATCGTGGACCTCTCTAGAGCTCCACGATACAGCTCGAGGAGCTCCAGCGAACTCCATGATGGAGCTTACTGTAGCTTGAGGAGAGGGGTGAGGGGAGATGGGCAAGGGGCAAGGGCGAGGACGAGAGCAAGGGGCAAGGGCGAGGACGAGGGCAAGGGGCAAGGGCGAGGACGAGAGTGAGAAAAAGGAAAGAGGGGCAAAGATGAGGGTAAGAAAAAGGAAAGAGCGGCGAGGACGAGGGCGAGGACGAGGGCGAGAGCGAGGACGAGGGCGAGGGCGAGGACGAGGGCGAGGAAAAAGAGAGAGGGGCGAGGAAAAGGAGAGAGGGGCGAGGGGAGATGGGTGAGGAGAGATTGGCGAGGGGAGACAGGCAAGGGAAGACAAGCGAGGACGAGGGCAAGGGAAAGGGGAGAGGGGCGAGGGTAGTTTATGATTATGTATTCGAATGTATTAAATTTTAATTTATTTATACTTTGGTGCCTTTTTTTTTTGAAATATTTAAAAGATGGTTTTTTTTTTTAATATTTAGTGGGGAGTACAACGAAACATAATTCCCCCTTGTTGGTAGAACCCCAATTATGCTTTTTCTCAACCTACATTTTTTAGCCACGAGACCATCAAGAGTGAAGCTAAGTTGCCTAACGTGTTGTGTGCGTGCGTGCGTGCGTGCGTGTGTGTGTGTATATATATATATATATATATATATATATATTATGAAAATTTATGACATATAAGTTTTCATAGCGTATATATCTGTAAGTTTTCATGATATTTATATTTTCATAATTATGAAAACTTGTATATATGTATGTTTTCGTAACATGTGTGTGTGTGTGTGTGTGTATGTGTAAAAGTCAAAAACTTATGATATAAGTTAAAAACATATACAATTAGTATTTTTGTATGTTTTAACTTATAATATGTATATGTTAGAAAAATATACATAGGTAATTGATGTATATGCTTTTAACTTTTGTGTGTGTGTGTGTGTGTGTGTGTGTGTGTGTGTTTTCGCAAGTTACCAGAACTTACAAAAACTTATATATGTGTTAATTTTCATAACTTATATATGTAAATGTAATATATATATATATGTATGTATGTATATATCATAACATGCATGTTTTAAACTTATATATATATATTAACAACAATATGTACAAATAAAATGGTAGTTTGAATGACAAAGGGGCAATTCATGTAATCTTAAGGAAACGAACTTGATCTCTAGGATGTCGGATATGCTCCCTAGTGTAGAGGTGTCAATCAGGCTTTTCCAGCCTGACACAACCCAAATTTGGGTAGCCTATTTTGGCCGCAATGTCATGCTGAACATGACACGGTGTGTCATGTCGGAACAACATCATGATATGTTGGCCTAACATGGTCCTAAAGCATGCATTCCTAACTTGGCCATGCTGGTTCAGGCTGAGTTGGGCTGGCAATGGCACAACACTGGCTAGTGCCCAATGTGGTTCTTAGTGGGTAGGAAAATGGCCACAACCACTCGCTTGGACTAGCTAGGCCAGCCAGCATAGTAGCCAGCCAATCTAGTCTAGTGGCCGTTGTGCCATAAGCTTTTATCTTTAGAATAAAATTTTGATTTTTAAAAATTTATATATTAAAAATAAATTACACTGCATTGTAAATAAAAATGAATAGAATTCATAAGTCAATGCAAAAAAAAAATTCATTTTTGGATTTTGGTTAAATCATGATATCACAAATAACAAAAAATTCAAATTTTATAAAAAGTTCAACAATGTTCATGACATCGACAATGAATAACAATTAACAATAACAACATGCATGTCAGTCTTCTACTATTCATGATCAATATGTGTCTGTATGGTTCAGATCATTATGAATCATACAAACACATATATCACATATTGCTAAACATTCCAATAAATATTTGAAAGTGAGGATCAATATTTTAAATAGATAGTTTTTATCTCAAGAGCTATGACATTAAAATCAGGGTAACATCTATGTTTACTAAACATACTACTAATTTTAATATGCCAACATGTTTGGCATATCATAAAATATCTTTAGGAATTTCAAAAATAAAATTCATATTTTATAGTATGAATCATCAATGATAAGTTTGTTACCATTATTATTGATATAGTCAGATATCACTTATTGGTAGCCAACATATGAATTTAATATCATCTATATATTTCTAATGGTGTCTAATATTTTTTTCAAATTCTTTTAGGCCACTAACAAACATAGAGTATAAAACTTTTATTGTCTACTACGTATGTTATGGTACTTTAGTTAATTTCATATGTTTTCTAAGTCAATATAAACTATTTTTATTCCAATTTGTACTATTAGATTAATTATGCGATACATATATTTAAAGTATATCCACACAAACACTAATTTTGCCTATTTTTAGATTTTTTATACACATGACCATAAGTTGAGATTATTTGAGAAAGGCTAGTTTTGACCTTGGACTTTTTGATTGAATTGTCATTATTATCTATGTATAGTTCTACTTTATTTTCATAATATTTATTATTTATTATTTTTTTTATCTAGGAGATTGGACTAGAAATAGGAAAAAATTTAGTATTATTTTTCTAATTTTTTGCTTGCTATTATTAAATAATTTTTTTATCTAAAAATTATTTAATAAAGTAAAATATGTTCAATGCGATGTGTTTCTTAACTTTATGTGGACAATAATAATAGATAATTTTTGACCTCTACCTCATATTCTCATGCCTAATTGTCATGATTCATCACTAAAATAATTCTAGTGCTTTACCAAATTAAAATTAAAAATGTAAATAAAAAAATATGGGTATATACAAGGCACAATGGTAATATGAGATCTAGAGATAAGAGATGAAAGAAAATTTTAGATACATTATTAAAATAAAATATATCGATATGCTATTTATAATTTTTTTTATAAAAAAATATATATTTTGTTTAATTTTTATTTTATTTTGTATAGTGGAAATCCAACCTATTGAATTTCAGCCATTGAATCCAATGACTATAACAACTAACAAAAAAGTTTTTTTTTATTTAGGGTGTTAGGACAACAATAAGAACTATCTTAATCATGAAAAGCAATTATTATAAAATGACTACTTTTTAAAATGTGATCATGCCACATTTTGGGCCAGCATAGCACGAGGCCCATGTGGCCCTGACATGGCATGACTTTGATCTAGGCATGTTCTATATCATGCTATGTCAGGCATGGCACAGTAGAATTGTGTCATGCTTGGGATCATGCCCGACCTGTCCGGTCTAGTTGACACCTCTACCACATCTTTTCTAATTATGTTATTCAAAATGTTGGGATGGAGACTTTACCTACTTTGAGTATAGCCTCGAGGCCCCAAGGCCCATATATGGACCAAAAAATATTATGGGTTGAGTTTGTGGGGAGGAAGGGTGATATTAAAAATAGCAACAACATATATTGAGATTAACAAGTTTAAGTCAAAAACATTTCTTAATTTAAGTTTTTTTAACTAATATCATATATTTTGAATATATATATATATATATATATAAAATTGATGAGTGATGGAGGTCGTGGGGAGAAAGGGGTGAGGGAAAGAGAGTGGGGAATGCTTCATGCATGTATGTTAGAATAATGAGGCCAACAAAAATAATGGATTTATGATTCAAATGGTAAATTTGTCTCATCAAAAATTTCACCCTTTAGAAGAATTATCTTCAATTCTCACCCTTACAGGTAATTATTAATCTCATTACACCCCTATTGATAATCTTCCTAAATATTATTTGGGGAATTAACTCCACATGTGTGAGTTATGCTTGCATTGCAGTCTCAAGTCTGGATTCAAGAGGATGTTTGTTTCGAGTAGATATCTAACCTTAAAAAATGTGTTATAATTTTTTTATGGATGATAAATTATTGATACGTGTTGATGTTAAGAAGTTTCTCCCTTTAAACAATGAGCTACATAGTTCAAATGTAGTGATTTGACAAGGAATGATGCAATGTTTCCTAGTTGTAGTGGTAAAAAAGCTAGGGTTCTCACACTTTTTTGGATGATGGCGGTTAAAGAATTTAACCCAATTAGTAGTTTAGAGTAGGTTCTTAGAATATTAGCTTATTAAATATTAAGTGCTTTGAGTTAGTTGATACCCTAGATCATAAAAATGTCACTATATGATGTTTATAAGAGACTAAGTATATGGATGAAAAATCTAAGATGATTCATGGTTATAAGTTCTAATATGTTGGCAAATAGACAAATAGAGAAATAGTGTTTGAATAATTGTGGGTTGAGACTAAAAATAAAAAAATTGTTGAGATTGGAAAGACCAGGGGTACACTCATAGCAATCAAACTACTAGTAGGTGAAATGATCATAAATATGATTATTGTATATGCTCCACAAATAGCAAATTAAGGAAAGAAATAATCATAAATGGTGGAGACTTAAATATGCAATTAGAGATAAGTTATAGGCATTGTGAAAGACATCATGGATGATATGGATTTGGAGAAAAGATTGGAAGGGGAAAAGTAATCTTAGATTTTTCTTTAGTATATAACTTTATATAACTAATACTTACTTTAATAAGAGAGAAGAGAATTTGGTAACCTTCAAAAGTGATTCTAATAGATATCAAATAGACTTTTATCATTAGGAGAGGGGATAAAACATCGTGCAATTATTGTAAAGTGATACTAGTTGAGAGTCTAACTACTCCACATAGACTAGTCATAATTAATCTATTTGTTTAAAACTAAAATCATAGAAACTCTTTAAATAAACTTCTGGAAAAAAATTGTGAAACCTACTAGGAAAAACATCAAGTATTTTAAGGAAAAAATAAGATAATGAAGTTAATTGGTCCTTTGACATAGATGCAAATGATATGTGAAATGAAGTAATAAATTATATAAAAAATATATGTAAAGAGTTTTTAGGTATTTCTAAATGAAGTATTTACTCACATAGAGAAACCTGGTAATGGAAACATGAGGTTCTAAAAACTATTAAGGCAAAATGAGTTTGATTTAAATAAATAAAGAAAAATAAAAATGAAGACATTATGAAGTTGTTCACATAGAAAAAAAAAAGCTAAAAGAGTGATGAGTGGAATTATATTTAAGAAATATGATAAGTTATATGATAAATCATTAGGAATGACTCATACTTCTTCTGAAGCTATTGCATGTGCTGTTGAGTTGTGAACTTATTCTATAGTATTACAATTGTACTAATGTTGGGATATCTATTTAGGAGTTGCGACCCTATTTCTATGAAATTGTAACCAGACTAAAACTAGAATATTTGTTGGAGACTATGCTTTGGAATCATGACAATGGACTTGTGAAGTTGTGACTTATTTTAAGCTATGATATGCTTTAGAGTCATGACATGGAATTGTAAAGTCACGACTCAATTTAAGTTGTAACATGTGGTATGGTTGAACAACTTTATTTTGTGGTGTTGAAATATCATTGTAATCACTATATATTATGTGTTGTAATTAGATAGCTTAAAGGATTCAAGTCGTACTATGTCCTATGGTGTCGTGTCATGAATCAAGTTGTAACATAATACTATGTTATTGTGACTTAGTAATTAAGTTTAAAAGATTCTTTACATTACTACATAAATACTTGTAAATGAAATAAAAAGTGAACTAGCATAAGATTTTTTCAATGCTCAACCACAAAGCATAATAGTAGAAAAATTTTTCCATCTCTTATTTTTCGTCTCTCTATTTCTCTTATTTTATCTTTCTTATTCTTTCATATGCAATGCATATTTCTTCAATTAAGGTTGATTCTCCACCTTGCCCAAATCCTAAACCAATATCACAGAATCCTTGCACCAATTCCTAGTTTGGTATTGGATAGGAGATTATGTCAAGAACCTCAAATTCCTCCTTTGTATTGGAGATATTGTTACACAATGGTATGATTCACTCATTGAGGTTCATCGATGGGTATCAAATAAAATAAGATTAGGTTACCAGAGGTTGTAACATTTGGTATTAGAGATAAGTATGTTTGCCGAGGCCATAGGATTTGGCATCTATGGCTTATCTTTGGTACTTAGAGTTCCAACATAAATTAAAAAGTAAAGAAAGAAAAAAAATAATATTTACAAGTTGACAAGGATGAGAGAGAAAGAGACCAGAAACATTAGTGAGATAAATTATATTAAGAATGAAAATCTTAATAAAAGTTAAAGAAGTCAAAAAGAGATAGAGAATATATGTTCATGATCTTTTAAATAAGTTCATGAATTTAGATTTGAATAATGATGGTAGTACATGACTAAATAATTTTTGATATTTAGAAAATATAAAACTCATAGAGGTTAAAGAAGGTCTCCAAAAACTGAATGCCAAAAAAACCCTTTTGAAGTGTAGCGGGTCATATCAGAGAAATACATGATATGATTAAATTTGTTGTTTAACAATATCACTTAAAAACCAAAAAATATCATATGAATGGTTACCAAATATTATTATTGTCATTTATAAGAATAATTGAGATATTAAAATTGTAATAATTATCAATATATTAAACTCACGAGTCACATTATAAAACTTTTAAGAAAATAGATTGAACACGAACTAAAAATAAAAATAAAAATTTCAAAGAATTGATTTGGATTTATGCAAAGTTTGTCTACAATGAAGGTTATCTACTCAGTTACAAAATTAATCAAAAATATAGGAAAAATAAGAAAGTTTTGTGCATATTATTTATCGATTTAGAGAAAGTTTGTGACATTGTTAAAAGTGTCAAATAGGCCATGCCGATGTGGCATAATTCAATACCTTAGGCCTAGCCAAAATGTCATACCAAACATGACATGATTCATCTCTTTGGGTCATGCTGGAGTGGCATGACCCAATGGCCTGGCTAAGGCATTCACCTTGTTGACATGATCCATGCCCATGGCTAACCCATGCCAGCCTTGTTAGTCCCTATGAGCAATACCAGCACTACAGGCTACTAGCTAGGCCTAGTGGATGTAGTTTGTAGGCTGCAATGCATTAGATTTATGTTGTAACTATGCTTCACAATCACACAAGTCGTTGGCCACAAAAAGTTATATCATATATCAATATATTAATGGGTTACATGTATTTAGGTGCTCCGTTTATAAATATCATTATAAAAAAGGCATGTGAATGAAAATACTTTTTTCATAAACACATTATCACATCAAACATGTGTTAGGAATGTTCCATGCATGTTCATGCTAGTCTTGTTGGAGTCCATGATTCATGCATGGCACATCACGTGGCACATCCTTCATAGGCTTGCCTCTAGACTATGTCATGCCAAGCATGTCATTTTTGTGCCATGCTAGGTATCACATAATCATGTATTGCTATGCATGTCATTTTGATGTCATGCTTCTGGCAATGCTTGGGATGCTCAGCCTAGTTGACACCTCTATAAATTGTTGGTTGTAAAGATTGAAAACTAATTATGTATCAAACTAAACATTTGAAGGATTGTACTTGAGTTTAAAGGGTTTAAGATTAGTTATAGTAAAATATAAGTTTAATCATTTTAAAAGTGATGTTGATGTGGTAATCAAAATGGTGAATGAAGAAATATCAAATGTTCATCATTTCAAGTACTTAAGCTCTATATTAAGTAAAGATAAGAAAATTGATATGGATTTATCTCATAAGATTAAAGTTAAATTGACTTAATGGATGGTTGAATCAAAATTTTTTGTAATATATGAGCATCAAAATAGATTAAATGGAATATTTTCTATAATACTATAAGAGCAACCATATTGTATGAAAGAAAATATTAGGTGATGAAAAAAAGTAACATATTCAAAGAATGAGAATAATAGAGATGAAATGATTAAAAATAACTCAAATATAATTAAAAATAAAGTTACAAATATAACTTGAGATTAGGAAGGATATAATTAAAAAATAAAGTTATTAAAAAAAGATTAAAAATAACTCAGATAGATAATAATTTTAAAGAATACTAGAATTTTTCTAATATGAAATTCAAGATTACAAATAAACAATACCTTGAAATATATGGGGAAAACTAAAGTAAAAAATAATAACTTGAAATATATGGATAATAAATCATACATCATTCACAATCCACATGTTGGTGCTCCCATTAGAAATATATAAAAAAAACTATAATAAAAAAGAAAAGAAAAAAATGACAAAAGGAGAATCGAATACATTAAGAAAAGGAAAGAATGATGAAAATGCAAAAAGGAGAACAATTAAAATGGAGAAAAAGAAAAAAAAAATAAAAGAAGAAAAGTAGATTTTTTATAAAATGACTTTCCTGTTATGTACAATTATAATCATAAACACTCTATTTTAAGTTAGAAATAAATGTTCTTCATTCCTAACTTGCTATCTAGCTATTTGAAAACTATTATTGAGCAATCATTGGTGAACACATTTGATATCTACCATTTTGATGAAATATAAGGTGTCAGATTAGTCCACTATCAAGTTTTTCCTTTATGACTTGGTGATCAATCTCAACTTGTTTAGTTCTATCATATTGCACCGGATTCTGGAATATATTGATGACAAACTTATTTTTCACATTGTAACTTCAATGGCTTCTCAAGTGAAACTCCAAGATCCTTCAAAATTATTTTGTCATAGAAATATTATGCACTTCTAATACTATAGTCCAAAAATTTTGCCTTCGCATTTGATTGGGCAATTACCTGTTGTTTTTTATTCTACCACATGACGAGATTCCCTCCTAAGAAGTAATAATATCTAAACATGGATCTTTTTCCATTAGCTAACTTAGCATAGTCTAATAAATCAATATACTTTGAGACTCAATTCTCCATATTTATTGAATAATAGTCTATATTCAAGACTAAACTTAAGGTATTGAAGAATTCAATGCACAACTTGAAGATGAGCTTCTTTCAGACTATGCATAAATTGACTTACTACACCAACAACATAGACAATGTCATGTCTAGTATGTAATAAGTAAATCAACCTTCTTATAAGTCTCTAATACAATCCTTTATCCATAGATTCATTGTCCATAGCTTCTCTAAGATTGTGATTTGGCTCAATGGGAGTATTTACAAGATTACATCTCATCTCTAGTGATGATGATATCGGCAACATTGATGATAAGAATGTAACTTGCCCTAATGATGAGTGTTTTATGAAATATGAATGGTCACCTTGGCTTTGCTTACATCTCATCGCCAAAATTACTCTAGGAATCCTTCCAAACCAAGCGTGAGGTGATTGCTTCAATCAATGTAAAGACTACCTTAGTTTGCACACCATATTTTTTTGTACAGTGTTAAATTTTGAAGGGACTTAAATATTAATTTCTTCTTCCAAATCCCCATGCAAGAATATATTTTTTAAAATCAAATTGCTCAAGCATCCAACCTGTAGTTTTTGCCACTAACCTCACATTTTACTCCTCGAGGGATCTATAAGCTTTATAGTTTATTGTTAAAACCCATCTGCACACCACAAACCTTTCCCTTTAGGTAGCTTCACAACCTCCCATATCCTATTTTTTTCTAGTGCATCAATCTCAACTCTCATGGCATGCTTTCATTCCTTTCTTTTTAATGCCTCAAATAATGTCTTAGAATTTATTACTCTATTTAAGTGTGTTAGAAAGCCTTTGTGCATGGAGAATAATTTTAAAAAGAGACAAAGTGAGATGAGGTATAGAGGATACCAAGTGCACTTTTGAGTATCTTTTCGAACAATAATTGGGTGGTTTATCTCACTTTTATTTATTGGGAAAAATAAGTTTTTGTACACTAAAACTAAAATATTATTTTTTTAAGTACACAAGAATTATATTTTAATAAACTGAGTACACTGCTAAAGCTATTTAAGTTTTTATGCACAATTTATTGTAGTATCTAGAATACACTTAACATTATTAAAATTGCATCACCTTGTCGTGGAATTATTATAAAGTGTCAAATCAAAATAAATACCTTTTCTCTTTATACATAAAAGTAGGAGAATTGAAAAGAGAAAGAGGAAAAGAGAGATAGAGATAAAGATAGAAGATAACTTCTCATTCCATTATTGTATTGCTACCTTTATAAGCTTTTATTTCTCATCTTAATGGTAAGTTATTGAAATTATAAGTAATGAAAATCTTCATGAATGTGAATGTGTTCATTCATTATGCACATAAATGCTTTATTTTTAACACTCCACCATGAATGCCCACCATTACAAATATGCCTCGTTAAAATCTTACTAGTATAACTCAAATGGAAAAAACCTAGCGAAAGAAAAAAGAGTAAAATATTCATATGATATTATTGATTGCTTCTAGACTATTAGGATTGTCTCACCAAAAACCTTGTAGTAAAATACAATGAAAGAAAACCTTAAAGAAGGAAAAAAGAGTATAGTATAATAAAATCTTTACATAAGTTTGCTCTCCCTCATGTCGATATATATAGGTTGGTGTATTCCAACATATGTATTAACTTCTTGAATGTTGATATTGAAAATATTTTCATGAATAAATCTGATAGAATATTACTTGAGCATATTTTTTGAATATCAGTTTTACAACTCTTGTAGAATTCATGTGTATAAAAAAACTTTGAAAAAATATATTTAGTTTTATGTCCCTTAATATAACTTCTTTTGATATGTGCAATGTATTTAGTGTTATCTTTAAATAATATTGTTGAACTATCTTTTATAAAAAAGAGTTGGCATGATTCTTGGATATGTTAAATTAACAAACTTATCAATATTCATTCATGATTTTCTTCGTGATCTGTTATGTGCATGATTAAATCATTTAGCCACCATTATCTTCTTAAATGATCATCATGAAAAAGTTCTTCCATTATAGTTAAACACATACCTTGTTATTTATCTGGCCTTATGTGTCTAAAAGGTATATCATGCATCAACATATCCAAAAAATTGTAGTTTTAAGTCTTTTGAGTAAAATACCCCCATATCAGTTGTCCTTTGGAGATATCATAATATATATTCGATATTATTCCAATATCTTTGGGTTGGGGTAGAATTGTACATAACTAATAAAATAATAGAAAGAATAATTTATGGGTGGTTATATATAGCAAGATACATAAGTATACCCAATGACACTAAGATATGATACTTTAGGATAAAATAATTATTCACCTTTTTCACAAGAATATAGTGAATTATTTTCATGTCAAATGGACATATAAGCATTGGAAAACTTAAAGGGTGTACTTCATCCATATAAAAATATTTTAAGATTTTTTTAGTATATGCTAATTGGTGAACTAAAACTATAATAGGAAATGTTCGATTTGCAGGCTGAGACAAAAATTTATTTTTCTAAACTCTTTCATCTAAAATTTCTTTTTCAAATATTTGTGATCTCTTTAAAAGTCTCAATAAAATTTAGATCATCAACATACACAATAAAAATTTAAAAATCTAGTTTCTATTTTCTTATAAAGAAACATGGATATATGGGGTTAATCGCATGCCCTTCTTTCAAAAAATACTCATTGAGGTGGAAACATGTGTTTGGATTACTTCAATCCATATAAAGATCTTTCTAATTTGATTGAATACATATTATGATGTTATTATTTATTGCAGCAAAATTAAATCCTTCAGAGATTTTCATATACATGTTATTATTTATAGGTCCATATAAATAAGTTGTGATGACATTTATAAGAAGTATTTTCTATCCTTTAGAAACTGCTGAGCTTACTAGAAAGTGAAAAGTATTTGTATCTATGATATTAAAATATATTTTTCATATTCAATACGTAGTCTCTTCGAGAAATATTATGCTTTATATCTTATAATCTCATTATTTTCATTCTTCTTTCATATAGGTACCTAACATACTTTACATTTTTAGGTGTTTGGACTACATATCCAAATATGTTGTGTTTCGATAGTAAGTTTACTTTTGTATGCTATTTGGTTCTTCCATATTTTGTGGTTTAGAATCTTCATCGTTTCTTATGATATATAATACTATTTGGAGGCCAAATATATTAATGATAATAACTTTATTTCGATCCTATTTTTCTCTAATGTGCACATAGTTTATTGATATTTCATAATAATATGTACATGTACTTTTTCAAGGGTTATTTCTTTATTTAGGGCATCTTCAAGTGTCTTTTGTTCAATATATGTCTTTATAAGGGCCTCTTGTTCGACATTTACTATTCTAAAGGCTTTTTGTTTATCATATATACATTTATAATGACTTTTTGTTTTCCATGTACCTTTTTAAGGGTATCAATTCTCATTTTCATAATCCTTTTCCTAGAAGTTATATCTTTTGAGCTAATAAGCCTAGTATGCTTTAGAAATATTTTAGACTCATTTGTTAATTATTCTTCAGGGACATCCATTTGTACTAAAGTATTTGCATCCAAAATATGTGACTTGATCACTTTTCTTATATCAATAAAAACTTATAGTTATTTATTTGTAATATTTTAAAATAAATTATCCTTTAAACTTCTAGTTCACATTAATTTATATGATGATCAAAATGAGACATTATAATTGTATTCCAAGTAATTTATCATCGTTACTATAGAACTGACCTTTCACATATATTATTACATTTTAAAGGTACAATTGATATATAGATTATACAACCAAAGATTCATAAATGACAAATAATTAGTTATTTGCCTAGTACAAGCTGTGAAGAAAAGTATTCATGATACATTATTGGTCGAATACGAATTAAGTTAATAGGATGCACAATAGCATGTCCCCATGAAATCTCTATATGAAGATTGATGACTTACAAGTGACTTTGCTAATTGATTATCTAACTATCAATTTATCTTTTGAGCAAGTTGCAAATAGGTATTCATAATGAAAAAAAGAATCTTTTAGTTCTTTAGTAAATGTACATGTGAGTATTCTATGATTCTTTGCAGCATTGAGGATCTAAGGCAAGCTAGCTTGTCATACCAAAGAAAAAAAAGTCTCTGTGTTTTGAACTTCTAGTTCAAGTAAACATATTACTCGAAATGCATTATACTTTTTATCATATAACTCAGAGAAGAATGTTTGTTGGTTGGTGAAGGTCATTCATTGATATGGAACCTAGTTTTTTCTATTTCAAGTTTGTTGCCATATATAAGTAAGATAATGTAAAATATTTTTTTATCTTCATTAATAATTTTAATATGATATGTATTTCTTCGTATATCTTAAAAGTAGAACAAATTCTTTATAGATTTGCTAAATTACAATACATCATTGATATGGATCCTAGTTTATTTGGTAGTATTATGTTTGCTCTTTCAAAACCTTCAATTAATTTTGAAGTACTAGATATGATACTTATATAAGCATTTATTAATGTCAAATCTAGAAAGTATCTTTTATTTCGAATAATTATGTGTGGTTGCATAGTTAACAAGACATACATAATTCATCTTGAGATCAATACCACATGAATTTTATTTGTAAGTACAATTAATATAAAAATAATAAATAATATGACTAGAGTCACGTGTAACAATTAAAGATGTGTTTATTAATTTAAGAAACATCATTCAATAATAAGATTATGGTCATTCATCAAATAGTTAGATTTTTACAAAGAGCGCCAAAAAATCAATATCATAATATGTTAGGTTTACTAGTTACCATTGGTAAAAATCATTTATATATCCTTTCCTTTTATCTTATTGATTCTTGATGAAGGTCGGTCAAATATTTGGGCATATGATAGGTAAGCAACCAATGCCTTTTCATACCATATATTCTCATAGTTCTTGGAAGATTGTATCTCATATATACTTATTTTATCTTGATATTAATCCAAGTCTAGTGGTGAGGTTTTTCCTTTTCCAAGGATTTCAGGGAGTATCAATAAAGTATTATAAATTTCTTTCATGATCATAATCTTAACCAATCATCATTGATGTCCATGAGTTTGGGATGAAATTGATTCACTTTAAGGAATTTTTGAAATCCAATTAAATTATATTGATGATTTTTCATCAAAAGTTCATTATTTAACTTAACACTTAAGATCAAAGATAAGTAATTTCTTTCTAAAATGTTAAATAATATAAACTTGAGTTCTTGACATTGTTGACAAATTTTTGATATATGATAAAATAATAAGAATCAAGATTCTTATAAATTGCTAAATTTTAGAAAATAATAAAAAATATAGAATAGGAGTGGTGAAAAAGTTCTGAATTTCATATTTTTATTGATTTGGATCTTTTATTTATAGGAGTTAAGATATGCCATAAGTATATATATCATTTAATTTTGCACAAAGAAATATCAAAATTAAATATAATATTTATTCATGGGAAATTATAAGGCCATTCATAGATAATTATATTGTTGACAACTATACGGTTATTCATATTTTTTT
Source organism: Sapria himalayana (assembly GCA_029783825.1). NCBI lineage: Eukaryota > Viridiplantae > Streptophyta > Magnoliopsida > Malpighiales > Rafflesiaceae > Sapria > Sapria himalayana. Next base: position 1,624,129 of record JAREIK010001332.1, on the reverse strand, counting down.
TATTATAATCAAAATAATATATTGATATATATGCAAACTAAAAATGACTTCAAGTTCATGATTAGATTATACCTTTAGAGCAAACTCATGCTAATAACGTGTTGTGAAACTAAAATAAAAACATTTCCTCTTTGTATGTAAAAATAGGATAATTGAAAAAAGAAAAAAGAAGAAGAAGAGAGAGAGAGATGAACTTTTCATTCCATTATTAACATGAGTGAGTATAAGTATTTTTCATTATTTTACTATTTGACACTAAAGAATAAAGTTTTTATGGATGTTTTTGGGTTGTTTCATATTGTATTTGTATTAAAATTGGGTAAAAAAGATATGGATTGCACAAAAAAATGGATTTTTGATGAGTTTTGATGAATAGTAAAATTAAATGTAAATTAAGCTAAAAATTAGACTTGATGGAACCCAAAACTAAAGTGCAAAAGAGTGAGTTGAAGTTGTGGTATTTTTAATATCAAGACATCATTAATATTGATACATACCTTTGAAATAGTCATGATTAGTTAACTTGATCATGACTCGACATATTGGTCATGACATTGACTATACATCATGACTCTATCATATGGTTGCAACAATTTTATATGTTACAACACCTTCTTCATGGGCATGACAATATTTCAGATTCACGAGCATATTTTCTTTAAAATAGATTTTGATCATAATACTTTTCAATATTGTGAAATTATTAATATAGAACAAAATCGCAATATTTCAAGATTATGAAGCTATTTCATGCCACAACATCTTAATCAAGTATGTGACTAAGTTGTAATGACATCTTTTCACATTGTGACATCATCCTCACTCATGGATGATGATGTCATAATATTTTTCATGACATTCTAGGAGAAATTCAACTAAATCTCCTATCATAACATCAACCCAGCATTGTGAAATGAAGCTCATCAAAAATGATATAGTACACATTAAGGATCAAATGAAATAAAAGCTAGACTTAATGAAGAAACAAAAAGATAAGGAGCAAGAGGACATGGGGAACAAAAGGAGACAAGACAATGCCACCCTAAGTAGAGAAATTGAATAGTGTCAACATGATATAAAAGCTAGACTTAATGGAAAAATAAAAAGATACAAAGCAATATGACTAAAGGAACAAGAGGAGGCAAGACAATGCCACCCTAAGTAGAGAAATATAATAGTGTCGAACATAAAATATATTAGATTGGGAACTAGAATTGAAACCTAGATCCTAAATACCTATCATCTTCAAGAATACATGATTCGATCAGATAATTTCCAAATTATCTTGTTCAAATTCTTCTCAATGTCAAGCTAATTTAGAAATATATCGTTAGTTTATTTAATAATGTATGATGAATGTGGCATGTAATGAATGATTTATAGTTTTGTAATATATTCAATGTTGATAAGTATGCTATTATCTTAGAATGCCTTACTTAGGGTTTCACTATATTGATTGATATTTTATGTCGATCCTGGTAGATGGTGATAGGTAACTCATATGAGACATGCAAGGAGATGTGCTTTAATAGGAAGTGATAGGCCTCAATCCATCTTCTCTTTGCTACAACTTCCATAGGTGGAATTGGTAGGTTGACATAAGTTAATTGATGTGAGTGTGATACTATTACAATTTTGTTATACTATCTAATCTTATTAGTTAGAAAGTATTATAAAATTTCATTGGCAAGGGTATCTCATCAATAAAGATCCATAGATATATATATTATACAAGTAATAAAGAGGACTTTCATCTATATATTGATCTCATAGAGATTGTATCAGTAGTTCAGTCAATCAATAGTTAGACAACTCAATTTTAGTAAATTAAATATTTTGGATTGTGGCATAAATCTTATATCATGATTATTTCATTTAAGTTTTTATGTTTAGATACAAAATAAAGATTAAGCAATTATGTTTGGATACAAAATAGTTCTAATAATTTATAGTAATGATTAAGTAATAATGAAGATTATGATTCTAGTAAATTTTAGTCCAAATAGTTCAGACTATATTGTGTTTGGAAACAAAATGAAGATTAAGTTAGTATGTAATGATTTTTTACCCTAACAGCAATACAAGGTAATCATCACCATTAAGCTCATCCTAATTAGTGGTCCCCTCATAGTTATCCCATTGGTACATCACCACAGAGATAATAAATCATGTCTTCTTGAGTTATTCACAATTTCATATTTTTAGGTAACTCAACAACTACTTTTGATGGTTGCCTTTTATATATACTCTTATTCTTTTACCTCGTGTGTCATACTAAGAATTGATATAATTTGTAAGAATTTATATTTTCAACATTATAATCACCATACTAGCACAATTAGCATATAGTTCCATCAAGTTTTATAGGTGAGAATCATATAATTATAAGAAACTCAAAGAATAAGGATTACCTATTACCATCCTCCTCATTGATTAAGTGATTTTATAACTATTGATGAAACCCTTAAGAGAATGTTCAATATAATAAACATCAAAATTGAGAAGTTGTTCTTCTAAGACAAGTATAATAGATTTGCAATATAAAAATATTTGTATTTTTGGCTTTGTAAGTATCGTACTCACAATTATTATTATACCCAAATTTTAGGTTTTAATGTATGTGCTTATCTCACACATCATAGTCAAAAGGGTTATCAATTTCTTTCAACCATATGTGAGAGTGAGCCATATGGTTTACCTAAAACTATCCACCATGATAATCTCGCATAAACCCGCCAATAGTCAAAAATCTATAACACAACATAAATCAAAGCATATTCATTAACATAAAACTATATTTATATCACAAAAACAAAGTTACTCAATACTAAATCACATGTTATTTTGATAGAAATTCTCAATTTTACTCTAGAGATTGGGGGTTTGATAGTTGTGCCCCCCAACTCTAAAGATTATCTCATGTCTTGAATCTCTTGCTTGCTTTTGGAACTAATAATGAGTGTGAAATTCACCCTTAGGAACTGATAGTTATGCCCTGGCTTTTGCTTTGTTCATGGAAGAAAAGAAGAGTGATTTTTTCTCAATTTTTTTCATTTCCTATTTTATACTCACATGATTTTATATTACTTTAAGAAGAAAGTCATTAATTTTATAAAAAATCCAATGCTTTAGTCATCATCTCTTAAGCTTAGTCTTTTTGTAATACAAGATCACAGTGCTAGGCCATATCTACAACTTGGGCTTAATGTCTCTTTTACATGACACCAAGTCATTACTTTTAGAAAAAATTCATGACACTAAAAAGTGGTTGCAACTTTGGAATGTACCTCAATCTTTTTGTAATACAAGATCACAGTGCTAGGCCATATCTACAACTTGGGCTTAATGTCTCTAATACACAAAGTCATTATGCTAGGAATGGTCATGGCTTTAACATTTTTCTTTCATATCCAACATATGGTCATGGCACTGAGAATGCCTATGACAATGTGAATGACCTCTCATATCATAATATAGTCATGACACGAGAAAATGTTTATGGTGCTAACATCGGTCTTTCTTGTTCATTATATAGCTATAGCACTAAAAGTGGCTATGATGTTGAGAATGCCTCTCATGCATGGTGTTAAGAAATAGTTGTAGTACAAAGAATGGCTTTTCATATGTTTCAAGTAGTCATGGAACTGGGAATGGTCATGACACTAGTATTAAATTTTCTCATATATCATATAATGGTGGTAGTACAAAGATATCAAAAAATTACAATTAGTCCAAATATAAAAGATGGCTAAACCGTCTCTTTGGGCATGAGTCATGATATTGAGAAATTATTGTACTCGAGTAATACCCTCTATAATAATTCATGTCTAAAATTTAAAATGCTAAATAATTGCTATAGTTTTGGCTTGAGTAGTTTTGACTCTATAGCTTTTTGTTACTAAAAGTCATATTTTTGTAAAAATATCATGGATCTGACTTGGGACTATTGATTAATGTTAAAGATAAAGTCATAGCACTAATAAGTAATCTTGAGTTTAGCATCAATGGTTTACTTAGTTATTATGATATGAAACTAATATCTCAGTCATTTAAATATTATGAGATAAGCATGACTATGAAATTGTGATAAAGTCCTAGCCACAAAGAATATATTGCATGTTTGGAAGGATTGTGCTAATGAGTTGGTAGAGTTATGACATACAAAGATTTTCATGACCTATTAGGTAGAGTTTCTACCGAGAATAGATGTCAAAACTATGTGATGCTATATAATCTACTCATCAGCTAAACACCTCTAAAAATTTATCAATTTCATGACTATTCATCACAATGAATCAAAACTTAAAAATTTTGAAATCAATCCATTAGTGTCCCATTCTTATACATATAGATCATCAAAAATCATTAAAATACTCAAGAATAATTGATAATTTATACTAAATAGGTACTGACAAAGCTAGTAGCATGAACATCATTATGACCATATTGTTATATGTTCTCTAAAAGTACTAGCTAATAAATAAAGATCCAAATAGTCAAAGCAATCATCAAAGAGAGTTTATAAATTACCTAAAAAAATTAGGAATTGCAGGATTACTAATTATTAGGTATATATGCATCTTCGATGGATGGTGATAGGTATATCAAAGACCCAACTAGAAAAGGATCATTTATGATATTGATTGCCTATGGATGATTATCTTAAATACAATGAGGTGACTGGAGATCCAATATCTTCTTACCCTTTCTCTAACAAACATATATTATATTACCACATGATAGAGGAAATATCATCATATATAAGAAGATAAACTAACCATAGAGTATAAGTATCTTTTTGAGACCTAATTTTATCTATTCAACTTAAATATTTAGTCAAATCACTAAAAATTGGTCAAAAGTCAATACTAATTCATGTGAGATCAATATATGGACTTACATCAACTTTATTAAATGTATGATCTCTATACTAATGGAATACAGTTAGCACACATAAATATGCCTAATGAGCTTTTGGTGTCATTGTGTAAAACAAATTTTGGCATCATCAGCAAGCTCACATCAAATTTTTGGCACTTTTACTGGAGATTTATTTTTTTTTATGAGTAACTTTGATTTGACCCAACTACTTGGGAGGAAAGTGGGTTTTATTTTTAGTTGATTAGATAGCTATTTTATTTTGTGTTTGTTTGTTTTTTATTTGTGTTTTGTAGCTATAAAATCATGTGAATAGAAGTTTTGGGATTGAGCCAATATCTCTTGATTCAAAAATTGAAAAAACTAAGAGACATAAGAGAGAGACTATGAAAAATAATAATAATGGACACAATCAAGGAGGTGTCAAACAAAATATCTAATAGCCTATTCCCCACTAAATATTTGGAGATTAAAGGTAACAAATATTGATGGACATCTACTATGTGATCCAGATGCAATCTATTCAAACAAACCATATTGAATTAAAGTCAAGTCTCATATTCTTGCTGCAGTAAAATCAATATATGTGATATATTTCAGAAGACCCAAATAGCCATATTGAGACATTTTTAGAGTTATGTGTTATGGTAAAGATGAATGAAGTTAGCTATGATACAATAAAATTGAGACTTGCATTTTCTTTGAGGGATAAGGTAAGATGCTCCTTTCATAAATTATCATGATGATCAATTAAGAGTTGTGATGAGTTGATTCAAGTATTTTTAAACAAATTCTTCCAACCTCAAATCATATAATAATTGAAAATAAAAAGTAGTCAATTCAAATAAGAATAATATGCGACTTTATATGATACTTGAGATTAATTTAAAGACATATGGAGGAGGTGCCCACAACACAAATTTGAGTTATGATTCTAAGCTCAAATATTCTACAATAAGCTGAATTATATGATGAGATGTATGGTAAATATAACCTTGGATAGCCCCATAATGATCAAACTACATGATGAAGCAAATTTTTTTGAGGAGTTTTCCAAAATAACAATCAAACTCTCAATGAAAGAGCAAATGAAAGAAATGGTTATCTTGCAATAGTAAGAGGTTAGGAATTTTGACCCAATTTATCTAATAGAGAAAATAAATGTGCTACATAATAGTATAACTAATAAAAACATCCCAACACACATTTATGTGAACATGAGAAATCATAAAAATCTTATCATGTTGGAACCAAGGAAATCTAAAGCTGGACTATGGTCCATTTAGTCAAACCATGGAAGTAACTTGATATGGTACAAAATGCAAGGAGCTTCTCTAATAACAATTACTATAAGATAGCATCCAAGTAATCATTTGAAGATTTTATTATTGTACTATTGATGAAGACAAAGAGAAGAAATAATGAGCAAGAAGATCAAATGGGATGGATGGAAATAAGATTAGATCACATGAATGCAACTATGAAAACAATTGAGATTCAAATTGGATAATTTATACTCATAATGGAGAAGAATATCAATATATTGCCTTGTGATACCAACATAAATCCCAAGCAATGAATTTAAATTATATTAAGAAGTGGAAAATAAGTAAAAAGTAGAAATTAAATACAAGAAAAATCAAGAATCTGATATAAAAAAGAATGATATCACAAATGATGTCACAACATCAGAAGTAATCACATCAAATGTCATGATAGCCAATGTTCTAACATCTAATGTCACAACAAAGATTGGTCTTACTACCCAATATATTCCATCTGAAGAAACTTATAAAAAAGTGGAAATGAAGGATGGGACACTAGTGAACTATCATAATAAACAAAAGATGTCGTGGAGAACAATGATTTTTCATCTTGTCCTCACTCTCTCCACCTCATTCTTTTCTTTCCACAATGATTCATAAAATGAATGCTAGATGAATAGTTTGAGAATTTATTTCCATTTTCAGAAAGCTAGAAATTAATATACTATTCATAGAAGTTCTATCTTAGATATCACACTACTTGAAGTTTATCAAAGATATAATGATTAGTAATATAAAGTTAAATTCTTATGGAATAGTAAGTATGACCTAGAAAAAGTGTAATAATTCAAAAAAAAAACTTTTGAGGAAACACAAAGATCTTAAAAGTTTTATCATTTAATACATTATTGGGAAGCATGCCCCCCAGAAAACCTTTATATGACTTGGAAGCAAGTGTGAACATGATGTTTTTTTCGATAGTAACGAGATTAAATTTAGAAGAATATATTACCCTAACTTCTTTTTTAAAAAAATGAATAATAGATCCATGAAATTTATGAAAGAGATAATTGAAGAAGTATTAGTCAAAATCAAAAAATTTATCTTTCTTGTAAATTTTATTGTGTTGGATATGAAAAAAAGACTCATATGCATTATTGATCTTATGAAGACCATTTTTGGAAACTAGATAGATATCGATTGATATAAAGGAGATAGAATTTAATCTTTCTGTGGTTGTCTAGTTGGAGAACATGTGAAATTCAACTTATATAAAAACATATAAATTTCAAACAATAGTGATAATTCAAATGAGAATCACCCTCGAGGGATGATAAGAAAGAGATATGAGTAGGAGACTTGGGAGTAGTCCTAACCCTACTAAAGAGCATTCAATTGGAGGCAGATAATAGAGAAATATAATAGAAGGAAGAGCTAATCATGGTGAAATATATATATATATATATTATATGATGTATTTGAGTACTTATATATATATATAATTAAATGGTGATATTATGGTGATATATATATGTATGTATATATGTATGTATGTATGTATGTATGTATGTGCTATTATATATGATGTATATGTGTGTATTTTTAATTATGTTCATAATTATATACATATATACATATACATATATACATATATACATATGTATATCTACATGTGATGTTATGTATCTGCATGCATGAATAAGTTTTATGTGTGTGTATTTATATCTCGAAAAACATAATGCATGCATATACATAACATCATATGTAGATATACATTTGCATATATGTATATATTGTATTTGTAAATATATTACATATATACACATATACATCATATATAATATCATATATATATATACACACACACACACACACATATGTATATCTAAATATGATGTTATGTATATGCATTCATAAGATTTTCAATATATATATATATACACACACACACATAATGTATTTATTAATTTATCTATTTATTTATATATGGTTTTGAAAATTGTGACACTTTTTTTAAACAATTCTTTTATTTTTATTATTTTTAAATATTAAGTTGATTATTTTTTAATAATTTTAAGAATATAATAGTTTTTATAATAGAAAATACACAAAAACTTATATAGTTGTAGGTTTGTGCATAATTTATTATAATATAATTTTTGGTTACTTAAATAATTATTTTAGTTTTAGTGTAAAAAAACCTAACTTTCCCATATTTATTTGTTGTGCCGTATGTTGGTGAGTTGAAACAATGCTGCCAAATTTTTGTATAAGTCGTACCAATTGTGGTCCCTATGCACTAATGACCTATCATAGTTTCTCTCATTCAAGTAAACATCATTATTAGAAAAAATATGTTAAGAGAGTTCAAAATGAAAATTTTTAAAAAAATCACTTAACTTTTCATATTTAAAAAAAGTACCTCAAAACTCAAAATATTTATATTTAGATACCCAAAAGATAAAAAGTATTATAAATGAGTTCACCCCACCCACTAAATATTTTCTGATTTGGCTTTACGCTTATGAGTTTGTCCCTCTAGGCTTCAAGCTCAAAAGGCACCTTGATGGTTCAAGGGTATGCCACACTTATAAATCGCTCAATGATCTCATGTGGGAGCAATGTGGGAACAACAGTTTACATCATACCCCCTATTATGAGTATCATGCTGATAACATATTATAAATTAGCACATCTCATCCATTAAATATTATCTTCTTTGGCCCAACTTCAAAAAGTTTGTACTAACTACTTCAAGCAGTTTAAATCCTTCGAGAATTTTTATGTATATATCATTGTCTTTGGATCCATATAAATATGTAGTAATAACATCTATTAGATGCATATCTAGTCCTTCAGATACTACTAAACTTATCAAAAATCAAAATGTGATTGTATCCATAATAGGAGAATATGTTTCCTCATAGTCAATGTCAGGACTTTGTGAGAAACATTGAGCTACTAATCATGTCTTATATCTTTTGAAATTATTATTCTCATTTCACTTTCATACAAATATCCATGTGTACCCAACAAACTTTAAACTTGTAGGTGTTTGGACTACATGTCAAAACACTTCTCATTTTATTAATAAATGTAATTCTACCTGCATAGTCTCTCTCCATTTTGGCTAATTATTTCTTTATCTACATTCATCTATATTTTGTGGTTCGGGATCATCATCATTTTGTATAATGTATAAGACCATTTGAAAAGTAAAGATGTTATCCACTACAAAATTATTATGGTCCTACTTTTTAACTTTGTGCACATAACTTATTTAAATCTCATAATTTTTAGATATTTTTGTCTCTTCTCATGATATTTTTTTTGTTTTACACCTCTTCGAGAGTTTGTTGTTCAATATGTGTCTCTACAAGAGTATTTTTCTTTTTTTTTGTTCTCCTATTTTGAGGAGTTGCATCTTTTGACCTAAATGGTCACCTACACTTGAAGCATATTTTAGATTATTTTTTTCTATCCTTTAGAGACCTCAATCTGTACTAGAGCCTTCACATCTGGGATATGTGACTTTGTCACTTTATTTATATTCATGAATGTATCTATAATTGATTTGCAAGATTTTGTAAATGAATGATTCTTTGAACTTCAAGTTCACATTGATTTGTATGATGATCAAAATGTGATAATATTGATGCATTCTAAGTAATTTTTCATTATTCTTTTAGAATTGACTTTTTATTTCCTAATAGTGGGAATACAGTTTCATTAAAATAACAATCTACAAATTTGACTTAAAAAATATCTTTTATTAATGGTTTCAAATATCTAATGATAGACGACAAATCAAAACCAACATAAATTCCAAGTCTAACTTGTGGAGCCATTTTGGTACATTGTGGGGGTGCAATTGGTACATAGACTACACAACCAAAAACTCATAAGTGAGAAATATTTGGTTGTTTACTGAGTACAAGTTGTGTAGAAAAGTATTCATCATAAGATGTTGATCTAATTCTTATTAGACTTGCAGCATGCATAACAGTATGTCCCCAAGTAGATGCTAGTAATTTGATTTTCATTAGCAATGATCTAGCTATTAATTGAAGACATTTAATTAAGGACTCTGCTAAACTATTTTGGGTATGAACATGAGCAACAAGATGATCAATCATCAATATCTATCCCAATTGACATACAATTATCATTGAGAGTTTTTAAAGTAAATTCACTAACATTATGAAGTCTTATTGTTTTGATTGAATAATCAGGGAAGTGTACTCTTAATTTGGTCGTTTGTGCAAGGAGCCTAGCAAAAACAACATTTTTTATGGAAAAATGACAGGCATATGACCATCTAGTAGAGGTATATATAAAGGCCATAAAATAATAAAAAGGTCTACATGGTGGATGAATAGGTTCACATATGTCCCCATGTATTCTTTCTAAAAAGACTAGTGATTCAGATATGATTTTATTTAATGATGGTCAAACTATTAACTTAATTACCTTATGAACAAGGATCACAAGAAAATTTATTGGGCAAAAGAATCTTTTGATTCTTTAATGGATGCCCATGTGATTATTCTATGATTTGTCATATCATTGAAGATCCATGATGACCTAGCATGTTATGCCAAAGAGTAAAAATATTTGGGTCATTGAATTTCTGATTCATTATAACATATGACTCGATTGGCTTTATGGTTGTATGATATAACTTAGAAATTAATGCTATGAGCTTTTCCACGATAATCTTTTTCCCACAAATTTTAGAGGTATTATATAAACATTTTTTATTACCTTAATTCATAGTTTTAATATGAAATTCATTTTTGTGGATATCTTTAAAACTAAGCAAATTTCTTGTTGATTTGCTAGAATATAATGCATAATTAATATGGAATCTAGTTTCATTTGGTAGCATTATATTTTCTATTCAAGAGCCTTCAATTAAATATGATGTACCAAAAATGGTACTTACATAGATATTTGTTGCAATTAAATTTTAAAAATATATTTTTTCTCAAAGGATTCTATGCATGGTTGCACAATCAGCAAGACATATATCACCATCATTCATCTTGAAATTTAATTATACACAAATTTAGATAAATATAAAAATATAAATAATAAGATGATGCTCTTATTAACTGATAATAAAATACATAATATTATTTAATATTTATATTATTATCTTCTACTAAACAATTGAAATTATAATTAGGACCTTCCAAATAAATCATATCAAAATAAGGTAGGTCCAACACATTTATATTAGCAAACTTAATTTCTATCCTTTTTTATTTTTCCTTTAATGATGCTTGATATAGATTTACCAAATATTTGGTCATATGATAGGTACAAGACTAGTCTCCTTCAATTCTGCATTATATAGCAAATCTATTTAGGAGCCTTGTATGGTTTTTTATGTGCACTTTCTCTATTTTCTTGTTTTATCTCACTATTATTCCACTTTTTGTGGTGAAATGAGTCTTTTCTTTTCAGGGGGTTAGAAAGATGATTATCATAGTGTTGGGAATTCTACCCTCGACCATGACTATGACTATGATCATGTCCACTCCTATGATTTTAGGATGAAATTGTATTCACTCTAGGGAATGGTTCAGATCTAGTTGGAGAGGACTCATGGTTTTTCATTAGTAGCTCATTATTTTGTTCAGCTACTAGATGACATGATATTAATTCTGAATATTTAATAAATTTATGCTATCTATATTGTTGTTGTAGGAGCATATTAGTGACGTGAAACATTGTAAATATTTTTTCGATCATATCTTTATCCATGATTTTTTTCTTTGCATAGCTTCAATATGAAGCTAATTTTAAATAGAGCGGAGTTATACTTGTGACCATTTTAAAATCATGCAACCTTAGGAGCATCTATTCATAATGAGCTTTAGGTAAAATCATAATTATTTGGTGGTCAAATCAATACTTCAAGTCATTCTTTAAGGTGAAAGGATCTTTTATAGTAAGATATTCATTTTTTAAATCCTCGTAATGATGTTACTTCAGGGAAATTAGTGCTTTTGTACAATCTTACTAGGACTCTTCAAAACTTCTTTTATAGTTTCTCCAAGATTCATGGATATCAGATGTATTTCAGTATTAGAATTCATCATAAATAATTTTTACTAGAAATATCAAGTGCCACAAACTCAAATTATGTGAGATTTGATATTTTAGAAAATTTTTAATAAATGAGGGAAAAAATAATGATAATGTAATTTTACCTAATCTAGAGCAAACTCGTGTATACATATGTACATATACAATATATATATATATATTTATTTATTTATTTATTTATGTATGTATGTATGCTATATATGTATATAGCAAACTCGTGTATGCTATACATGTATGCGTATCTAGAGCAAACTCGTGTATACATATATACATATACAATATATATATATATATATATAGTTTATATGTATAATATGTATGCATATACCATAGATATAATATATATAATATACACTTTATGCATAAAATACACACACACACACACACACACACAAATGTATTATATGTATGTATAAATACAATACATAGATATACAAATTGTATATGTATATAAGTATATATTATATGTACAATTTATAGATAGATATTGTATAAATACATGTGTATACATTTAGACAATATATATGTATATTGTATATACTAATATACTATATAAAATATATACTTATATATATTGATATATACAAATACAATCGAATATATAGATACGCATACATATATAGCATGTATATACATATATAATATACATGTATAGCATGTATATACATATATAATATACATGTATAGCATGTGTATGTATATAGTATATATATGTATATATAGACATGTATATAAAATACCTATATAGACTCTCATACATACAATATACACATATTTACTGTATATGTATCTACAATACATGTATAGATATATAACATACATTCAATATATACATATATATAGTATGTGTATATATATATTTTTATACATTATATAGCTATATACAATATGTATATCTATAATATATATAGTATATACATATATAAAGTATGTGGAGCTTATTAGGTATACAAATAATGATTGAGGCATATATATAGAAACATGAAAAAGCATGTCAATGTATGCATTTCATTTGGGTATTAGGACATATTGCAACTTTGTTATACTATCCAATTTTATTGGTTAGTTAGTATCTTAAAAGCTTGTTGGCAAGAATATCTCAAATATAAAATATCTACAAGTATATTGGTCATGCAAGTAATAAAAAGGAATCTCATTCAAATATCAATCATATAGAAATTATATCAGTAGTTCAGTCAACCAATAGTGAGACAACTATTCTAGTAGATGAGATAATTTAAAATTTTGGTAGAATATTAGATCCTAGGCTTTGTCTATTTTAATTTGTAATATTTAAATAGTTTGGTTCATATTGAGTTTAGATAGAAAAAAATATTGGATTATTATTAGAATGCTCCTTTTTCTTAATGGCATATAAGATGATTATCACCATTGAACTTGTCCCAATGATGCTCCCCTCATAGTTATTCCCTTAGTATTTTATCTTCGAGATAATAAATCATTCCTACTCAATGGTGATTCACAAGTTCATACATTTTAGGCAACTCTTAAACTTTTCTTGGTGGTTGTATCATATATATATTTTTATTCTCTAGCATTTGGTAACTTAAAGACTTTGAACTAATGTGGACTTAGTATTTATACTTTCAGCTTCATAAGTATCATACTTACCTAATTAACATATATATTTTCTCAAATCTTACTAGTGGGAATAATATGATGAAAGCAACTCAAAGAGTTGTCATCATCTCGTAAGTCACAACCACTTACAAATATATTATGAATTATTTATCATTATCTTTCATAGTAATGATGTGACTCATTCACTAAATGTGAAACTCTTATGAGAATATTTTATAAAATACACATATCAATTGAGGGTTGATACTTATAAGATATGTATAATGGATTGACATGTAAAATCATTTATACTTTCGACTTCATGAATGTCATACTCACAATGATTAAATTGCTACAATTTGAGTTTAGATGTATAGTTCGTTTGGCACATCACAATTATAAGTATTGTCACTTACTTTCGATCATATGTGTGAGTGTCCTAGTTTACCTATTATCGTTCACCATGACAACAAGTACAAACCCATCAATATTCAAATCCTAATTTTAGTTTTATATAATCACAAATTTCATCAATTTATATTATACAATATAAATTAAACATTGTATTTATAATTAAATATCCATACATCACATAAATCCAAAAAATGAACCATATACATTAAATCAAGAATATAGGATTCAAAACCCAATTTTTCATGTTATTTCAACTGAATTCTTGAAATCTTTCCTAGAAATGGAGGATTAAAAATAATGTCCCACAACTCAATTGTTTAGCCTTAATCTTGTATTCAATTCTTGCTTGTGGATCTACTAGGAAGTGTGAAAATCACTTCTATGATTTATGTTATGCCTAATCAAAGGTTAAGAATAAGAGAGGAGTTGGCTAATTTTCCTAATTTTTTTTCCTCACTTTGCCATGTATTTTATACTTAAGGTAATTTCCATGTAGAAAGTTATGGCTTTGGAATAATATCGTAACTTTGGCATTTGTTCTCTTGAGCTCTAGGTCATGGTGCTGGAAAGTGGTTATAATTTTTGAATATTTTTTAAACTTTATGTACCCCAAAAGTCACAACACTAAAAAGTGGTCATAACTTTTGCAATTAGCCTATATATTAAAGTTATGATGCTAGAATATGACCATGTCCATACTTCTTGTGAGGGAAAAAGTCGTGATCATAAAAATAACCCTAGCTCGAGTAAAATTCTCTTTAACTCTTGCTAGCCACGAATCGTGACATTGGGAAATGGCTATGGGTATCACTACAAGAAAAATCCCATATAGCTAGGACAATTCCCTAGCTATATGAAAAATTTTCGTCGCTAAATAGTAACTAGCGACGGAATACCAACGGATTGTGTACCTTTCTAAAGTACTTCTTGCTAAATTTTAGCTACGTAATTTTCCCTAGCTAAAAAATTAGCGACGGAAAATTCCCTTGATAAAAAAAATTATGTGGCTAAAATAGCAAGATAAAGAAATATTCCGTCGCTAAACAAAAATAACGACCACTGAATCCCTAGCTAAAGTCCCTAGCATTAGAAAATTAGCTACGGAATATCCGTCGCTAATTTTAATATTTCCCTAGCAAAAATAGCTAGGGAAATTTCCTTCTTTAAATTAGTGAGGGATTTTTCCCTCGCAAATTTAGCTAGAAAATTTTCCCTAGCTATTTTAATTTCAAAAATATTTACAGAATTTAAAAAATTTTAAAATTTTTTAATTAAATAATTTATTATTTTTAAATTATATTGAATAAAAATTGAAACTATAAATAATTTATAATAAACAAAAAAATAAAATCATTTTATATCTTATTCAAATTCAATATTTTACATAATTGAATCAAAAAAATAACAAACTTTTATTTTTATTAATCAATGTATCTACTGATAGTGCATAAAGTATAATATATTCATTCATTAATGTTGCATTCTCTCCTTCTGCTCCTCTGATCATTATTTTTCTATTACGACAAAGCTGTCCAAGTCATGACACGTAATATCTAGTGAAAAATCTCATCACTTATAGAAGCTTTGTATGAGGAACAATACGGTATCATATCTGTAAGAAAATTAAACCACTCTGTCAAAAAAAAAAGTTATGTTTTGATACATATATAATCATGCAGTATATATGTAAATATATACTAGCAATTCACTCATACATATATTACTACAATATATGTACGTATAAACAACAATATTAAGTGTACATATAAACTAAGCACAAATATACTCGGTATATATGTACATAAAATACTACAGTATTATATGTACGTATATACTGACTTTATTTGTACGTATGTACCTCATTTCGTGCTATTGCTGCTGCTCATGTTGCCGCTGCTGCCATTGCTGCTGTCACTATCGCTCATGCCACTGTCATTGTCGCTCCTGCCGCTGATGACATTGCCATTACCACTATTACTGTTGCTGCTGCCGCCGCCACCTCTGCCGCCGCCACCTCTGCCGCCGCCATTGCCACCACAGCCGCCACCACCGTTGCCACCGCCGCCGCCGGCCCCCGCTACAGTGGTTGCGGTGGCTGCCACCTCTGTCGATGCTGCTGATGCTGCCGCTGCCGTTGATGGTGCCACTACTACCTCCACGCTGCCACCTCTACCGCTGCTTCCAGTGTAGCCACTGCTACCGTCGCTACCACGGTTGCTTCCAGTGCAGCAGCTGCTGTAGCCGCTGCCTCCAATGTCGTCACTCCCACCGCTGCTGCCATAGCTATTGCCCCCGCTGCTACCGCCACCACCACTACCGTCGTTGCCGCTTACGCTACCGTCGCTACCGCCGCTATCACTGATACTGCTGCTGATAATAGGTTTTTACATACCTATAATAAGCTAAAACTCTACCCAAAAAATTTAGAGACACACAAACATTTTAACAGATATATAAAAACAATTATTATAGACATGAACAAATAAAAATTAAAGTTGATTGTCATACAACCTTAAACTAAAATTTAATTAAATAATTTAATATATTTATATTAAATTTAATATAAAATACTATAAATGAAAATTTTAAATTAAACAAAAAAAATTCATTTAATAACTTATTCTAATACAATATTTTAAATAACTAAAAAAATTATATTACATCTTAGTTATCAATGTATCTACCGACTATGCATAAAGTATAATGTATCAATGCATTGACATTACTTTCTCTCCCTCTGCTCCTCCGATCACTAACTTTCCACTACGAAAATGCTAACAGAGTCACAGTGCTTCACGTCTGTTAAAAAATCCCTTCACTTATGCAAGCTTCATATGGGAAACAATGCGGTACCATATCTGTAAAAATTTAAACCACTAAATAAATTTAAAATAAATTAAAAAAACTATATGTACATATATACTAGCATTGCACTCGTAGATATGTTACTACAATATTTATACATATAAATTATAGTATTATGCGTTCATATATACCGAGTACATATATACTCAGTATATATGTACATAAACTAATGCAGAATTATATGTATGTATATACTGACTATATACATATGTATACCACATTTGTTGCCGTTCCTACTGCTCTCGCTGTCGCTGCCGCCCATGCCTCTACAGCCGCTGCCACTGCCACTACAGCTACTGTCGGTGCTACCATCGCTGCCGGTGCTGCCACCGATGCGGCTGCTGCCGGTGCTGCCTCCCCTCTGCCACTGCCATTGCTGCCGCTGATGCCGACGCCACCACTAATGTCGCCGCTGCCTCCGCCGATGCCACCGCTGCCATGGCTACCGACGCCACCGTTGCTGCTGTCGCCGCTGCTGTGGCTACCGCTATTGATAATAGGCTTTTACATACCTATAATAAGCTAAAACTCAACCCAAAAAATTCGGAGAAATACAAACATATTCATAGATATATAAAAATAGTTGATATAGACTTGAAAAAACACAAATTAAAATTGATTGTCATACATTTTAAACAAAAATTTAATTAAATAATTTAATATTTTAAATTAAATTTTATAAACATAGAAACTATAAATGAAACTTTTAAATTAAACAAAAAAAATTCATTTAATAACTTATTCTAATAATTTATTTTAAATAACTAAAACAAAAAAATAACAAAATATATATTACATCTTATTAATCAATGTACCCATCGACGGTGCATAAAATATAATCAATTCATGCATTGACATTGCTTTCTCTCCCTATGCTCCTCCGTTCACCAACTTTCTACTGCAAAAAAGTTGTCCAAGTCACAATTCGTCATGTTTGTTAAAAAATTCCTTCACTTATATGAGTTTCGTATGGGAAACAATGCGGTATCATATCTGTAAGAAATTCAAACCACTCAATCAAATCAAAATTAATAAAAAAAATTATGTTTTGATAAATATATATTACTACAGTAAATATGTACATATATACTAGCATTTCGCTCGTACATATATTACTATAGTATATGTACATATAAACTGCAGTAATATGCGTACATATATACTGAGTACATAAACACTTAGTATATATGTACATAAAATACTGTAGTATTATATGTACGTAAATACTGACTATATACATACGTATATACCATATTTGTTCCTGTTGTTGTTGCTCCTGCCATCGCTACCGCTACCCCTGCCGCTGCTGCTGTCGTTGTTGCTGCCGCTGCTACTGTCGCTGTTGCTACCGCTGCTGATGGTGCTGACGGTGCTGCCGTTGCTGCCGCTGCTACTACCGCTGCAGACGGTGCTGCCGCTGCTACTGACGGTGCTGCCATAGCTGCCACCTCTACCACTCTGCCGGTGTGGCCGGTGCTGCAGGTTCTGCCGTCGCTTTTGCCTCTGCCGCTACTGCCTGTTGCCGCCACTACCGGTGCTGCCGCCGTTGCCATTGCTATTGGTGCCTCCACTGCCGCTGCTGCCAAAATAAAATCCAACATTATTTATGTTTTTATATAAAATTATATTCAATATAAAATGCACCTTACTTTATATATCACATTTTAGGAAAATCTTGCGATGTAGGCACTTTAAAAAATACACTGGAATTTTAAAAATAAAGAATAAAATTAAAGATAAGAATAAAACTTAATCTTTTGTGTGGACTCGTATTAGGTCTCATCTCACTGGGCAATAAATCTCAAAAAGAACATCATTAAAACAGACATAAAAAATTCAAGTTTAATAAAAACTATAATAATTCATATTTAAAAGTTAATACATGATATTTTATTTTTGGCCTAGAACAATTATTTTCATCATAGGTTGTATACAAAAGCACGCAAAGCCAAGATTATTAAATATGCAACAAAACATAAACGTCACCTTACTAAATCTAATAAAAATGCAAAATAAAATATATTTGTGCAAAAAAATACAAAAATAACTAATCTTTATGAAAATATATAAGGACCTACAATATTAGTATGATGATAACGACCATACCTAGCACATGAGGTTCCTACTTGACATAGGATCTAAAAGAGTTTGATATCTTGAACTCAAGGCCTATTATCTTTGGAGAAAGATATTTACCATCACACCAAGTCACAACTTGTAATATAAGGACAAATGATATTTACTTGTATTGTAACTACAATATAAGAGAAATCCAAGCCTATAAATAAAAAATAAAAGACTACGAGCAGCTCATACAGGTTAGGTGATTCCATAGAATGAAAATCAATTGAATTTGCTACAGATTTCCATGCAGATCCGGACACGGCTTTGGCTCTTTCAAACTTGAGTTTCAATACTGCCTTCTTACACTCTTCAAACTTCTAGGCAGCATCTCGATCAGTTGGGCAAATTTTTTTAACCTGATTCATGTTCAACATAGAAGTTATGATGAAAGAGACTCATGGTGTTCATGATCATCAAATATGTTGATTGAAACAGCTTCAAACATGGTATTGATTAAAGATGAATGAAGTTTGTGAACCAAGCTTATTGATATGATTGGAACCTGCTAAAAGTCCTTCAATGCTTCTTCGTGATTCCCCATGGCAAGATATGCAGCACCTCATCTGTAATAACCCTGTAATTTCAGACAAATGTTAGGAGGAAGAAGAAGAAAAGTATACACAGCAGACTCATGATTCATTATGTGCCTTGGAATAGTAAGGATCACAATTGATAGCCTTGGAAACATCCTCTACAGCACACCCATTTTCTTCTAGTTTGGCATGGGCAATTTCATGAATGGCCCAATACACAACATTCTGATCATGTAAATTGATAGCTTGTGTGTATAGTTCTATAGCACGAGCAAACATGTTAGCTGAAAAAAAAGATGACAAACATACTTATCATTGTCAATATTGATCAAAATGACAAATCAAGCTAAGATTAAAATTGATGAGACTATATGATTAGCCAACATAAAAATAAGTGTAAGCAATAGCAGCCTTACATACAAATTATATTAGATCTTACTTCTAATGAAATGATAATCAATTTCAATATGCTTATGTTCTCATTATTTATCAAATTTGAATGCTTAGTTATTTGATTATCACAGTCAAACATAGAAACTTTATCTATTTGATGCAATATATGAATATCAACTCTCATATAACAATGACTATGACTAAGCATTCCGCCTATATATTCTCAATTTAAAATTGATATCTATCTCAATTCCTTGAAAAAAATTTTCTAGGCATCAACATGACTCAGATGGGAACGTGCCGCATGAATTATGGTAGGCATGAAATTTTGTTTGATGAAATTCTCTGATAAATATATGGAATGGAATTATTAAATTATCATACATCTTCTAATTCATAAAATAATAATAAAATTCAATTTTTTATTTACTAGTAATAGTAAAAACCCAATTTTTACTTCCAGAAGATGAACACATGAGCTCAATTAAACACGAACTCAAGATATTAACAACTTGACTCGAGCTCAATTGAACTCGAACTCGACTCATATCATTAGCGGCCCTAATTATTAGTATGAATTACTACTACAAAATAATAAATTATTATACGTACTATGTTATATATGGGTGATAATGTTAATAACACAAAAGAAACAAACATATTGATGACGATGATACTCATCCTATTAAAACAATATTCATTAACTAAAAAAAGCACACCCATGATTGTTATTTATTGATATTCTAAATCAATGAAAAAAAAAATGTATCATGTCATCACCAAATTAACATCATAGATAGAAAAAAAATACCAAATAATTATGATCATAGTTGTTAAAAGCTTGTGATACAAGAAATGATACAATAATACAACATATATTTGTTAATAAAAATTAATAGGTTTCACAATTTATATCTTTTTTTAAAACATATCTTACAATACAAATACCAAACATGATATGACATGTGATACTATGATATAACAATACATACATTCTCAACTATTTTATATAATTAAAAAAAATCAAATTAATTTTTCATGTTAAAGAATTTATTATATTAATTATTCAAACACACAGAAGAATTAAAAAATAATCATAAAAAAATGCAAAATAATCTTATACAAAATGTTACATTTTTATTATCATATACAATAATTCATACTTTTAATATACATTTATACAAATATATTTTTTTACATATTTTTTACAACATGAAAAAACTTATGTTACATGATACGATATAATACATAATACAGAAAAATAGAAAAATGATATACGATATATTTTATGAGCTAACAACTATGATTATAATGTAGGGAAAAAAATATGGACAAGAAAAGCAACATATATACATCATACACACACACACACACACACACACACACAACTTGCATAGTATTTGAGATGAGAATGTAAGGGCTAGTGAATAAAACTAACAAAAAGAAAAAGCAAAGCATCAACGTGAGCATGTTAGGATTGAGTTTCTGAAGATAATGAAAGTTGGCTAAGGGAGACTAGAGTGAAGCTAAGAAATAACAACATAAAAGAAATAGCTTAGTTAGCCATCTGTAAACATGATTTCTCTAATGAAAAAAAAAAGCATAGATAAAAGAGAAATACATAAGCCGCTAATTCGATCATGATTATGGTTGAGTTTCATAGTAATTAATGCCCAAATAATAAACATGCCCAAGTGCATTGAGATAGAATTACTAAGAAAAGTCTTCAATAATCAACCTAGTGAAAAGCTATCCTTTTTCTTTATTATTAAGATAAGGCATTAGCCGTAAATATCCTATGATATCTATATTCATATCTTCCCTTGAATAAGAAAATTATGATATGCCACTTTACCTTTTATCGTTTAAAAAAAGTCATCTTCCCTCATTTTTAACACTGTGGTAGACTAGTCGGACCCCAATGAGATAGAATTCTTAAGGATGTCTTGCTTTCCATGCCATGTGCTTTCTCCAATGCCATATATGGGGCTGCCCTATATTATACAACCAATCGCATTCCTAAACAAGCTAATTAAGAGAAGTAAAAGTTGTTCGTAGATAAAACTGGTTCAAATGAGAAGGGTGACAATAATTGCATGCAATTCTTGCTAGGGTGCTCATAGATATTAAGAGCTCTATGATCTTAAGTAGAATATTTGTTTGTTTATGTTAAGTGGTGTGATGCTGAAAGCTCAATCTATTTATTTTGAACGTAGGACATCCTTAAGAATGCCCTAACTATTTATTTGCAAGGGCAGTGAGCAATCGAGAACAAGAATGATAGATGTAACATTGATCCAACGGTTGAGCCTAATGTGATAGAGACGAATAAGCTCATTTCCTTGAAAGGTTGTTTAACTAGTTGAAATAACACAGAGAGTTGCCCCACATATTTATTTTTATAGTTGAATGTCAAATGAAAGATGCAAGATGACAAATAAAAAAAATAGAATTGAAGAGGAACTAGAAGCTTTAAGCGCTAGGCTTGACCAATTACCTTTTCTCTTTGAAAACATAGGTGGAGGGTGGGTAAGGATATAAAATTTGTTTACCCGATTTGACTATTCCGATGTTACAAAATCTTCTTCTTCAAATGAGCTTTAAAGGGAACTTAGAATACTTCGTATATTGTATTTTGCACCACACACACACCCACCCACCCACCCATATATATAACATATGGGCTGGCTGGCCTTTTGTTTTGAAGAATGAAAGCTTAGTTAGGATAACGAAGACAAAGCCTTCCAACATAAGTTATTAAAACATTATTTGATATTACCATCAACAACAAAACGTGGCTTTTCACGCCAGGGCACCTAGGGCTCTTTTAATTAATTGGCCTTGTATATAGTATCTCAACATATATAAGAGAAAGATTGATCAAAAACATATCTACAAAGCCTTTGTATATATGCTATTATTAAATGTGAATACTATTTTAAGAAGAATACTAAAATAGCCCTACAATGCAAACTTTCCACCTAAGGACCAAGTCCATCACATCATACCACCAACCTCCAATCTATATTATGAAATAACTATTTATATTTAGAATGAATTTATTATTGTGATTACAATTATTGGACTATTTTAGGTTAATTGTCATTGAATAAAAGTTGGTGAGAGAAGTCATGATGAAAAATACTATGAAAAATCAAGATCTTTTAACAATGTCATTATTATGCAAAATCAAGACCTTTTTATATTGTCCTAAGCCATGGTAAATCAAAACTCTCGTCAATGTGTACAATTAGGTGAGGTAATCTTCTTCACGATACACCCACGGAATTATCATAATTATTTCAGCACCATAAATAACTAAAGTAAAAATCAATGAGATTATTAGAGTAGCATTATCTAGTAAATAACACTTCAAATGACATGATAGATTTCACTCAAAATGCAAACATAATTAATGGTCATCAAAACTAATATGATTGTGTTTTAACTCCTTGTTGATTTTTTTCTAGTAAAAATCTTCTACTAAATAAAACATTCAATTAGTAATGGGTGTAACAAAGTTCAATTGGATAACTTTCAAACAAGATCCAAAGCCGTGTTAATAGTAATTCACATATTATGGTTATTTAAAGCATCTACTCCTTGAATTGGAGCATAAAAAATGTCAGCACCAGACGATGATATTCATATGGTGTTTATTTACATTGGGTAATTAGGTAACATAAAATCAACTATGGGTAGCATTAGGCATGATAACAAACCCTACGGGTTTGGGCTCATACTTTTAAGTAGGTAGACATCAAATACACAAGTTCTTGTTGTAGAATAGCATTAGCTAAATAAACAAAATCAATCAACATAAATGATAATAAATTATTAGAAGAATATGAAAAACTATATAAATACATATAATAACTATTTAAAATAAAAAAGGAAAAATTATTAAAATGTAGAGAGATGTTTAATCGCTAGTTTTCTTTATGCAATTTTACTGAAATAGGATGAATGCTTTTATTAAAATGCAACTTTCGATAAGAACCTAGCTTTTTGATTGGGGCGAAATGACAAATTTGATCATTTTAATTATTAATTATCTTTGTTTAATTTTTTTTTTTTTTTGCTTAAATTTGTTAAAGGTGTGATCCATTATTTTATAAGGAATGAATATTAAAATGAGATATTTGATTTTCTTTGAGAAATGCATAATTAATTTTTCTAAAGTATATTAGAAATCCATGAATTAATGAAAAATAAAATAAATTCTGTTTTGGTGCACTATTTAAAGTTAAATTAAAGCAATATATATATATATATAATGTGCGTGTGTGTGTGTATAAGCATATATATATATATATATATATATGCATCTATAAATAAATAAATATAAACAAGTATACACACACACACACATACATATAAACTTGTACATATAGATATATGTATATATATAATTATTATATAACATCTATATATACAAATGTATATATATAACATATGTTGATATATATATATATATAAAGTATATAATTAATATATATATACATATAACTTATATTATATATATATGTAACATATGCATATATATATATATATGTATGTATGTATGTATAATGTGTGTGTGTGTGTGTGTGTGTGTGTGTGTGTGTGTGTGTGTGTGTGTGTGTGTGTGTGTGTATTAATGAATATATACATATCTATATATATAATGCTTATATATAACATATGTTTATAAATATTTATTTATATATATAATCATATGCGTTATATTTATCAAATTCAAAGACCATAATAAGAATTTTTTATATGTTTACTTTTTTAAAGCTTTATTGAGACTTGCAATCACTTAAGGTTTTCCATCATCTTCTTATCTCACTTCAATGTTTATAGTGATTCAATTTTTTTGGCTTGTTCTTTTACTTTAGCCACTTGAATACTAAATATCCATAGTTTATAAGAGTTTAAAACATGTTTGTTTTTTTATGGTGATATTTTTGGTATGTTTTAGACCATTATTTGAGCTTATAATAGGTTGAAAGTACAATCAAAACTATAAAGAATTAAAATCATTATAAAAATGAAGTTTTAAATACTTGCATAAATTCGTTAAATATCACAAACTTAGTTTATACAATAAGCCGAATGAATTACTCATTGAATATATCTTGTCCCATGAAATTCAAAAGGACTTACGAACTTTTAGAGTTTGCATCTATGGGAAGATAACTTCCAGTTATTGGAGTTGAGAGTTTTTAATTTATACCAAATACTAAAAGCAATCCAATTATCTAATCCTCCCTCTATTTTTTGAGCCCCTAGATTTTTCTTTTTAGTCAATTGATTGTCAATAAGAATTATAATAGTATTATAAAATAAAAGAAAAAACTTGTATTGCTATTTTTTTTTTCATTTATTGGATTTGAGTTTCTGTTCATGAATAATGTTTTTGTGTTTTTGTTCGTAAGCTTTCTTCTTCTCGTCTTTCTTGTATGTTTCTTGTATGTTTTTGTTCGTAAGTTTTCATAATGATTTATAAGTCTTCATTTGTGCTTCTATTCATTTTTGACTTCTAATAATTATTCTTTAATATGTCTTTGTACTTCTGTAAGAATATCATTAGTTTTTTATTTTTCTCTATAACTCATTTTTGAAAAAATTTCTATAACTACTCCTTTTGTTTTAATTATATCCAGGCATCCCAAACACAGACACTCACTCACTCATGTATATATATGTGTGTGTATGTGTGTGCATAAATATGTACATACACATTTATTTACATATATTATACATACAAACATACATATGTATGTATATATTTATATATAAAAATATATTCACATATATCTAACACACACACACACACACACATATTTATATATATCAACAATTTCATTTTGTTAGAAATAAGAAATTATCAAAATCACACAAAAACTAATTTACATAAAGTTGTGACAAATTTTTGAAAAAAAAATTATAAAAAATAATTCATTTCACAATTCTTTTCCAATTTCACGCTAGTCTCAATTTTCAAATTTTGGAGCTATATTTTCACATGAAAACATATAAATTCTTAGTTTTAAATATATACAATTTTAAACTCACTTCTTGTTTAATTTTCGACAATTTGTTTATTTAGCAGTTAGCATGAAATACAACATTTATTACTTCTTTAAGTACAAGGATATAATATTAAATATACTTTCACCCATATATTATTCTTTTTTTGGAAATCTTATTTACATATTCATTAAGATGATATTTTGCAAATGAATAAATATAAAAGTGTAGGAGTTAGGAGTGCGTATGTATTGTAGGTATATTATACATATCTTAGGTTGTCATGTGAGGAATTATAAATTTCTAAAAAATATTAAAACTGGTTAGAAGAGAAAGATGTGTGTGTGTGTGTGTGTGTGTGTGTGTAAAGGAAGATGCCATTTTAGCAAACAATGGAGTTCTAGTAAAATAAATTTTATGTTTAATTTTGAACTCTTAAGTATAAGGAGGTATTTAGAACTCATAATCCTATATATTGGTTTCTTGAAAAAAAGAGGGATAAATAGTTAATGGATAATAACATTCTTATCCATATAGTTGGCATTTGAATTTTGTGTTTAAAGGTAAATGGAATGAGATGCATTCTAAATAATTATACATTTTGTGTTTAATTTTTTCATGAAAACACTCGCTCATTCCATATCTAACTTCACTTATCTTCCAACAATTGTAACTAAACACACATAAGTTGAGTCATACTATATGTGGTCACCATCTAATAAAAGTCTAGCATTACTTGAGAATAATAATATTCTTTGTAAGTCATCAAGGATTCCAAGAAAAACTTCCTACCCAAATCAATCAATTCAAATGTTTGAAGTTTGTCAGTAAATTTCTTCCTTTGCTAATTGAGATAGTGTGTCGATCTACATAATAGTTGGGATTTAAATTCTTACTAGTTTGGATTCCCTATAGGGAAAGATTTCATTGGGGATTCAAACATGGTGAGAAAGTGAATTTGTAGTATTGAATAATGATTTTTAGCCAAGATTAGGTGATTTAGTCACCTTGGTGAATATTGTATTTTGACATGTAGCATGAAATTTTCTTACAGCATAACATGGCAGACTCACATACATATGTAGCGTGATGCTATTGTTAGTGGGGATGCTGAATTGAAAGATTCATCATAGGAAATAATGTCATCTTCAAGTTTGTGGCATCTTTTATTTGGGATTTACCTCATTATTATAACCATGGTGATAAGGATTCAACATAGAGCATAAAGTGTCTAATTTCACAAAGGCTCCTGATTTTTGTGAGATGATGCGAGAAGAAATAAAAAAGAAAAATATCTAAGTTGTTCGCAATACATTGTAAAAAATTGATATAATATAATCTTCAAGAAAATTTCTATTGATTTTTGGAGTATCTTACAAAATTTTTTAGTAAGATAGATTTCTAAAATATTCTTTTTATTTTTGCAAAAAAAAATTATGAAAATATATTGAAACATTGCAACATGCCCAAAAGCCTCTTCCTTCATTTTTCCAAGACAAATGTGAAATTTGCCAAAGTCATGTTAAATTCACCCCAACTCCAACATCACCAAAGTCAAATTAAATGACAATATAATAATATTAAATGCATAAAATTGTCTCTCATCCAAATAATTTATATGAAAATACTTCAAAACTTTGTTTTTCCTATTTTCCCTTTAAATTTTTTAAATTTTTTTATTTTTTTTTTGTTTCCCTTGCTACCATTTTTTTCTTCTTTTCTTTAAAATTAAGTGAAACAAAAGAAAACAAAAAAGGGATGGACTCATAGCCATAAAAATATAAATTCAATAAATATAATATCAATTATTTTTGGGTGGATTGTATAACTTTGTTACTCCACCTAATTTAATCGGTTTAGCGGCATCCTAAAAGCTCATTAAGCAGAGTAGTTCATGAATTGAGATTAGTAAATGTATGAGTCATACAAGTAATAAAATAAACTTTAATCCAAATATCAATCTCATAAAAATTGTATTAGTAGTTTGGCTATTCAACAAAAGACACCTCATTTTCAATATAATAGATACTCATATTGTTAAATAATCTTAATTAAGTCTAAGGTTTAATAATTTAATTTATGTGATGTTATTAAGTCATTTGACATATATTATTTTGGACATAGAATGAAGGTTGGGTGTTATGTAATGACCCATTATCCTAATGGAATACAAGGTGGTTGTCTTCATTGAGCCATTCATAATGGTTATTTCCTCATAGTTGCCCCCTCGTTGTGTCACCACTGAGACAAGAATTCATCATTACTTGAGGATCAGTCACAATCACATACTTTTTATGCAGCTTCATCAATTGCCCTTGATGGTTGCTTCAATTTGTATATTATTATTTACTAGCCTTTATTGTCATAAAAATCAATTATTAGCATGATTTGTAAGCATTTGTACTTTTGACATTATGAGCACCATACTCATATAAATTAACATGCTTTCTTTGAGTTTCATAGGTAGAAACCAAATGAGTAAACGGAACTCACAGGGGCTGTTACCAACTTGCAAGTCACTACACACTTATGCATGTCTCAAATATAACTTGTCACCATCCTCCTCAGTAACAATGCAATTCTCATACTAAAGGTAAACCACTTGGGAGAGTGTTCTTTATAATGTCTACCCCAATCAAGAATCAGTCCCTCTATGATGTGTATAATGGATTGATATGTAAAATCATTCTCATTTTTATCTTCTTAAATACCATATTCGTGATGATAAACAAACCCAAGTTTTGGGGTTTGATGTATAGGTTTATCTCATACATCACAATGAGAATGACTATTATCGGCTTCTTGTCATATGTAAGATTGAGTCTCGTGGTTTACCTAGAGGTGTCAACTGGGCCGGGCCGGCCCGGGCCTGCACGAGGCACGGCACGGTTCGGCCATGCCTGGGCCGGCCTGGCACGTTAAAAAACCATGCCCGGGTCCATGCCGTGCCCGGGTTAGGCACGAGCCGTGCCGTGCCTGGCCCGGCATGGCTCGGCCCCTAGCACGGCACGCCGACACGGGTTCTTCCCGTGCCGGTTTCACGCGGCGATGCTTGGGCGTGTCCCGGCCCCTCCCGAAAAAAGACCGCAGGTCGGGTCTGATTGGACCCGTCCCGCGGTGCCGTCCCAATCCCAACGGGAAAAAAAAATATTCAATTAATATTAATTTTCAGTCATTGGATTCGCCTCCAACGGCTAGGGGGCAGAATCCGACGGTCCTCGTGATTCTGCCCCCTAAATAATTATTAAAAATTCAAAAAAAATATAAAAAATATATCTTTTTTATAAAAAATTAATATCTTTAATCTATAAATTCTACCCTCCTCCCTATAACATTTATATTTTTAAAAAACATATATCCTCTCAAATCTTTCTCTTTCTCTCACATAAATCATGCTTCTCTCTCTAGGGCCTCGGGATTTTGATTTCGACTTGGATTTTCGTGAAACTCGACTTGAGTTTTGAACATTAGAGCTTGCTGCGGTGCACCGTGCATGTGACCGACCTCACTGCTTTTACCGGGTAATTTATTTTACGCTTTTTTTACTCTCTCTCTATAGTTTCTCTCTCTAGAAAAAAATTAGGAAAAAATAAAAAACATAAAAAATGACAAATACACTTGACACGTATTTAAATTTGGAAAATGAAAATATTACACAGAGGTCTGAGGCTGCCGAAACTTTGGTTTCTCTAGTCGTCTCAACCCAAAGTTCTAAAAAACAAAAAACTAGGACTTCTGTAGTTTGGACTCATTTTAAAATCATAACACAAAAAAATATTAGGAGTAATGAACAAGAAATGGCACAGTGCAAATATTGTATGGGACTATTAACATGCAAGAGTTCATTTGAGACTGGACACCTTAAGAGGCATGCCGAATTATGCACCAAAAAACATGGACCCTTAGATCCTAGGCAAACCCAACTTGGCACTACATTTTTTGAGACTGGATCGAGTTCAGTCTCAAAGTTTACTCCCTTCATATACTTCAGCGAGTTGGGTAGGGAAGGCATGGCCAGGCTCATCACATTGATGGGTCTTCCGATCAGATTTTCGGAAGATCAAAGGGTAGTGCGCATCATGTAGACTTATTTTCAGCCTTCCTATTGTAGGATTCCTAGGTCCACATCTAGGAATGACATACTAAAGATATATAAGTTAGAAAAACAAAAAATAATTAAGGAATTTATGGCATATAGTGGAGTGGTGTTCGTGACGTCCGATATATGGACAAGTCACGATGATTCTTCTTATGCATGTCTCACGAGACACTATGTAGATTCTAACTGGACAATCAATAAAAAAATTTTAGGATTCACTGAGATTCTTCATCCTCATGATGGCCCGGCCATTTTTGAGTGTATGATGAAAATTTTTAGGGAAGATAAAATTCAAAATAAAATTTTTAGTGTCACATTCGATAATACTTCTAATAATGGAGTAGCGATCAATATGTTTGTTAGGAATATTAGAGACGCACCATTAGGAGAGATCCTTCATGTCAAATGCATGTGTCAGGTGATTAACCTGATTGTTCAAGCTGGTATGAAGGTGTGTTCCCCCGCGTTGGATAATATACACAATGCACTAAAATATATTTGCACTCCTCGCAGACAACAAGAGTTTGGTAGTCTTTGTTTGTCTGCGAATCTTAAGAAGAAGAAATTCCAATCGGATGTGAGACATCGTTGGAATTACACGTACCTGATGTTGAAATCATGTGTTGGATACGAACACATGATATCCGACTACGTCAATAGTAAGAGTGACGAACTTATTATTGACGACACTGACTGGGCTTCAGGAATTTCATAAATGAAATTCCTGAAGATATTTTATGACACGACGAACATGTGTTCGTCGGTTTATACGCCCACCACTTGCATTTCACTCCGGTGCATATGCAACATTAGTAGCATGTTTAGGAAGTATCGAGCTGACCCGATGCTTAGCCATATGGTTGCAGAGATGGAGACCAAGTACTTGAAGTACTGGTCTACCGTTCCATCTCTTTATTGCCTCGCTGCATGCATGGACTCTAGGGTTAAGGTGGAAGGCGTAGAAAATACCATGACTTTCATTTCCTCGTGCATGAACCTGGAAGAGCTACCTGAAGGGTTCATTCACGAGAAGTTGACTGACTTATTCACATACTATGATACTAGGTATGGTAGTGGTAGTAGTGAGACTGTGATTACGGACATTGATACCTTGTTCGGAGATGACGATTTTTCCATTCAACTAGCGAGGGGGAAACGTATGGGTGAACCATCACATAGGAGCAAGCTGTCTCGGTACTTAGATACCGATTACTGCTCAATCCTATCACATTCTGATACTAAGAATCTTGATTTATTACAGTGGTTGAAATCATATGAGTCCACCTTTCCCGTGCTATCTAGGATGGCACGGTATCTACTAACTCCTCCGGTGTCGAGCGTAGCATCGGAGTCTACTTTTTCTATTGTAGTGAACGTGATTTCGGATAGGAGATCGAGATTATATCCAGATATGGTTGAGGCCTTGGCTTGTTTGAAGGATTGGGAGGAATCAAGGGTTAGTATTCATGATCGTGATGGAGCTGGGACTGGGACAGGCACTGCATTCGCATCCACATCCACTATGATGGCGGAGGAGTTGATTGCCGATGATGATGATCCATATGATACTGATCTTGATGTTGCGGCTGATGATTCTCATGATATGCCGATTGACGATTGATGATGATATGTTATTTTTTATTTTTGATGTTTTTTATTGATTGTATTTGTATCCTTTGTTGGTACGTTGTGTTGAAATTGATATTTGTTTTGTTCGGACCTTCGGTTTCAAATGGATGATTGGTAATTTTTCATTTGTGTTGTTTAATTTTTTTTTAATTTTTATTTTTACTGACATAATGTATTGATTTATTTTTTTTACGATTTAAATTTTATTTTAAAAATTAATAACTTTAATATATAATTAATAAATATAATAAAAGTTAAACTAATTTGAATTTGATAAAAAAAAATTCTAAACTTTGTTTTTTTATTTAATTTTTATTTTTAACATTTTTAAAAATATTTATATTTAATACTGTACACTTAAGCATTACAATATCTAAAATTTTTTTAAAAAAAAAATTTCTGCCTTTCGGTTCTGCCTCTGCCCTTGCCCGTATGGCCAGGCCGGGCCCGAGCGGCCCCGGCACGGCCTGCCGTGCCTATGAGCCATGCCAGGCTCGGCTGTTTTTAAACCGTGCCGGGCCAGGCACGGTAGCATGACCGTGCCCTAAAAAAATGGGCCGGGCCGGCCCGGCCCGCCCGTTTGACACCTCTAGGTTTACCAATCATAGCTCGCCATAAAAACTTCACACAAACCCACAATTAATTAAAATCTTAATACATGTTTTATTTAGTCATCATCCATTAATATCTATAACATAAAATAAATCAAATCATATTGTATTAATAATCTAAAATAATTACATTACATAATTCAAATCACACAAACTCTAAATAATATTAATTTCATATAAATTATCAAAACTATCCATAAAGAATAGGAGTTTGAGAGTAATGCCACCCAACTCTAAATATTATTATAATTCGTGCATCTCTTGTTTACTTGTGGAATCTCTAGAGAGTATAAAATATTCGCTTAGGGTTTGTAGTAGTTATGATTTTGCTTGTTGCATGAGGGTGGAAGAAAAAAAATGGAGAGATCTCTTAAAAATTCTTTAACCTCCTCTTTTATAATAAAATAACTTTTCATACTCTAAGAGTAAGTCATGACTTTTAGTAGTGACTATAAATCTTTTTAATATCTTAATCTTTCTATAATATAAAGTTGTAGCTCTGTAATGACTATAATTTGAGCCTACTCTTTCTATAATTCAAAGTCATGACATTGTGAAATGGTAGCTACTTTATGCCTTCATCCATGTGTAGTCCATAGATGATTGTGATACTTTTATGATGTCATGGCTTTTTGCACTTGGATTATAAGTACAAGTCATGATTATGCATTCCTTAAAAGAAAATACTTATCACCTTGGAAATATTTATATTTGAGTAATGTCTTCTATAATATTGAGTAACCTAAAAGTCATGGCTTTGGCATAAGTATTTGTAGCTTTTTAATTTTATGTAGCTCAAAAGTCATGGTTTTGCAAATTTATTATTGCTTTGACTTGAAACTACTAAGCTATAGAAAGATAAAGGCATGGCTATGTTAAATTAGCTGTGATCTTGAGCATCAATGGGGTACTTGGTTGTTGTGATTGAGGATTAATATAGTGGTAATTAAAAGTTTCTAAGCTAGTATGGTTGTGATTCCATGATAATATCATAGTAATTGAGATTGTGTTGTATAATAGAAAAAATGTGCTAATGAGATAATAAAGTTATGAAGTATACAAATTTTTACTAACCATTTAGATAGAGTGTCAACTAAGAATATATGCCAAATTATTAGAAATATTTACTTCTTCATCTTTTGCTAAACACCTCCAAAAACTTATTAATTTCATGACTATTTATTAAAATTCTCCAAAACACCAAAAATCATGAAATCGATACATATTCGCCTCATTTCAATATCTATATATCATTATCAACAATCAAAATATACAAGAAAATTCAGTAAATTAAATACCAAACATAGGTCAAGGACATACAACTCTTTGTCTTGAATGAAACATTGCCGATAAGGTTTTAACCTATACAGATAAGATTTTATCTCCAAAATTTCATTATGACATATTTTTGCACCAAGTATAGATTAATTCATCTAGAATTATGTTTAACTAGGAAGAGATAAATATTTCTATCATACAACAAGATTTGATATCCTCTTTTGAATTCCTTTTATAACATCAATTGGACATGTTATTTTTTTAAAAAAAATTTGGCACCTTTTGCATTAAAATATGCATCTTCCAACTAATTAAGGTCAAAGAATTACTTAACCCACATTGACACATAGTCCATCTTTATTAAAATATATGTATGAATGAATACAACAAGGATGGCTTCCATAAGGTCTCTTCCCGAAATGCCACATACTTCCACCACCAAAATTTGGTAAAGTGATGTCATATGTCTCTTAAACAACTAAGGATTTGAAACGAGTCACAAGTTGTAAATCAAGTGTTGAGATATTCAATAATAGTAACCAATAAAATCCAGCTTGTAACACTTTTGAAGTGAGTATTGGGTTGCAAAATGGCCTCTACATGCATAAATATGGCAATGCAGCAAAATAACATATTTCTCCTCTTTGGGAACACCTACTAATTAACTTGATCTTCATGATATTTGAAAACAATAGTTTTTCCCAAAAATAATCATTGATATTCACTAAGAAGTTTTCCTTTATAGAACCATCTAGTTTTCTAGTAGATTCCTATTCATTAAATAATTTGTTATATAGGTATTCCAATGAAGTCTCACCCACACTCAAAAGATTATCTAGAAATTTTTGATTTATATGTGGGCTTGGATGAAAATATTTGGTTGTGATTCAACACAAATATGTTTTAAATTTAAATTTCAAGCTTCAATTTTATCATGGTCATTCATGTGATTATATTTTTCTTCCATTTTATATATAAGTATATGTAATAAGTTGTGTGTGTGTGTGTGTGTACACATATATACACCCACACACACACACACACACACACAAATTATATCCTAGTTTTATTAAGAAACTCTATTTATACTAATATTTAAACACATGGTCAAATATACACATGCATTTTAAATTTCATACCCTATTTCACTTATATATGTATACTTATAGAAATATATTATGGACAAAACACATTTTATTTTATCTTAATTTTGTGCCCAAACTACATGTACTTGAATATATATATATATATATATATAATTTTATTACTTGAAAACATAATTGTTTGTTATAAGCTTTAAAATTTTATAACATATACATAGGATTGGTTATGCATGTATATATAATTTTATATGTACGAGACTCGGGTTTGATGTGCATACATGCATATCAAGTAAAATGCATGTATGCATATTACTCAAGTTTGACCCACACACACACACACACACACACACAAGTGAGTAATTGTTAACACTTGTGATTATTTTTCAAACGTTATAAAATTTTGAGAGGAAATGTGAGATTTGGGTTTGATAAAAGTGAGTGCTTGTTAACACTTGTGATTTTTTATTTAAACTTAGTGTAAAGTTCTAGAGCATCTTCATGAATGTATCTTATTTTTGGTAAGCAACATAAAATTTATCTATTTGTTTATTTTGAAAATTAGTATCAGATAGAATGTCATAAAAAACTAACTTTGGGAGGCAACATTAGTAGAACATTAAAAAAAGAGCATCCCAAGTCGATAAGTTTAGTAGTGAAGACATTAGTTCTTGAAAAATACAAATTGAAGCTTATCTATATTAAAATAGTAGTGCAAAGATGCATTCAAAATTAAAAAAAAAAATAACCATAGTAAAACTTAAAATATATCTCCCTACCTCGTGTGATAAACCATTCACTTCAAATAAAATGGACTTGATGAAGGAATGTTCTGTTGTAAAATGATAGAAGATACATTGTTGCAACTCAGGTCAAATAATTTAATACAATTAATCTATTACTTAGTTTTGTAAAACTTAAGTGTGGTGATAAAGTTGAGCTTTGACCATTCTAACCTCTTTACTAGAAAGTCGGAGCATGATCTTGACACAATAAGCAATTCTTTTAGGAATAAAAAATCATGATCATTAAGACTTAATTCTAAGTGAAGTATTATGTCATATAGAATTAGGAAAATCATCAAATTTCATGTTAAGCACCAATTCTAGAGGTGGATCCAGAAAAAAAAAGTAAACATTGAGAAAAACAAAATTATGACATAGGAAGTTTAGAATTATGAAGAAAGAAATTTTGTGTTTGGACAACTATAATAATGTTTAGTCGATGAGGAATTATAGAACATTGAAAAAGAACAATGGTAATAAAAAGTATTCTATGTATGTAGTTGGAGATTTTTGTGATTCTCGTTATAGTTTCATTTCACTTCTCTCCACCTCAAAAAAGGCATGAAGAACTACGTTAGTATTGATTTTGGATAGGTTCACTTACATGATGATGAAACATAAAAGCATAGGGAAAGGAAATATACAAATGAAACTACTAAATGAGTTTAAGTATAAGTTAAAAATTGTGAAATATATGCTTAGTTTGAAAATAAATTAGATCTCAATAGGTTAACTTGATAAAGATAATCTTTATATAACCTTTGCAAGAATAAACGGAAGATCGCCAAGGGTGATATGGTCATATATTATATAAAAACACGTTACTTTTTTTTCATGTTTTATGAAAGACTTCTTACTACAAGGGAAATTCTAAATTAGAATGCAACAAAAGTAGCACCTGACACATTGTCATAGGAATAAGAAAGAGATGAAACATTTGTTTCAAAGTGAAAGAAGTAGTATATGAGATACATAAACATCAATCTATGCAAGGACCTTGTTTTAGAAAGTATAAATGGATTAACTTTTAAAAATCAACAAACAACTTAAAGCAAAGAAATTAAAGTCAGTTTACATAATTATATGGGGCTATCACTAGTTTCATCTTTTGGTGAGTTATTGCACCATGTCACCTTGTTTTGATGAGTTTGAAAATATGGAATTTGTTTATTTTTCTGAAAATGAAATTAGTAGTTTCTGGTATTTTCATAAAAATTAAAAGACATGGCTGACAATGAGATGAGGTTAAAATATATGAGGTTCAAGTCTAGCAATGAATGAGCATACAAATATTATGTCCTTAAAGCTTTTTTAAAGCCAACAAAATTGAAAATAAAAAAAAATCTATTCTAAAGATTCCTCAAGAGAATGTTATTAAAAATTCTCAAACAAAACTTTAGATGAATGTGAAGAAGTGATATGGTCATACATCATAGAAAATTAGAAAATGTTTAGAAAGTTATCATAAGTTGGAATATTAATTTGAATGCAAAGTAAATGCACAATGATAAATCATGTAGAGCCTAACAACAAAAAAAGAAACTGAGAAATAATACATTGATTTTCAAATAGACTCGAGTAAAGTATAATTAGAGAACCATGATACTATGATGAAGTAATTCATGTTGAAAAATTCAATCAAGTTGGAGTCTACTATAAATCTTGAGATAGAATTGTCATCCAATCATACATGAAATTGAAACAACTAAGCAAAGAAGTGGTTGCATAACAATGAGTTTCCAGGATAAATAAAGAATATGGTGAAAGCATGTATAACAATGTTTGACTAGTAGTCTAAATATTTTGATAGGAATTAAACATTAACTATGTTGAGATTTTGGCTTCTATACTAAATATAACAAAAATAAAGTTAGTATCAAATATAATTCCAGAAAAGAATTATATCTAAGACAATTAAATTTTAAAAAATTGGGTAAATTGGGTTTATATGCCTAATAAATTGGGTTGCATTAAAAAACATCCTTACAATATGCCTAGTAAATTGGGTTGCATGTACTAGCATGACATAACCAAACGTAGGCAAGTTGGCAAGGCCATATTAGAC
Organism: Sapria himalayana; assembly: GCA_029783825.1. NCBI lineage: Eukaryota > Viridiplantae > Streptophyta > Magnoliopsida > Malpighiales > Rafflesiaceae > Sapria > Sapria himalayana. The sequence goes on along the minus strand of JAREIK010001332.1, from coordinate 1,586,377 downwards.
TTGATTTTTTGAAGTAGGGGTAGGCCTTATCCATTTACCCAACTCAAGCTTTTTTGGCTACCATGCCAATTCAAAAAGTAGGTTGAGCTAACCATGGCCAATGACCTCATAGCATTTTTCCATGAGGTGATTGTTGCTAGTGTTAGGACTAAATCTGAGAAAATAAAGTGGGATATGTCATTTTATTCAAATAAAGTAAATTCCATGATTAAATATCTAATGTAAATTAATAGAAGTTGCATCTATTGCAACTTAAAACATTAATTTAATACAATTATCCCACCACTTAGTTTTGTATAAATTAAGTTTGAGCTGTGACCATTCTAAATTCTTCAATAGAAAGTAGAAACATGATCATCACACAATAAGACCTAGTTCAAAGTGAATTAATATGACATATATAATTAAGAGAAACATCACAAATTCTAGAGGTGGATCCAATGATAGAAACTAAACTTTGAGCAAATCAAAATTATATGGCAAGTTTAGAATTATAAATAAAGAAATTTTGTGTTATGACTACAATTATAATGGTCACTCAATGAGGAATTATAGAACATTGAAAATAACAATAGTAATATAAATAATTCTATGCATGTAGATATATATATATCTTTGTCCTTCTATAATGTAGTTTCATTTCACTGCTCTCCACATCACAAAAAAAAACAAGGAGAACTACATTAGTAGTGAATTTGGAAATGTTCTACTAGATGATGATGAAACATAGAAAACTAAAAAAGTATATGAAATATTCAAATGAGTTAGTGTAGAAGTTAATAAATGTGTGAAATATACTTAGTTTTAAAATAAATTTAATCTAAATAGGTTAGTTTGATAAATAAGATTCTTATACAACCTTTGCAAGAAGAAAATGGAAGATCACCAAGGTCTCTGATCATTGCTCATAGAAAATGAATAGTTCTTGTTATATCATATTTTATGAGTAAATGGTTACTACAATGATAGAACCAAATTAGAAGTCAAAAATGGAGCACCTAACATGAGACATTGACATAGGAAAAAAGAAGAGATAAAACTTTTTGTTTCAATGTTGAAGATGCTAGATAAGAAATAAGTAGACATCAATCTCTATGCAAGGATTGTATTTTAGAACAATAAATTTTCAAAGATCAACAAGCCACTCAAAGTAAAGAAATTAGAGTTAGTTCACATAATTATATGAGGCCTTCACCACTTTCATCTATTGGTACCTTATTGTACCATGTCACATTGTTCGAAGAATTTTCTAATATGGTATGAATTTATTTTCTAAAAATAAATCAATAGTTTATGATGTTATCATTAAATTAAACAACTTAGTGGACCATGTGATAGAGCTAAAATTGATGAGGTTCAAGTCTAGTAATGAATGAAAGTACAAAAATGTCAAGCATAAAGATTTTTTAAAGGCGACAAAATTAAAATAAAAAACACTATTCTAAACATTCCCAAAGCGAATGTTATTTCAAAACTACCAAACAAAACTCTAAATGAATGTGTTAAAAGCGTGATAATACAACCAAAATTTATCCAAATTATTTGGTAGTAGACATCACCATGGTAATTTGACTTATCAATTATTGGCATTCTATGTCTTTATTCTTTTGGATAAAAAATACATGAAGAAGTATAGAATGACAAAAAGTGGATTTTCACATTTCGGAGTATTTGGTTCTCATTTTCATTTTCACATTGACTCATCAAAAAAAAAAGCAAGTTTGACATAAATCTAAAAAATGTGCTTTTGTTGGATATGACATTGTTAAATTTAGCTATCATTGTTGTGATTTTGAAATTTAAAAAACATCATAAGTCAATATATCATTACCAATGATAATAAATGCATGGTCATAAGTCATGTCGAACATGCCAACAAAAAAGAAACTACTTGGAATAAATTGAGTTTGAGGAATAATCTAATAAATAATAATTAGAGAACCATAGTGTAATATGAATGTAATCCATGTTGAAAATTCAATCAAGTGGTAGTATATAATAAACCTTGAGATAAACTTATTGTCCAATCTTACATAGAAATTAAAACTACTAGAAGCAAAGAAGTGGTTGCATAACTAAAGGGTTTCCATAATTAAAAAGAGTATGGTGCAAGGATGTGTTGCAAAGTTCAGCTAATAGTCAAAATATTTATATAGGATTATAAGAAGTAGCCTTTAACTATACTACAATTTCCTCTTCTATAGTAAAGTTAATAACAATCAAGTCTCTATCAAAGATTGTAGCAAAAAAAAATTCTATATAAGGCAATTAGATTTTAAAATAATATTTTTTAATTATATTTAGGTGTGAAAATTTTATACAAAATATTCAGACAACTTGATAATAGCAAGAAAAGCATGTATTATGTGTAAATTGAAGAAGATCTTGTAGGATATACTTGATAAATTGGGATGCCCATCCTAGCCTAACCCAGCCAAACCTAGCACATTGAAACACATGGGCAAGACAATAGCAGACCTAACTTTTTGAAGGAGGGTCAACACTGTGCATTTACCCAACTCAAGCATTTTTTGAAACAATTCCAAATCAAAAACGTTGTTGGGTTTTGCATGCCCAATTACCTCTGGGAATTGATTCATTAGGTGATAGTTGCTAGGTTTATCCCTAATAGTTGTGGCACAAAGCAATTACCCTACAACAATCTTGGATGAAACCTAGTTCAAGTTGGTTAGATACATTTAAACCATAACTAACGCACTTTATCTCATAAAAACTCCAAAGTTAAATATGCTTGGTAGTGATCACTACCGAGATGATTGACCAGTGTGAAAGTTTATCATATGCATCTTCCTTGAGGTTGGTAAGAGGGGATTGGGGGGAGTGGGAAAAAATTTTAAATAAACCTAGTCCAAGTTGGGTAATTTGGTGTTGCCTAGCTAGATGGCCCAATGTTCTAGCTGGGTTTAGGATGGACCAATTTGGTAAGTTTAGCTTGGCCTACATTGCTAGGGATTCCAAACATTAGAAAATATGCTACATGGTAGTAGTAAGAACAATTTTCTAACCTCGTGCATAGTAATAATTTTACAAGTCACCGAGCATATCTTTGTAGATTATAATGTGAAAGTTATAAATAAGCTAAAGTAGGAATTGATAAAGTAGTTTATAATAAAAGATCCTAGTGGCGAAAAGCAAACTCCTAGGGGGAGAATTTGTTTGGATAGTGAAGAATACCTTTTTAAGTGCTCACCTCAAACTTTACAAATAAAAATTAATAAAAGCTGAGAATAAATGTGATTACATCAAAAGGTTTTTTTTTTGTTTGATTCATTAGAATTTTCATATATTTCATTTTATGAGAGATTAGTTATTACAAAAATAGTAAGGGTGGTGGACAAGTACATGAATAATCATGGAAGAAGACACTAAAAAGTACATGAATAATCAATTTAGAAGACACTAAATTGATCCTCAAATTGTTGCACTTTACAGAAAGAAAGAGCATTGTTGAATTTTTATGTATTGTTGGAGGAACTACAATAAGTTGGAATTCTCAAATTGAAAAAGTTATATCACTCTTCACTTTTCATGATAGAATATATTCTAATTACATAAATTCGCATGTAGATGATTTGGCTTTAAGGTTTTTTGGAATAACAAAGAAAGAAAAGGAAGAACAATGTTCTTATTTCCAATAGTCAATAAGTGAAGAATCTATCTTTCTATGCTAGAATAAACATCTTCAAAAGTGAAATCATTTCAGTTTTATCTCTTCCAAAAAAAATCTCCAAGGTTTGAAAAATTCATAAAAACGAAAAATTTACAAATATTCAAACAAAGATAGTTTCCATATAATGAAGTTATGTTTGACTTTAATTGTTTTTAAAATTTAGAAAAAAATGGTGAACTATTGCATTGATCTTGTTGCGATATTAGATTAATAGTCAAATATTCTCTATTATAATTCTTTCCTATTACTATTATATTCTTTCCTAGTTTAGAGATTAAATATGATAAGTATAAAAATAGATTGATGGTAGAATCTCTAATATCTCTATAAATATGTACATGTAAGGATACATATTATGAATAAAAATATTCTTCTCTATTTTTCAAGTTGGTATCAAAGATATAAAACTTTAAATCATTCTTCTTGAATCCTTAAGCTATGAGCAAGTCAAATTATAAAACATCTGTCACCAAATATATCCCCATCATTATTCAACATGAAGGTTCATCATTCAATTTAGGAATTGTATTGAATGAGACAAATTATGATCTATGGTCTCAAATGTTAGAGACAAAAATTATTGAGAATGAGAAATTATTTTTCATCCATGGCTCATCGCCATCACCTAAGGAGAAAGATGAAGGCTATGAAAAGTGGTATCCATACAATCAGAAAGTCAATAAATGGTTATTGATGTCTATATTCCTGGAGATTATGAAGTGATTCATTTGCTTATCCAACACATGAGATATTTGGAAAGCTCTATCTAAATCCTTTTATGATAGAGTGGATAAATTATAGGTTTTTACCTTGAACCAGATGGCTTTCTTTGCCAAACAAAATGGCAGATCTTTCTATATATATTATGAAAAACTGACTGAAATTTTCAGTGAGTTGGATCATCATGATAATGTGGTCAAGGTGGATGAGATTGATATTGTATCCTATTAGAATTGCTTTAGCGACAAAGGATACATATATTTATTGCTGGATTAGAGGGTGATTGTGAGCAAGTGTGCAACAAAATCTTAAGGAATGATCCTATCTCTGAATTATAAAAATGTTATGCCCTAGTTTGCCATGAAGATGTTCGACATGGGGTAATGAACAGACAAAAAGAAAATTCTAAAGCTTTAGCCATGGTTACTCAAAACTAATCTAATTAAAACTAGTTTCCTCGACAACACCAAGACCAAAAAAGGCCCATCCATCCTAAGACTGCTAATGGTAGCAGCAACTCATCATACAAATGCACTCATTGTGATCAAATTGGTCATACAAAAAGTCGATGCTATTAACTTGTAGGATATCCATAATGATAAAATCCTAGTCATTATTCTCGTAAGAAAAATTCTAAGAAGGCCTCTACTACTATAATTGTTGAAACAAAGACAGAGAATGAAAGAGGTGAAAATTCCTTGTCATTGGTAGCCATAATAGGTAATGGTGGTAAGGTTTTAAATATTTATAGACATGTTTCTAATAGGGCATGAATAATTAATTTCGATGCTATGGATCACCTGACATTTGATTCTAGACATGTTTTACATCTTAAATATTTATCAACATTATATTTCCATTGCTAATAATACCTCAATTCTGATTATTGGGGAAAGATCTATGTTCCTCACTAGTACATTGAATTTAGATTTTATTTTGGTTTTTCCCTCTTTGAATTATAATCTTTTATTAGTATCTCAAATAATCACTACCTTATTTTGTGCTATCATTTTTTTGTATGAATTTTGTGTATTTAAGGACATCCAGACAAGGCATATGATTGGTTGTGGTTTTAGGAGCAGGAAGGTGTATTACTTGGACTTGGTGTCTATATTTTTTTATATGAGTTGTATCAAGCTTTAAATATTGGGGGTTCTAAAAAAAGAAAAAAAAAGAGAAATTTGAGATATGGTTATAACATCAATGTTTGGGTCCTGCTTCTTTTGGTTACATAAAAAAAGTATTTTCTAGTTTATTTGTAAACTTTGATATCTCTAGTTTCCAATGTAATGTTTTTGAACATGCAAAAAGCCATCAAGCCTCATTTCCATTAACTTTGAACAAAAGTCCAATTCATTTTATCAGCATACATTTTGATGTTTGGGGCCCATCTAAATTTGCTACATTTGATGGATTATGTTAGTTTGTTATGTTTATTGATGATTGTATTAGGATGACTTGGATATATTTGATGAAGTCCAAAAGTGAAGTAAACTTGTTATTTCAAAAATATTATAAAATAGTTTGTAGTCAGTATAATGCACAAGTTCAGGTTCTCCATAATGACAATGGAGATGAATATTTAAGTTTTGAATTAAAACTATATTTAGAAGCCCATATAATCATTCATCAAACTACTTGTTCCGATACACCCCAACTGAATGGAGTGGTGGAGTGAAAAACTATCACTTGTTGGAGTTTGTCCATGCTTCATTGATAGAAGCACAATGCCTTTATTCTATTGGGGACACACTTACCACTACAGTATATTTGATCAACCAAGTACCTTCCAACACTATTGATTTCTCGACACCATCCTAGGCTCTCATTGAAGTAATTGTTGTTCCAATTAGTCCAAATTTACCACCTCATATCTTTGGTTGTGTAGTATTTGTACATCTTAATAAGCATCAGCACAAGTTGACACCTCAAGCATTACGATATGTCTTTTTAGTGTATGTTGCTTATCAAAAGGAGTAATGATGTTATCATCCTCTAAGAAAATTAATGTTTGTTACAATGGATGTAGTTTTTCATGAAGACTCAATATATTTTTTTTATAAGCATGAACATCAAGGAGAGCACCTAGAAGAAGTTCAAGCTTTAGACTATGATTTTTTGATCTCTATAGAAGGGGAACTCTCTGAACCTGGTAACAATCTGAATAGGAAGGAAAAGGAATGTCATGAACTTGGTAATAAGAATGCTGGTGAATTAGATTAGAGTGGTATAAATTTGGACCAGTGTGGTGATAAACATAATGAAGACCTAGAAAATGAAGTTGTGAATCAACCTCCATTTGAATCTCTCACACCACAAGCAATTGATACACCAAATCAAATGCCTATTGAGAATGATCCTTTCTGAAGGTGGAAAGCTACTTTCAATGAAAAGATGAAATCATTTCAGAAGAATGAAACTTGGGAACTTTTTGATCATCCTCCAGGGAAGAAACTAATTGGATGTCACTAAGTTTATACTATGAAGCACAAAGAATATGGCAGAATTGAACGTTATAAAGCGAGACTAGTAGCAAAAGGGTACACCCAAACCTATAGAATTTATTATTATGATATATTTTCACTTATAGCTAAAATCAATATAGTATGAGTCTTATTGTTTCTATCTACGAACTTGGATTGGCCATTACAACAATTTGATGAAAAAAATGCCTTTTTACATGGAAAGTTGTCTGAAGATGTATACAAAGATTTTCCATCAGGATACATGATAGTAAAAGTGCATTGTCAAAAAGTGTACAAAATAAAGAAATTATTGTATGGGCTAAAACAATCTATGAGAACATGGTTAGGAAGGTTCACGAAGTTAATGAGGCCTTTTGGCTACCATCAAAGTAATTCAGGCCACACTTTATTTTTGAAAAAAATAGCATGGCAAGACCACTTCCCTTATTGTGTATGTTGATGACATAGTGGTTATAAAAAATGACCCTGATGAAAGGACGACTCTAGAAAGTAACATGTTAAGCAAATTTGGAATGAGAGACCTCAGCCACATGAAATATTTTCTTGGGATCAAAGTGTCTCAATCTGATAAAGGAATTTTCTTGTCTCAATAAAAATATGCTTTAGATTTATTACAAGAAACTAGTATGTCAACATGTCAACCAACTGATACACCAGTAGAAGAATGATTGAAGTTATGTGCTGATACTAATCAATTGCCTATTAATAAAAGAAAATATCAAAGGTACATTGGAAGATTGATGTACTTATCCCACACTAGGCCAGATCTTGCCTATGCATTTAGTATTGTTAACTAGTTTATGCATAATCCTGGAGAACAACATATGAATGCAGTTATGTGTATTTAAGATATCTAAAATCCACTCCTAGAAAGGGCATTTTGTTCATTAAAATTGTAGACTATCAAAGAGTTGATGCATATAGTGATGCTGACATGGTTGGAGTAATAGATGACAGATAATCTACTTTGGGATATTTCACCTTTGTAGGTGGCAATCTCATTATATGGAAAAGAAAGAGGTAGAATGTTGTTGCACATTCAAGAAAAGAGGATGAATTTAGGGGTATGGCACTTGGAATATGTGAAGCATTTTGGTTAAGACTTCTCTTGATAGATTTGGGCTATCTACATAAACAACCAATTTGACTTTATTGTGATAATAAAGAAACATGTGACATTGTTGATAATCTGAGACAATATGATAGTACAAAGCATGTGGAGATAGACAGATTCTTAATTAAGGAAAAATTGGATGAGAAAATTATCGAGTTACTTAAGATTCAATCCAAAGATCAATTGGCTGATATCCTCACCAAAATTATTTCAAGTCGAGTGTTCTCAATATTTTTGAGCAAGTTGGGCATGTTTGACATCTATGCACCAACTTGAGTGAGAGTGTAGTGATATTGGATTAATAGTCAAAGATTCTCTATTATAATTCTTTCCTATTACTATTATATTCTTTCCCTAGTTTAGAGATTAAATAACTTGATTATAGAAATAGCTTTATTATAGAACTTATAATATCTCTATAAATATGTATATGTAAAGATATAGATTTATTAAGAATAAAAATATTCTTCTCTATTTTTCAAGTTTCATGCTAGAATCTAGCCCAATTTTAAACCCAAAAACTTAGTTTAAATTTGACCTTAATTACTCATATTGCACCCAGGGATAATGTAGTTGCACTATTATGAGGCAACATAGTAGGGTTGATGTTGCCTATATTACTAGTATTTGTTCTAGAAGGTGTTGTAAGCCCAAACTATTCTAAAATAATTAAGATGGGTTGATATTGCCTAGTCATTTATTTCGTAAGTAGAAAAATAATTATAATTTCTATTCATTCTTTGTATTGTCTAGCTTGGCATCACAAATTTAAGTTAGATCCCATTTTTCATGGACTTGGATCAAGCTGGGTTTTCTCACCCATAGTCCTGGTTATTGAAAACAATATTGGGTTCAAATGAAATTAATCTTTGATAGAAGATGTGAGATTCTCTTGAGAGCTAGGTGATTCTTATTCAAAGTAGCATAATTTGGATTTATCTTGTGAGGAGTAAGTGGTTGTAAACACTTGTAATTATTTTATATCTCAATAATGAAGATCTATTATAGCTTCTTGAACATAGCCTAACATTTGTGATTCATGTAAATTCTAACTGATCATTTTCTAATAACAATATGAAAGAATATTAGGATAATGCACATCCCCCATTTGAAATGTTTATCAAGTGATTTTACATAATATTATTTGTAATTTTGCATATTTATTAAATTTATTAACTCTCAAAGTAATGTGTGACAAAGGTTCCATACTTGCATGGAAAGGGATTATATTTTTAACAATCATAGTAGGATGGAATGTGTATAGTTTGTAAAGTCATATACTTGACAAAAATATGCAGCCGACACCAATTGTCAACTTTGTGGTTTGATGTCAATGATTTGAAATGTCACGAATTAGATTTTATGATCATAAGGGGTTCATTTTATTTTTACAAGATATTTTTTTTATTATGCTTATATGCTCTCAATAACACATTAAACAAGAAGCTAAAGTATATGAGAACTTTATTGAATATGTAATACATCAATCATGATAGAATGGAAAAAAAAACAATATATAAAATTAAAAAAATAATCATATTTTCATGTATCATCCAATGCAAAATCAAAATCTTCCAATTTGAAGGCTATTCCATTAGGATTTGATAGAGGTGTGACTAAGAGAGGGAGACAATAAGAATAAAAAAAAGAAATACAAAAAAATATATAATTTGTTGAAAAGGCAAAGTATTTGATTAGAGATTTAACCATATTTTAATAGTACAAGTACAATCCATATACTTTTACAACTCATTTGCTAAAAAAACATAAGGTACCACATAGCCTAAGAATCACATGATCTTAAGTGTTTTTAGAAGCTTGTAAGGTGTTGTGAACAATTATACCTTGGTTCTACCAAGCACTCGCTCTAGAGTTTCTTGAAGGGAGTGCCAAAACTTGAATCATATTTTTATTTTCTTCAACTCTAGTTGCGACATGGTCTCTACCATCTACATTCACAAGTTTTTTTGACACAATTTAGCATCAACTTGTTAAGTTTCTTAAGTGCTTTCAAATGTTACTTCCATCTTGATTGCTTGATGTTCCAGTTCTACCTACTGTCATCATACTTCTATTATCCTATGAGTTTATTTAAGAGCTCAAAAATTTCAAAACACCAAAAACTTATATGAATACAATAATATTACAAGCCACAACTCTTAATATAAAAATTATCTTAATTATGCATAATTACTAATTCCAACATAAGGAAAAATTATTTCATAAATACACATTGTTAGTTCATAGTAATAAAAAAGAAAAGAAAGTAATATTAATTATTTTTTCTTTTTTCTTTTTTTTAAATCTTTCCTAACATGAAAACAAATTACAACACACAATAAATCAAATAATAACTTAATCATTCTACTGGCCAATCCTTCCCCCAAAGTCCCAACCAATTTAATACTAACCTCATTGTATATTAAGAAATATGACAAATAAATAATATACAATATAGGTAGTACAACCTATGCATCAAACATCATACAAACTCGGTAGAGGCATTTATTTGTGCTCCATTGGTCTAGAAAATGTGCTTCCACTAGAAGTACCCTCACTTCTGAAAGATATGTACTACCCCCTCAAAAGATAGATGACTTATTTTTAGTTGATCTTACCCTGGTACAACTAGAAAATCATAAAAACCTAAGGTAGTGTCTCAAAAAAAAGTAACAGATACTAAGTTTCCCTTTACATCTTCTTCACATGTAATTTTTTTTCTCAGAATAGAATAAATTTGACATAAAGAGATGAACATGAAAACAAATCAATTTCTCTCAATTATCTGAAAAAATATATCCAAAATATTACTTATTTTCTTGAACACATTTTTCGAGGCTATATATGTTGGACAAGAGAACACAGTCCACCAACTATAAATTTTAGGGTAAATCCTTTTTTAAAATTTAGGAGGAATTTACAGGCTCTCTATATTTTCTCTTTACCATTTCTAAGGCATCTACGATTACTCTTACATGCTTGAATTCCAACCAATGCAATTATTTCATAGTAATCTTCATGATCATTCACTCATTCCACATTTAACATCCATTCACTTCCATTAATGGAAGAATAAATACACATAGATTGAGTCACACCATGAATGGTCCTCATCTTATAAAAGTCCAACATTGTGAAAAAAAAAACATCCTTTATGAATCATCAAGGACTCCAATAAATACTTAATACCCAAATCAATTGATTTTCATATTTAATTTTTTTCAATAAATTTCTTTTATTGCTGATTGAAAGAGTGTTTCAGCCTGCCTAGTGGTTGGTATTTAAATTGCTAGTGAAGTGAATTATCTATCGAGCAAGTTTTCTTTGGGGATTCAAACTTGGTGAGAAGGTGAATTTGTAATTTTAGAGAGTGATTCTTATTAAAAATTTGGTGATTTTAGTTTCCTTGGTTAATATTATACTTTGGTAATGTAGTTTGGCATCTTTTACCACTATAACATAGTGGAGTTGCATATGTAACATATGTGCAGTAATGTTGTCGATGATGATGTTAGGTTGGAAGATTTATCATAGGAAATAGTGACATGTTAAAGTTTTTGATGGCTCTTGTTTGCGATCTATCTTATTTTATCAATAGAGATGGGGATTCTTCAAAGAGAATAGAGAGTGCAATTTGACAAAGGGCTATTTTTCTTGAGGTGGTTCAAGAAGAAATAGAAAAGAGAAAAATATTTAGGTAGTTTCCATCACCTTCTTAAATACTTCCCTTTATCATTTGCAAAAGTTTATAATAGCATAGATTTCCAAAATACTTCTTTTATTTTTTGCAAAAATAGTATGTAAAATACTAAGAATTTGTAGAATACCCAGGAGTCTCTTCCTTCATTTTTTTTTTTTTTTTGCAAAGACCATGTGAAATTTACCAAAGTGAAATTAATTTGTATCTTATCTCCAAAACATCATCAAATCAAGTTCAATAACAAAATAATAATGCATTCAATGCATAAAATTGTCCATCACTCAACTAATTTACATGATAATAACTTCAAAACTTCATTTTTTTTCTTTTTCCCCCCTATATATATATTTTTTCTTTTTTTAATTATTTTTTTTGTTTTTCTTGCTACCATAAATAGATAGAGTCAATAAATATAAGATCAATCATTTTGGGGTTAGTCAAAAAGGTACAACTCTACACCTCCTTGTCTTGAAAAAAGTAATGATAAGGTTTGGGCATCTTTCTATTTTATTTGATAATTTTCTACTTTCTAGCCTTTGAATTATATATCGTCACAACTCCATAATAGAATATTTGTTGCACCAAGTATAGATTAGTCCATCTACCTAGGAAGGGAGTTTTCCATCATACAACAAGACTTGCCATCTTCATTTGAATTCCTTTTTTCAAAAGCAATTAGACCTGATATTTTAAAAAAAATTTGTTACCACCTTTTGCATTAAAATATGTATCATTCTATAGACCTTGTGATTTATTAAGGTTATAAAATTACTTTTATTCAAATTGAAACAAAGTCCACTATCATCAAAATATATGTATGACCGAGTGCATTGGCAAAGGGTCTCATAAAGCTTTTGCCTATGATGTCAAAGACTTCCAACACCAAAATGAGGTAAAGTGGTATCATGTATCTATTAGATAGTTTACAATGGCTTTGATATTGATCATAATCAATGCATTAAATGCTAACATATGCAAATAATAGTAGCCAAAATATATAGTTTATAACACCTTCAAAGTGGCTTTTAGGTTGTAAAATTAGTCTTAACCTGTATAAATATGACAATGGGACAAAATAATGTGCTGCTCTTCATAATAACTCCTAAATAACTTGATCTTCATAATATTTGAAAAAGAAAAGGTTCATAATAATAAACATGTCTCCACTAGAAAAAAAATCTTTTTTTAACCATCTCTTTTAAAATACATTCCTAGTCATCAAGTAATTTTATATATGGGTATTTCATAGGGTCACACACATAATCATAAGTGATTCATCTAGGAAATTTCGATCTATAAGTTGGCTTGGAAAAAAATATTTTGTGCTGACTCTAGATAGCACTTGCTTGGAGACATTTAGATATCAACATCTCCACCCCAGTCAATATCAAAGGATCTACTGATGTCATACATCTTCTCATTATTATTTCCACCAAACTGCAATATGTAATCAAGTGTACCATAGAAATACTTGAGTACTTTTTTGATAATATTTTTATGTTTCTTTCCAATATTGAACATAAATCTACTCAACACACCCAAAACATATGAAATGTTATCTCTAATACATATCATGGTATATATTAGGCACTCAATTAAACTTAGACATGGAATAAAGAGCTATCTCTTTCTTCTCTTGCTATGTAGTAGGACACTTAATGAATGTTAGGTTCATATCAATAGCCATTAGAGTTCCCATTATCTAGTAATTTTATATATGTCATCTTTGATTTATATTTTCAACATACCTCTACTATATGAGACATAATATCTTTTTTTGATTTCTTTGAATTTCTATGCCAAGTATAAGATTTGATGCCATGAGATTAGTCATAACAAACTTCTTAGTAAGCAATCTTTTTACTGAACTAATCATATCTATCATAATTCTCACCAATAGCATGCCATCAATATACAAGACAAATGAATCAAATTTTTGGTGCCACTTTCATGGAGACAACTTCAACCCATACAAAAACTTCTTACACTTGCACACCAAGTCTTCTTTGTCATTTTCCTTGAACTAGTTGATTTTCCAATGTAGATATATTTTTTTAGGTTACCATGAAAAAATATTATCTTTATATCTAACTACTCAACATCTAGGTTTTATCTTTCTATTGTAGCTATTACCAATTGAATATAGGACATTTTATAATAGTGAGAAGATCTCATCATTGTTAATGCCCTCGACTTGAGAGTACCTCTTGTGGAACCCTATTTTGAATTCAAGAAACTAGTTTTTTTGTGTGATTTGGTATGTAAGTTTTGATGTGCTTGTATGTATTTAATAGTTAATTAGAGAGATTTCACTAAATAATTGTATGTATTTTAGCTTTAATTTGTAAAATATTAAGTATTTTGTGTGAAGTTAGCAGATTTGGTGGAGTGATGACTTAATGGATAGAAAAATGATGGAGAGTTGTAATATTTCATATGTCATGACTTCGTTACATCTTTCATAATACTATTGAATAGTTGTGATATTCTTTGTTGATCATAACTCTATAAAATTAGTCATAATAATTTTTGTATATTATGACTCTACAATCAAGTTGACATAATATCTTCAAAGTACAACATAGTTTTCATGGTCATGATATTTTCTTGGAGGCATGGTAATGTTATATATATAAAATCATTATAGTCATGAATTTATTTTCATATAGTGGCAACCAAGTACCCTATTAGTATATAAGGTCATGCTATCTTCCAATAGTGTGACTTAATCTATATAGAGTCAAAATATCGAGTAAAATTAGTCAAGGTAATATTTTCTACCACAACATTGTGCTCTAGGGAGATACTCTAGTCATAGTAGTTCCAATCATAATGACGTTTTGTTCCATAGAGGCATTTATTTTGGTCTTGGCAATGGAAAAGCTATGACTTTATATTTGGTGAAAAAATACCTAAGTTACAATCTTTTCCAATGCCACAAATTTGTGATCCAAAGATAAATACCTAAGCCATACTCATTTCTAGCATCATAACTTTGTATTTTAGATAGATGTTATCTTAGTCATAGCATACTCAATACTACACCATTATTTTCTATAGGATGTTTACTTAAGTCATGGTAATCAATATTGCCTTAATTTTTGTACTCTAGAGAAGATCCAATGAAATAATAAAATCATTATCTCAAGCTAGTACCATGACTTCCAGCTTAAAGTATCACATGGATTCTTAAGATATAAAAGTAACCGTTAAATATTTTAAAAGAAAAAAAATAGAAGATAAGAGAATTAGATTTCGAACCAAGAGAATAAAATCTTAGGCACAAGACTTCTAATCCTCGATAAGGGACAAATCCAAGATAAATGCTAACAAAAATTATTTGAGTTTAGGTTTTGAGACTTAGGTCCTTACAAAAGCTTTCATTTGGAACTCTTTATTCCACATGATGTCACTCAAAACATCTTGTCTAAATTTCTTTCTATTACCAGGCTAAATTGATGATGTTTTGTTATAATGTTCATATTTGTCATAATATTGTTATTTGGATATTAATGAAAATGGATGATATATAGAACCCCAATTTAGGATTTTCACAATTTCATAGTTTTATGCTTGTTGGTCATGATAGAAATATCATGAGACACTCTCACGTGCAATGATAAGAAGGTTCTAATCATAATGATTAAGATAAACATATATTGCTTACAAGGTCAATAGTACAAATGTAATTAAGACCAATATATTATGCATATTCTAAAAGAATTAATTTTAAAGTGATGTGTGGGTTAAGTAGAAAAATTCTTACCTATGAGTTTCACCATAATGTAATAGTTATGTGTTGACTATGATAGACGGTGATAAGTATGTCATAGGACATATGCAAGTGAAGGTGTCTCATATAATGATGATAACCTTATGAGTCATTTTCTTTTGTGTGACTTTCATAAGTAAGATTTATAAGAAGATATATATTAATTGTCTCGAGTATGATACTTATGAAACTAAAAGTACAAATATATTTATAACCATATCATTTTGCATCTTTATGTGATTAAAGATTAGAGAATAAAAAATATATATTTGAACAATTGAACTAACCATCAAGGGAAGTTTATGTTTTACCTAAAAATAGTAGACATATGAAGTGCCAATGGATTTAATTCCACATGGTTTTAGTGTTGAAATACCATGGGCTTAACTTCAAGGGATTCATTCTTGGTAGTGATAGTTAAAGGATGATAGCAACCTCGTATCTCAAGAATGCATAACGGAATTTGATACTAGTTTTATTCGTCCAACATACATACATACATAATATTACCCAAATAACTCAAGAAATATTATCATATACAAGAAAGTGAGTAAGCCCTAGAGTCTAACTATCTATGCAGAAACCTAAGTCTATCTACTCAACTCAGGAAGGGGTTAATTTACTTTTGATTGATCAAAATGCCTACATATTTTTTATGGATTGATATATAGAATTAAGTTTACTTTACTACTTATATGACATATATACTTACAAAACAAACATTTTGAGACAAGTACCCAATAAGCTTTTGGGACTCATTTAAGAAAACTATTTTGAGTTAAAGCCTAGTTTGATAGCTATGGTTCAATAATGTTAATATAGTGGATAAAATTTAAATGATTTGAATAGTCATTTCATAATTTTCTTGGAGTTGTTCGATATGATAAAATGAATAGAGGTACTTCAGATGCTATATGGTTTTAAATTATACTTTTTCTTTTTAGACAAAACCTAGAGCTAGTTTTAGTACGTATCTAGGGGCTTGATTGAGAGTTGGTACAAACGTATGCAAGTCTTTCTCACCAAGTTCTTTCCAACTCAAATTACCACTCATCTAATGAGAGAGAATCCAATTTTGACAAGAGGAGTAGAAGACTTTACGTGACTCTTAGTATTGATTCAAAAAACTCTTGAAGAGATGCATACAACTTGGATTAGAATTATAGTTCCAAGCTTAAACCTTTTATAATGGGATGCATTTCATGATGAGATGCATAAATGATGCAACATCGGATTTTTTCATCATGAATGACCATACATTTGGAAGGAAGAAAGTCAGAGTATTAGAGTATGATATATTAATGGTAATAGAGAAAAAAATAAATGTATTTTTTAATATTTTTGGAGCCCAAAAAAAAAAGAGATCAAGTGTAGTTGAAATTAGAGGTGTCATTCAGGCCCGGCCCGGCACGAGGCACGGCACGGCTCAGCCTTGCCTGGGCCGGCTCGGCACGAGGCACGGCACGGCTCAGCCGTGCTCGGGCCCGTGCAGTGCCGTGCCTGGCCCGTGACGTGTCGTGCCTGACCTGACACGGTTCGGCCCGTAGCACGGCACATCGGCACGGGTTTGTCCCGTGCCGGGTGTCCCGTGAGCCCAACCCCACGATGGCCCCTCCCGCAAAAAAAGACCCCAGGTCAGGTCTAATTCGACCCGACCCGCGGTCCCCCCGAATCCCAACCCGTACGGACATGCAAGCCCGAGCGGGCCAGGCATGGCACGGCAAGGCCCGCCGTGCCTGCGAGTCGTGCCGGGCCCGACTATTTTAAACCGTGCCGGGCCAGGCACAGCACGGTACAGTAACCGTGTCGTGCCTGGCCCGGCACGGCGGCATGCGCGTGCTCAAAAAATTCGGGCCGGGCCGGTCCGTCCGGCCCGGCCCGTTTGACACCTCTAGTTGAAATATCTACTTTAAAACAATATAAAATGATAGATCATGACCTTGTGTATCTAATAGAGGAAGGTAATGATTTGTAAAATAATGGGTATATCTTTCAACATAACAACAATGCTCCCATATACTATCATCTAAGTATGAGAAATTATGTAAGCTTATCTTATGGATGCCATTATAATATGTAGAAAAATATGGGGCAATTCATAAAATAATTTGGGAAAAGCTCAAAGGAAAATCAAATACAAAGAGCCTTTATCTCCAATAATAACTACCTAAAGGGAGTAGATGACCAGAAGACGATATCTTTTAAAAGTTGGAAGTCAATATTTTATTTATCGAAGTCATATTTTAGATGCCATGTTATGTGAAATTCATGGAGGATATTATGAGTAGTAATTAAAAGTTGGGTATATATGTAATGATGAATATGACTAAGATGTGTAGCATAATCACACAATATAAGCTCTCAAGAAAGCTAAAAGATCCGAAGAGTTTTATGAGCCAATACATTATTGGTGAGCATACTTTCTGGAAGGTACTATATGAATTAGAATCAAATGTTAATTTGATGTCATTGTTCATCGTGCATAGAATGAACCTTAATAAAATTACATCAACTTGTCTCTCACTTCAAATTGCTGAACATATTGATCAAAATTTTAAAAGATATTATCACAGATGTTTTGGTGAAGGTTTGTAAATTTATTTTTCCTATCAACTTTATTTTGCTAGACATGGAGGAAGATCAATATACTCTATTAATCTTGGGATGACTATTTTTAGCTACTAGATAAGCATTGATAGATATCAAGAAGTGTAAATTCATACTTCATGTAAATTTACAATTTGTGTAGGCAAAGAGCAAGTAAAGTTTAACCTCTATAAGATTTTGTAGACCATAAATGATAATAAAAAGATTGTTAGAAAATAGGTGGCCTCTTATTCACCTCTTTGAGACAGAACATAGACTTCAGATAAAAAGATTTTGTGGAAGATTATTGAATCGAAGAAGATGGATAATATAATGAATTAAAAGCACTTTGGATTAAAGAAAACATTATGAGTAACAATGAAAAGGAAGACTACTATGGAGTGGTGGCATTCTTAAAGGTCATGACACCTATAGGATCCAAGTTAAACTTCTCCAAAGATGCGAAGGAAAAGATCAAAATGGTAGAAATTTCAATCAAAAAATGCAAAAAAAATATTGATGGAATTTTGAAAATTATTGAAGAAGTACAAGTGAAGGGAAGTTCACTATTGATTAATGATATTCTAGACAAGAAATATGAGGCAATGAAAATAATTATTGAGTATCCAAAGCAAGATGAAGAACTAATTGTTATAATAATGAAAATCATGATATCTTAAAAAATTATAACTTTAAATTTGATGAAGAAAGTCATGACAAGAGATGAATGTAGAAATTGAAGTTAAATGAAGAATAACATAATATATGAGTAGAAATTCCTCTTATACAAATTTAAGTGCCCAATTTTAATCCTCAAAAAAAAAAGGGTTTAAAACCTAATTCTCTCAAAACTCACTCAATTTTACTTTGATTTTTCCCTAGGATGATATCAAAATATGTGTCAAGCTCTTAGGATTTATGCTTGTGCCTTGTATTTCTCTTATTGCTCGTAGATCACTATGAAAATAAAGTTTTGGAGCATTTTGTGTAATCTTCCTAGTGTCTAATAGATCTTATTTTGGATTCTTAGAATTTTTTTATATACACAAGCATTTCGTGTGGGTTTTTAAATTAGAAGTCGTGACACTAAATAAAAGCCATAGCATTAGTTTTTTGGTTCTATAATACAAAATTATGGTACTAGGTATGAGCTATGGCCCTGATATATTTCTTCTGCTTGTTGGTCATGACTATGAGAAAAGTCAGGATAACTCATTTAGCCTCTATAACATAAATTTATGGTACTGGGTGTGGTCATGACATGTGCATTTAATCTTTGTAACCCATTGTCATGGCATGTGCATTTAATCTTTGTAACCCATTGCCATGGCATGTGCATTATTTTTTGTAACCCATTGCCATGGCACTAAATGTGGTTGCAACTTGTATATTTCACTTTTGTAATTCAAAATTATGATGTTAAAGGATGGACACAACTTTAATTTCTCTCTTGAGCCAAGAATTATGGTGCTTATGTTGGCTGTGACTCGAGTTTGGCTTTCTATAATATTTCATAGCCAAAATTTGTGATACCAGATTAGCATCATAGTTTTGTCTTGATTATTCTATGGCTTGGTAAAAGAAATATAGTGCCATCAGAGGTTTCCATGGATTTTAGCACCTATGGGGTATATTATTTCCATGACATGAAATTGATGTTATAACCTTGTAGTTGTTTTTAGCTAATTTGGTCATGACTCCAAGAAATATTTACCACCAAAAAATATGTTATATAGTAAAAAGATTGTGTCAACATGGTGGTAAAGTAGTGACATATAAAAATTTTAATAACTACATATAGAATTTCAACCAAGAATAAATGTTAAAACAAATATATAAATACTCAAAGGTATAATCAAGAAATAATATGTCAGATGCTATGACTTGCATGATTTTTTGCTCTCTTTTTAGTCACTAACTCACCATGCTGCATATTTCATACTAACTCTTGATTTTATAAATTATTTCAAAACCTTTCAAAACTAAGTTTTTGTAAAATGGTTACGAATAAATTTCTTCATGCAAAACACATCGTGAAAATCATATCAAACTGCCAATATTTTTTAGTATTTAGTATACTAAATAAACTTTAACACTAAAATCATTGCTCATCCATGAGTAATCCAGCCCCCACAAACAAAAAAATATATATAGATTTTTTTTTTCATTTTAAATAAGTATTTGTTATGACTAAGTTTGAGTGTTGTAGTGTACCAAGATAGCAAGGCTACTTTTTATAGTTAGTTTAAAATTTGTTATAGGGTTTGAGATTTATGATTAACTTTCAAGATTAATAAATGGTGCACTATGTTTTGCGTGAATCCCAACATATCATTATTATATCACATAGTACAAAAAAAATCTTTAGTAACACTAGTTTAGCATTTAAATTACCAAATAGTCTCGAGTATTTTGGTAATATTTGATAATGTATAAGCATAGGAATGAAAATATTTATGGATTTATTTTATGACTTTGGATTTTTGGTGAATCTTTATGAATATTCATTAAATTGATAGGTTTTTGTAGGTATGTGGATGTTAGAAAGATTATGGAGCATCGTGTAGTTATTATGTTTATTTTTGTCCAAAACATTATCTAATTGATCATACAATCTTTGGATGGCATGTCTCTACAAATTTGTTAGCACAATTCATCCACTATGAAACACATTTTTTATTGTTGCAATATTATCAGAGTCATAGTCATATTCATCACATACCAAATAAATGACTATGACATTAATTTTATATCTAAATAATCAAGTACCTAACTAGTATTAAACGTTGTCACTTTCTAGTGTCATGACTTTACCTTTAATATAATTTGATAGTCTCAACTCGGAGACATGACTTTTTTACAAAGTTATAACTTTTGCACTACTAAAAGTTACATAGCCAAAACTACTCAAGCCAAAGTAATGAAAATTGTTCAACACCATGACTTTTGGACATGAAATTATATAGAGAGCATTTACTTGGCTATGGCCAGTACCTAATATCATGATATTTGTCTTTAAAAGAAAACAAAGCCCTGAAAATTATGTTCAGGTTAATTGCCAATGACACAGCATATTTTCAGCACCATATCCATATGATATATGATAGAAGTCAAGACCATCACTATGGCCATTCATAACACCAGACACTTGAGACATGTAAAAAACCATTCTTCGTGCCATGGTCATTTCTGAACATCATGGCCATATGATGCACATGAAAGGCATTATAAATTTCGTAGTTATTTATAGTGTCACAACTATATGATGATCAAAAGAGACTTATACATATGTCATAGTCATTTCTTAGTGTTGTAGCTATATTATGATATGAGAGGGCTTTCATAATATCATTCTCATTTCAAGAATTACCGTCCTATGATAAATAAGAAAGAAAACTACTGAACCCATGGGTATTCTCGATATTATGACTTTGTATTTCATAAACATATTGCTCAATATCATGACTTTGTATTATATAAATATTTAAATACAATCCAAGTCATGACAACTTTCTAGAGCCACTACCTCAAGCTCAGGATATGAAGGTCAAAGTTGTGCCATTCTTCAGAAAGCCATAACTTTCTATTTAAAGTAATTTAGAATTATTCAAGTATAAAAAAGGAAAATAGAGAAATCAAGAAAAAATCATCATTCCTCTTCTTCTTCCATGCACCAAACAAATCCAAGATGCAACTCTTAAATCCTATGGGTAATTTTCACACTTTTTATAGGCTCCAAAAGAAAGCAATGGATACAAAAGATAATCTAATCCATAGAGTTGGAGACCATGACTTTAAAACCCTCTCTTCTTCCTCTTTAGGATAGATTCAAAAATTATAATCAAAGTAGCATGTGGTGAATGGTTTTTGTAACTCCATTTATTTGATGTATAAATAGTTTTATAATAATAGATGTGTTTTGATTTATGTTATATCATAGAAATTGGTGGATAAGGTTATTATATAG
The DNA here is from genome assembly GCA_029783825.1 of Sapria himalayana. NCBI lineage: Eukaryota > Viridiplantae > Streptophyta > Magnoliopsida > Malpighiales > Rafflesiaceae > Sapria > Sapria himalayana. The sequence goes on along the minus strand of JAREIK010001332.1, from coordinate 1,564,341 downwards.
AACTTGAATTAAGGTTTCCACTATTGATAGGTTTATACAAGATTGTCATGGTGGACAATGAAAGGTAAGCTATGAGGGTCACTCATGCATGTGATAGGAAGGAATAGATATCTCTTCCAACTATGATGCATGAATATATTAATCATTGTGATTATGTCACTTACAAAGCCAAAAGCATGAACATTTTTACATGCCTATCCATTGTATATATATTAGAAAAACTAATTCTTGATTAGGATGAATGTTATATATGATATTTTCTTAAGGGTTTCACCTTTAGTATGTGAGTTACATCAATTATGAGAAGGATAGTGATAGATAATTCTCAAAATATATATCAGTATGTTGTGACTCATAAGATGGTCATAGCCTTTTTGAGTTTCACTCATATGATTCTCATTGTTATAACCTGAGGCAACATATATTACTTATGCGAGTATAATACTTATGAAGCAAAATTATAAAACTTACAAATTATATCAATTATTAGTATTTAAGCTACTAGAGATCAAAGAATAAGAGTGTACATATGAAGTAAGCATCAAGGAAAATTGATAAGTTAACTAAAAGAAATGAGATTGTGATCAACTATTAACTATAGATGATTTTTTGTCTCGATAGTGATGTATCTAGGAAAAAAATATGAGGGAACTACAATTTGGGATAAGCTCATTGGTGGTAACCACCTTGTATTCTATTAGGACAATGAATCATTACATAACAACTCAACTTTTATTCTGTATCCAAACACAATATAGTTTGAATTGTTTGAACATACATCACATAAATTAAATAAATAAATCATAGATCTAAGATTGATACCATAATCTAAAATATATAATTTACTATAATTGAGTTATCTCATTAAAGATTGATTGAACTACTGATACATTTCATGTAAGATTGATATCTAGGTAAACCTTCATTTTATTACTTGTATGACCCATATACTTGTGGATCTTTGTTGATGAGATAATATCACTAATTAATTAGCTTTTGGGACACTGACTAACTAACAAATCATGTAG